>CM043016.1:65382887-65815568 GCA_023690525.1 Holotrichia oblita | reverse complement strand
TGATTTTCTGCTATACCTATTTCGCCTATGGACCATATTGCTGTTCCAACTACAATTAGCTAACATATTAGGATTCCATTTTCCTTAATACCTCTTCTCCACAACTGAAATCTCCAGTCAGCACTAAAGGCTCTAAGGGCCTGCACTTTTAAATCCAAGTGAACCTGGGACTGTCTGCTCACCCTCAATGCTCTTGCTCTAAGAAACACACTCACACTGATGTGGGTACCAGGTCATTGGAGGTGTGAGGGCAACGAAACTGCCAATGATCTTGCAAAAAATGGCGCGGTGGTCCTATTTATTGGACCAGAGCCATTTTGTGATCTTACAAAAAGCCATATATATAAGAGCTCATCTCCAATAGTGGGAAAGCGAACAAAAACTCTCGTACTGTGCTAACACCTCAAAACTAAGACAATAAAAACAGTTTATTACTTTTTCAGTGTAATATAACAATCTCAAGATTATCATCTGGCCTTTTAAAAAACTAAATAGATATACACGACAGAACCTTCGATTCAATGAAAGGACGAGTCAATGAAAAGTATACATAGTATGTTTATAAACATAATGTAATTGTAAGCAAACACAAAAACAATGTAAACATTTTGTTAAAGTTTACACAGCATATTTATAAATATACTTATAAACAAAGCATACCATTCATATATATAAGATCTAGGAAGTAATAGTAAGTAATATTATAGAGTCTAGTACTCAGTTAATCTCTAGTATATAGTCACCAGTGTTAGTATAAGTATGTAACCTACTGTGATATTAATTTAAGTGTTGAAATATATTGTTAACCATAACAACCTGGTTAAGATATTTGAACCTGAGACGATCCTCTATTACATGGCGATCCTGATTTATTACATGGCGATCCTGCCAGTCCAGGTAACCCTGCCAGTCCAGGTAACCCTGCCAGTCCAGGTAACCCTGCCAGTCCAGGTAATCCTGCCAGTCCAGGTAACCCTGCCAGTCCAGTCCAGGTAAATATGGCAGCTCTCATCGAATTACATTAAATGGGGAAAATCGAAAAATGGGCACCTCATCCAGCAAGGACACGACAAACGAACAATCGTTAACAGAAAATGGGGCTATCAACGCTAACATAGTGATGCAAGAGACCCAACTGCGGTTGTCTACAGACGTAATGGTACTGTTCTATATACTATTCGCTGTCGTAATGATGCAGTTCCTGCTGAAAGCCACCAGAACATACACCAGACACGTTGAAAAGCGGACACTTCAAAAGGTATCGGCTGCTCTACCCGTATAAAGACCCATGCACTGAGTAAGACGTCCATGGCAGCTAGGGACTTCGAGCAACTTCTAGAAGAATGTAACGCCTTCTATCGAAATCTGGGAAAGGACACTCAAGAAAGAAGAAAAAATAGAGACATCACACAAAGTAAGTGCGAACAATTACTTAGTTTTATTAGTGACTTTAAAAACAAACAACAAACAAAAAAGTTTCAATAGTGCTACACAAACTGAAGATACTAGTGGTATAGAATTAGTAATAAGTAAAATTAATTCAGTACTTTCAAACTGTAAATCAATTATAGACTTAAGATTACAAATAACGAACATTAAATTAAACATGGAGAAATTTGATCTAAAAGTAGCTGCAACTCTGTTGCCAATAATGGATGGCACAGAAAGTAAAACGCGCCAATTAATTGAAGGTATAGAATTGTATGATACTTTATTGGACAAGGACGGCAAAAATTCATTAACTAATTACATTTTGAAAACGCGCTTGAATTCAATTGCGAAAATAAAATTAAAATCTACCTACTCTAGTAATACAGAATTAGTAAAAGACCTTAAAACATATTGTATCATTAAACAATCAGCTTGTGCTCTTTCGGCTAAATTGCATACAATCAAGCAAGGGTCACAATCTATATCTGACTACGGCAAAACAATTGAGGACTTAATGATCAATCTCACATTGAGTCAAGCAAATGAGGATGACAACAAGACAAAAACCTTAAATGAAGTAAATGAAAAAATTGCAATTAATTCGTTTGCAAATGGACTTAGTAGTGGTGAACTGAGGACCATAATAAAAGCAAGAAACTACATAAACCTTAGTGCAGCGATTCAAGGAGCGCTAGATGAAGAAATGAATACCCCGAAACCAGTATTCCACGCTAGGAGCATACACTCATCGGCAAAGAAAGGCAGAAGTCAATACGGTTACACCAACAATTACCATCACACCCACCGAGGCAAGTTTCGACAACATCCTGATGTAAACCGCACCAATAAGACACACAACAATTATAGGCAGTCAAATTGTACGAACTACGGAAATAAAACAAGCCATGCGAAACCATACCAACAAAAACGAGTATACGCTACAACAAAGCAAGCGGATAATAAAGAAACAACAAAAAGTCCCACCCAGCAGTTTTTTCGTTCCCAAGAAAGTAAGTCTTAACTTAAATGGTCTAAACTATATTAAATTACATTACAAAAATAGAGAACTTTTGTTTTTAGTCGATACAGGAAGTTCAATTAGTTTAATATATGATAATAAAATTTTTAGTAGCGAAATAATGCAACCAAATTCAACAACAATAAAAGGAATTTCGGGATCTACAATTTCAAAAGGTACAATCAATATTAATTTAAATATTGATGATTATTCTTTAACGCATGAATTTCACATCGTAAAATCTTTCGACTCTAATGCAAACGGTATTTTAGGGTCAGATTTCTTTTATAAATATCATGCTAATATAGATTATCAGACATTGCACTTAACATTGACCTTACACAACGACAGACTTACATTACCAATTCATACTGATTCGAAACCTTCATACGCATTCCTGCTTATTGTCAAGTAATAAAACGATGTTATGTAAACAAAGATATGGAATGTGTTGTCTCAGCAAAAGAAGTAGCTAGCGGTGTATTTTTAGCACGTACATTAGCAAAACCAATTAATAATGAAATTCCAGTACAAGTTTTAAATACAACAGATAAAGATGTCATATTAAAAAACTTTACTCCGGAGATAGAACCACTAAGAAATTACGAAATATGTAGGTTTGGTGAAATTGACAAGTATTCTGTAGAGAGAATCGACAAACTACTTGAAAATTTAAACTTAGAACATTTAACAACTCCAGAGAAATTCTCAATACAGCGTATTTGCACGAAGTATGCAGACATCTTCCATGTTCCAGGAGACAAACTTGGTACCACAAGCATTTTTAAACAAGAAATACATCTGAAGAGAAATTCACTACCCGCCTATAAAAAACCATACAGACTCCCACATGCACAGAAACAAGAAGTCCATCGACAGGTAGATCAGATGCTGAAAGATGGAATAATCGAAAAAGCAACATCAGAATGGTCTTCTCCAATTTTGATAATACCAAAGAAAGCAGATCTAAATGGAGAAAAAAGATGGCGTATGGTGATAGATTACAGATTATTAAACCAAGAAATTGAAGACGATAAGTTTCCATTACCAAACATTACGGAAATAATTGATTCACTATCCGGAGCAACATATTTTTCGCATCTAGACTTATCACAAGGCTACCACCAAATAGAGTTACAACCCAAAAGTAGACCCTGCACAGCTTTCATTACAGATAGAGGTCAATACCAAATGACACGTTTACCAATGGGATTAAAAATCAGTCCCAGTGCTTTCTCACGGGCAATGACAGTTGCTATGACAGGTTTAAATTATGACACATGCTTGATTTATCTTGACGATTTGATTGTATACGGTAATAGCTTGGTAGATCATAATAAAAATTTAGTTAAAGTGTTTGAAAGATTGCGTCAGGTAAATTTGAAATTAAACCCAAGTAAATGTGATTTCCTAAAACAAGAAATTTTGTATTTAGGGCATGTTATATCAGCAAATGGTGTATCACCCGATAAAAGTAAAATAGAAGCTATCAAAAATTATCCCACACCCAAAAATGGAGCAGAGGTTAAACGATTCGTAGCTTTCGCAAATTATTATAGAAAGTTTATAAAGAATTTTGCAGAAATTACCTCACCATTAAATCAGTTAACACGAAAAAACGCCCACTTTTATTGGTCCGTAGAATGTCAACAAGCATTCGAAGCATTAAAAAATGCGTTAGTTAAACCTCCAATTTTGCAATATCCAAATTTTTCACCCAATAATACCTTTATTTTGAGAACAGATGCTTCCAAACATGCTATCGGTGCAGTTTTATCCAACGGAGACGACAGACCAGTAGCATATGCAAGTAGATCTCTTAATAAAGCAGAAATTAACTATTCAGTAATCGAGAAAGAACTTTTAGCAATTACATGGGCAGTACAACATTTTAGAGTTTATCTTTTATCCCGCCATTTCATTATATACACAGATCACAAACCACTTATTTATCTTTTTGGAATGACTAATCCGTCAAGCAGACTAACTAAATTTCGTTTGAAATTAGAGGAATTTGACTTCACTGTAAAATATATAAAAGGAAAAGACAATGTCACAGCAGACGCACTCTCTAGAATAGAAGTATCTTCAACAGAATTAAAAGATTTGCATAAAAACATAGAATCACAGAATTCTTATGTTATTACAAGAGCTACAGCAAGAAAAGTTAATGATACAAGTCAAAATAATTCTGATTCGCGATTGCGGACTGATCACCCGTCAGTTGTTGAATTACTAAAGCGTCCACAAGACGCCACCGAATTAAAAATTGTATCTAAAAATGAATTCAATCGCTTAGCTAAATCCCCAAATTTTAAGACGTACGTACGTGAAAATGAAACCTTGTACAAAAAGGTATTATATGACTACAATAGTCAGATTCTTTACATAGAGCAGGCAACTTCATCAACGTTACCATTCACTGGAACGCTGAAAGCCCTGACAGCAATATGTAAGAAATATAAAATAAGTGAACTAGTTATGTCAAAGGACAACAGATGCGCATCCTTATCAACATCATTACCATCATCATCAATTATGAAACAAATCCTTGAAAACATAAGTTTACTGAAAAATAAAGGGATAAAAATTAACATTATTAAAGCAAATCAAAGAATATACGACAAAGATAAACAACAAATTATTTTAAATGACTTCCACATGTTACCCACAGGGGGTCATGCAGGTATAAATAGAATGTATAATAATATAAAGAAATATTATTTTTGGCCTAATATGTATAGAGAGGTACAAAACTTTGTTAAGAAATGTGAACAATGTCAGAGATGTAAATATTCAAATACAAATATTGAACCAATGGTAATAACCACAACAGCTACATCAGCGTTTCAAAAGATATTTGTAGATTTGGTAGGACCTTTAGAATGTGATGAAATAGGTAATAAATATGTCTTAACTATACAATGCGATTTAAGTAAATTTGTAGAATGTTATCCCATAAGGAACAAAGAAGCTACAACTGTAAGCAAGTCATTAGTAGACAATTTTATTTTAAGATATGGAGTTCCAGCTGAAATTGTATCAGATCAGGGAACCGAATTTTTAGCATCTACACTACAAGAAGTGTGTAAGTTGTTACAAATTAAACATCTTAAATCTACTGCATATCATCATCAAACATTAGGTTCATTAGAAAATTCGCACAAAAATTTAGGTGCTTATATCAGAATTCAAACTTCTAAATACGCAAACAGTTGGAGTTCTTGGTTACCTTATTGGAGCTTTTCTTATAACACAACAGTTCATACAGAAACAAAATATTCTCCTTTTGAGCTCGTATTTGGTTATCCAGCAAGATTACCATCGAATTTAGTGAGACAAGTAGAACCTTTATACACTTTTGATAATTACCCCTTAGAATTAAAGTACAGATTACAACAAGCTTGTACTGATGCAAGAACTAATCTATTAGAATCTAAGCATAAACGTAAGGATAGATACGATAAGAAATGTAAATCAATAGATTATAAGATAGGAGATAAGGTACTTTTAAGAGATTTAGCTTGTAAGAAATCTGAAGTTCTGTACAAAGGTCCATATACAATTACAGAATTAGATTACCCAAATATATCAATTAGAGCAAATGGTAAACTTTTGATAGTACACAAAAATAGAATAAAACCATATTTTGAGTAGTGAACGTAAAAATAAACGACTAACGTATTTATTTTTACTTTCGCCGGCTGCGGAAGTGTAATATAACAATCTCAAGATTATCATCTGGCCTTTTAAAAAACTAAATAGATATACACGACAGAACCTTCGATTCAATGAAAGGACGAGTCAATGAAAAGTATACATAGTATGTTTATAAACATAATGTAATTGTAAGCAAACACAAAAACAATGTAAACATTTTGTTAAAGTTTACACAGCATATTTATAAATATACTTATAAACAAAGCATACCATTCATATATATAAGATCTAGGAAGTAATAGTAAGTAATATTATAGAGTCTAGTACTCAGTTAATCTCTAGTATATAGTCACCAGTGTTAGTATAAGTATGTAACCTACTGTGATATTAATTTAAGTGTTGAAATATATTGTTAACCATAACAACCTGGTTAAGATATTTGAACCTGAGACGATCCTCTATTACATGGCGATCCTGATTTATTACATCAGTCATCAGTGCTAAATCTCTCTGGAGCTCAACAGAAGAGACTTCAGCACATTCACGCCTTTACTCATTGGTCATGGCCCTCTTAGGGACCACCTGAAGAAGATGGGCAAGCTGGACTCTGATAAATGCCGATTCTGTTCGGAACACAGCGAGACGACGGAACACATTATGTGCAACTGCGAGGCGGTGGTTCGGCAGAGACTCCGTCACCTCGAACGGGTACACAAGAACCGACTAGTATTAGTGCTATAACCCCCAAAAAACTCATAGACTTCTTCAGAAGTCTGGAGATTAATTGAGACTAAAAGATTAAGGGTACTCACAATAGACTTTACAGGTCGCAGTGAAGAGAGGCAGCATTGTCTACACAACCCACATCTAATCTAATCTAATCTAAACTAAATTTTACAGGAGATCGTTAATACCTTTAGTCATGGCACTCAAATGAACAGCTCGGGTCGCCAAAATATGATTCTTTTTCTTCTTAACTTCGATGAGAATTTGAGCTCTCTCCATGTAATGGCACATGTTCTGAACGTTTTAGTATGTGCAATTCATTGCAGTGTGAAACTGGTCTCATTGCAGATTGCAAGTTAGGGTACAACACTGCATATTTTAATTTTGACCGAATCTCTCTGTTGCTGGTTAAGCAGAAATAACAGTCAGAGGAGTAATCAAACTCAAAGCATTTTGTAATAATATGGTAGGAACAAGCAGTATGCAATATCGCAGTTTTGCTATTGCAGATGGTGATTCAATGTTAGATTCCATAACACCACGTCGTAACATATTATTTTCAATAATTGAAACCTGTGCTTAATGAGTTAGGGCAAGACTCAGGTACCGAATTACTGATTGATTGAAATTAGTAAAAAAAATACTACAATCAAGAGCTCATGCTGCTGTATCAATCATTCCAACAATAATTCACACTGTGTTAAAAAATACTAAGCAACTTAGCAACTTTAACTTAGTTAGTTGTAACTGCTTGACAGACATTTAATCATTTAACTACATATTATAAAACGTATAAAAGATCTACTTACATCTATATTGGTAAACTAACTTAACATTATTGAATTAATTCCATTTCAGATCAATGAAAAATAAATATCAAGGAAGATAATAGTTTATGTTTCGAATATACTCTAACTCTGAAATTTAAACAATTCAAACAATAAATACCGAAAAAAGAAATAGGCATATATCTATTCTCATTGATAAATTATTTTCCTAAAGCGAGATACATTTCAATTAGAAGTAGTTAGCCTTCCTAGTCTGAAAAGCATACCAACTATAAGTTTGAAAATGTTGATATTATGACCATAGACACGATGTGGTTTGAGATTCCTATAAGCGTGGCCAGATATTACACGAACAGGTGTTACTTATTCGAAATTCAACAACACACGAAAAAGACCGAAGAGCGGAAAAAGTGAAGTTTTGTATATGCAATCATTTAAAATTTTTTTATGATAGCGTAGAATTGATTCTTCGGTATCAATTCCAAGGTACCAATACTGACGTTATCCAAGGTATTGAGGAATCAATACCAGTAATGGTACCGAGTACTGGACGATGTATTGATACTTCGCCCAGCCTCACTGGTGATCATCGGTTTCTAGTTACTTTACTACGACAGCTGAGTATGGGTGAGCGTATCTATTAGTAGACTTCAGGCAATTAGGCTCATGTTTGTCTTATGTGAATGTTCGTTGAGGTGCCCACAACGATCTATTCTAAAACCCAGTTTGTTCACTATTTATTCGTCACCATTGTTGGAAGATGTTAGCTTTTGTTCTTCTCGTGCTTATACTGATAATTTTCAAGTGTACTTACATTTTGAGTAGGGTAAGTGTCCAACTTCAATTAGAAAGTTGAATGACGACTTAAGTTCTCACACATAAAAATTTCTGGGATAAATTCTTATCCTTTGAGTTGGTGTTAACATATAGATAAGTAATTACCCGAAAAAGTGATAGTTCTAATCAAATTGAATGTATTTGTTTTCTTTTCCCGATTAAATTACATCTAAGTCCCGGAGTTAAACAAAAGGTGATGGAATTGTTGACTAATAAAGATAAGTTAAACACCGATTTAACACCATAAAGATAACAAGTTATCCATTGCTGCATAATTCATAGATTAGGAGATAGAATACATTCAAATGTAAAACATTTTATCTGCTTTGGAGAAACTCAACACCGAAGTTAATCCGAAAAAATGAAAATGTTATCCTAAAACAGTTAGATTTGGTTAGATTGCACTTGCTTAATTTCTGCATAAGCATTTTGTTAGAGAAAGGGTAGGGTTCAAATATAGGAATCATAAGAAGTGGGTGCAAATAAATAGTGATTTACTGACAAAAGAGGTTATAGATGATAAAAGTAAGTACATACCTAGTAATTATTATAGGTAAACCAGACACATTCATATCACAGGCTGTAGCTGGACAACATCTGTAATAAATACAGATCAATATTTTTTATCAACATATATTCCTCTCTTTTTAGGATATTCTGCATTTGTGACGGTTTTTGTAGATAGTGGTATACTTAGTACCTGGCAGCAGGGTGTCGGAGGCCTCGATGCAAAAGTCCAAATGTATTCCTCAACTGTGATTCTCAAAACCTAATTTGGGGCGCCTGATTTCAGATATCACAGTGCGGTTGCACCGACCTAACCTCTGGTGGTTGGTACTGACGTTAGTAGGACGGTGCGAAGAACGAACTCTAACTCTCCTCGCTCTCTTCTTAACTCTTCTTTTCGAAATAAAACTAACACTTCTAAGAATAACTGTAACTCCCTTCGGGGTAACAGTTACTGCATCGAAAGATTGCTAGTTCTCCTTTTCAATATAATACTAACACTTCTCAGAATAACCCTCTTTTCTGGGTAACGGTAACTACCTCAGAATTTAAGCATATCTCCTTTTCGAGATAACTCTAACACTTTTCGGGATAACAATTACTATATCGAGGTTAAGTATTTTCCTTTTCGAGATGAGACTAATACTGTAAAGGATATAAGCAACTACCGCAGGGACAATGTTGTTATCACTTCTGAATATAACACTAGCCCTTTTAATTCTAACTCCATTAATTTTAACAGCAGAAGCGGATGGATGCGAGGGAACACCGAAAAAGTGTTAGACTTAATTTCAGATTTTTATGTGTGATACTGATGTTTGGTGGAACGACGATGTGTGATTTACTTCAAAATATCATCACTATTAGTGTCAATGATATTATAAAACCTATTGCTAACTAAAATGTGCATATGCCAACTTTAAAAAACTCTATCCACATACAGTAATGTTTAATTCAACAACGAAAGCTAGACTTTGCAAGGTTCTTGATATATGTCCCAGTTTACCTACTACATGCGCTTTAGTGTAGCATTTAGTAATATTGATAAAATAACTTCAAATATAATAGAGTATTCGTTTCGGTTTAACTTTGTCACAAGAAGAAAGGAAACTCAGTAAACCCACGTAAAGTATGGTAACGTTAACGTTAACGCCTTTGAATGAAACAAACCGAAATATTACAGCTGACAATTGGTTTATCTCAATTGAATTAGTTGATGAGTTAAAAGCTAGAAATTTAACGTAAACAGGGCACATTACGAAAGAACAAGAGAGTAATTCCATCGCAATTTTTTTTGGTTTTACAAGGGATATGACTCTTCTATTACACGTTCCGAAGAAACGTAAAGTGGTACTACTTATTTCAACGATGCAGAATTGTAAGTCAAATAACAATGATTCTTCATTACAACAATACAAAGAGAAGAGTTGACTCTCTTGATAAAAAATGCAAAAGAACTAGACGCTGGCCGATGGCAATATTTTTCCAGATATTGGATATGAGTACTGTCAACTCTTTTATCAAGTAAAACATGCACAAGAATAATTGTCAATTACAACGCGTTACATTAATGGAACATTTGACAAGCAAATTAGTGAAACCCCATATGGAAAGAAGAGTCGACAACGTAAAAATTTAATTAGAGACTTGTAACGGTATCAGAAAAATATTGAACATCGAGCCAGAATCAACACCTGCAGAATCACTAGAAAAAAGAAAATACTGTTTCTTATGTGTAAAACTAAAGCTAAAGACCAAATATCTTTCTCGAAAGTGCCACTGTCCCGTTTGATTGCAATGCGCTAATAAAGTGTGTACCGAATGCTCTGCCAGAATTGACCGACTTGAACCCTTAAAATTTTTTTACCATAGTTTTTACTATTTAAGAATATTTTCTGTTTGACATGTCAAGCTTCTAAAATGATAAATTTAAAGTTTTATGTATACCGTTGTTTTCCGTGTTGTAATTTTACTTTGTATTGTACAGTGAAATAATAGCCGATTCAACTTTTTATAGCACCAAAACTTCTTTTATTAGATTTAACCGTTGTTAACTCTCTATAAAACATACATAACTTGACATATTATATATTGACATGTATTCGTAACTATTTATTAGAAACTAAGCACACGTTGCTAGATCTTATCTTTTTCTTTTAACATCTAGACATTAATATATTTCAACACTTTCCCTTGTTAAATACAAACGTTGTAGTGAAATAAAAATGTCGGGTGAACACGACCTGTGGTGAAGAGTTAAATAAAAAGATAATAATATAATATATATGACAAAGAAAAAACTAACTTCATAGTAATCCCATTTTGTCCTAGCCAAAGGTTTGGTCATAATATCTGCAACTTGATGATTTGTTGAAATCTGTTGAACCCCTAGGCTTTCTTCAGCTAGTTTTTCACGGATGAACAAATACTTAATTGCTATATGCTTGGTTTTCAGTCGATAAACCCATTTACATGGTATTGCCTTCATACCCTCTGGTAGTTCTCCAACTTCCCAAGTATTGTTCTCTTTTAATAAATCCATTTCCTTATCCATTGCCCGTTTCCACTCAACAGTATCTTCATGTTTAAATGCTTCTTCAAATGTCTCGGGAACTTTAGTAGGATTAATAAAATTTTCTACCGTCATTATATAATCATCTAAAAAAGATGGCTTTTTTAAGCTGAGTGACTTCTTCATGAATTTCTATATCTTCATCTTCTAGTTCTGTATCGGTTTCAACTTTATACTCGTTTTCACTATTTTCTTTGTTAGAATCTTCATCAGTCTCTTGATTTCTTTCTTGAACTACCTCCTCTTCCTCTTGTACATCTTGAATTGTTAATTTGACATGTTTAAGACAGCTCTCAGGTTTTTCTTCAAACTTAACATCTCTAGACAGAAAAACGTTCTGATCATTTTTAATCCAAATCCTATATCGTTCATCACCATCATATCCGATGAGATGTCCTTTTATCGCTTTGGTATCTAACTTTCTTCTTTTTTGACTTGGAATATGAGCATAACACGTAGAACCAATGATCCTAAGATGTTTTATTCGTGGCTTTTTACCTACCCACAATTTTGCAAGGACTAACACCTTCTACAGATGATTTTCCTGTTCTGTTCAAAATGTAAATAGCTGTATTAACCAACTCAGCCCATAATCCTTCAGGATAGATTAACTCTGGATTCGAATACTTCAATGTTCTAGCCATTTCAATTACAGTTCTATTATCCCGCTCGAATATACCATTCTGCTCTGGAGTGTAGGGCGCTGTCAATCTTTGTGTTACTCCGTTTGCACGTAAGATAGACCTAACATCTTTATTATCAAACTCCCGACCATTATCACTTAACATTTCCTTGACTGAATACCCTAATGTCTTTGTCTGTCTCAGAAAATTCTTCAAAGCGTCAATCACCTCTGACTTCTGTGCGAAAAAGTAACCATAGCGAAACTTTGTATAATTGTCTTTAAACAAAACAAAATACCGCTTTCCTTGAAATGACTTGTCAAAAGGTCCACATAGATCTATCGATATCAGTTCACCAGGCAGCGTTGACTTCTCTCTCGTGCCAAATGGTAAACGATGTGCCTTCCCATATATACATGGTTCACAGATCTCTGCTTTTACCTTGACCTCAATATTAAAATCTCTCTTGAGCTTTGCTTTGACATGATGTTTATCTTGATGACCCCATCTTTCGTGATAAAGCTGCAGCAAATCAGATTTATCCTCAATGACATTTACATCAGCGCTATGTTTAGGAACTAACGGTTTAATTGCTGCTTTGTAAAGAGTTCCATTAGTTCACGTTTTCCACACAGTCATACTTGACCGTTAATTTTAAGAAAACAAGGCGTAGGTGTTGACTCAAACGTGCTCTTCTCATTACGATTTTTGGAAATCGTTGGTACATATCAGACATCATTGAAAGTCATTTCTTCACATCTGTTTCCAATCGTTGACAAGATCCGCATTGATCCTTTTCCTATTGCGTTTAGAGATTCTTGTCCAGCAGCCTTGATACTATGAGGAATAGTAAATGCTTCAAAACTAACAAAATAATCTGAACAATTTGTCAAATGTTTTGTTGCACCATTATCTATCCACCAGTTGCTTTCATCTAATTCTATAGAAAAAATCTCATTGCAAATTGTTAGTAATGTCACGTTTGTCACCACTGTTTTATCCTCCTTCTGCTTCACTATTACATTTTTGGGCGGTCTTCCATCAGCAATCCACTTTCGACACTGTTTAATCCAATGACCCGCTTGCTTGCAGTAATTGCAGTTGCCTTTGTATTTAAACTGCTTTTTGATTACTTTTTCCGCATTCGATTTGACTACTAATGCTTCTTGTTCAACTTTATCACTACTTGTGAAATTTTTTTCGAACATGCACAACTTTGTATGTAATTCGTCCAACGTTTTATTATCATCTTTTGACAATAACATCCAACTTGATTTGAATGTTTCAAAATTTGTTGGTAAAATATGCAAGATTTTACATACTAAAATCAAATCGGGTAGAACAACCTCATTTTTTTGCCTTTAATCCATTGTTTAACTCATTCCACAAACTTCTTAACTTTGCAATATGTGTCGACACATCATCTTCTGATGTCCAACTAAACGAAAAGAAATCAGTACATATTTTAAAAAGTTGATCTTTAGACGATGCTTCAAAATTCTGCTTTAATGCTTCCCACATGTCATGAGCTGTTTCTGTGTCCATAATCTTCTGATATACAGCATCTGTAACTGCACTTGTTATCATAGACTTTGCATAACTGTTGGCTTTTCTGTACAAATCTGACTAATCTTTATGAGATTTGATAGCGACTGCATCAGCTCCTTCTGTCAGTGAATCTGGTTACTTACTTAATTTGCCGTCAATTACATCTAAAGTTCCTTCATGGTAATCTAATAAATCACGAATTTTTCATTTCCACATCGGCCAGTCTGCTTCACTGTTGAATGGCTTAACATGTTTGGCTAAATCCATTTCTGTATGAATTTCCAACTTGTTACCAATATTCTCAACACAAAGTTATTCAGCGCGATACTGGGTCCATAACCTGTTGTAATTTTACTTTGTATTGTACAGTGAAATAATAGTCGATTGAACTTTTTATAGCACCAAAACTTCTTTTATTAGATTTAACTCTCTATAAAACATACATAACTTGACATATTATATATTGACATAATATATTCGTAACTATTTATTAAAAACTAAGCACACGTTGCTAAATCTTATCTTTTTCTTTTAATATTATTTTTATTAGATAACTTTCATGGTTTGATGTTTGTTTGTACTTTTTATTTAACAAAAATAATGAAAAACTAGGAGGGAGTCTCTTAGACGCCAGTTCACCACTAGTATAATTTTATTCTATGTGACCAGTTACGGGTTAATGAACAGTAATAAACTTACATAAAAACGCGGAAGAACTTCTTAGTTCCAAAGCAAGATATTGTTAAAATAGTGTTGACTTAAGTTAACAAATATCTGAATAATCTTTACGCAAAAGTTCCTTATTACAGGAAACGAAAATAAAAATTATAACTTGCATTCTAATTTCAATCTGGCAATGCTTAATCAACGTATATGATTACAAGAATGGGAGTTGAAAATGTAGAGAATTTGGAAAGAGTTACACTTACAATTACTAACAACGATACCAAATAATATAAAGCAAGTTTCAAGAAGAAATATATATATATGCTGTAAAAAATAATACCATATATTTTATCAGCTTCTAAACTACATAATACCCATACGATTTTTTTAATTTACCCTACGATTACGCCCTCCATACACATTATACCATGAAATTGTACTATTTATGTCTATCTAAATTAACTAACGGAAAATTGACTATTACAATATACCACACCAACAATAGGGTGAAGAGCTACTAATTAATAAAAAAACAGACCGTTAGAGTCGGTAAGGTTTCCTTTTAACAAGAAAAAACAAATCGAGGGTGTTCCAAAATGCAGGCGTTCAACTGCTACGGAATCTCCGTCAATAACCAACACCCGGCCTCCGTGTCCGTTAACTAAAATCTATTATCTTCGGTTCTTCGCCAAAACAAACTATAGGAAATCCGTTACGTTAAAATTCTCGTTCGGCGTTTTCCTAGCGCTGATTTGCCACGTGCCAATGAGTCGGCATTCGTACTGTCCGACCAATGATCGAGGATATAATCGCCCCACCTCGCGCAAACTCCCTATCAGCGTCAGGCGTGGTTACGAACACCATTGGCGTTCCTATTGCGGTTAGCGGAATCTACGTCCAGAAACAACCCAACAATGCGAGTTTAGTTCCACTCAGTTCGCCGGTGGATTTCGAGGTGTTGGCATGCCTCGAGTCTTGTTTCACCATGAGATGGAATTCGCTTACAGACCATATCACTACCCTTCGCCACCTTCCGTTTTACAACGACTCGGCTTCGAACCGCCCTTATTCTCTGCTACCGCCGTTCTACAACAGCATCTTCAATATTTGCGCTACACAGAACCTCTAGAGTTAACAGCCTGTCCGTTGGATCTATCTACAAAATCTCAAGCACCTATAACACCACCGTGTACACCATCACCTGGTCAAAAGAGACAAACTCTAACAATTTCTACGCCTGAAGTACCATCGAAGAAAATTAAAAGTGTAGCACCAATACCGGCGACGAAAAAAACAAAGGCGATTAGAAAATTAAATTTCGACGAGGATAACAGTTCTCCTGTTTCGGGGACCATCATCAGACAACTTGGTCCAGACGAGACTTTAGTTGTCAGGAAAGGAGATATCGATCCTGCTTTTAACGTTGTGGAAGTGACTGAGGAAGCTAAAGCGGAATTAGCTAAAATCGAAAACAACATTGGCGACTACGTTTGTCGTTTATGCCGAGAATTGTATGAAGATGCTTTCGGTTTAGCACAACATCGTTGTTCAAGAATCGTTCATGTGGAATACAAATGCCCGGAGTGCGACAAAGTATTCAATTGCCCAGCCAATCTAGCTTCCCATCGAAGATGGCATAAACCCAGACCAAATAAAGAAGTTAAAAACGAAGAAGTTTCCGACAACGATAGTTCGGAACAATTTCCATGCGAACAATGTGGCAAGAAGTTCAGAAGAGTTGCCTATCTTAGAAAACATCAAGCAACACACCAAGGTGAATGACAACGGCTAATTCCAGTTCGTCCGATTCCTAGAATGGCACCAAGATTGTGGCGACCACCACCCTTACCACAACTATCTACTACTCACGCTGGCCCGCCAACTTCATCTTTAGAAAGGTATGTTCCTAACGTTACGTGGATCTCTCCTTTTTGAATGTTTACGATTCTAGTCATTTTATAGTCATATTATTTTTACTAGTCATTTTCTAGTCAGTTTAGTAAAATTGCATTATAGGTATTTAATAAATCTAGTCATCTAGTTATCTAGTCACTTTATTTTCTAGTCATATTTTTACATAACTAGTCATGAAATTTATTTGAAAATTTTTTATTCTGAATAAATTATGGAACCAATATTCATATTTTGTATATATAATTGTAATTATGTAAAATATCATACTTAGATGTAAATTAAATTTAAGTTAATCAATATTAGCTAGTCATTTTACTAGTCATTTATTTTTAGTTAGGTTTGTTTTGCACATAACTATATTAAAATTTTCTATTCAATTAAATAAGGAGTATGCAGAATTATGATTAGATATTAAAAAATAACTATAAGCACTTAGCCAAAAAAATATTCTATTTTTTAAACTGACTTTCCCAAAGATTTTAGAGATTTAAAAATTTTGAGTACAACTTTAACTAATACATTCTTATCAGAACTAGAAGACCATATTATTTTGTCACTTCGTTTATTTACTACATCGTAGACACAATACTCTACGTTTAAAGATATTAATTTAACTATTAAATTTGAAAATAGTCACAACGTGATATACAGGATCTGTTCGTTGCATGTAGTTTGGAGTATACTATAAACTAAGCTGTAATAACATGCCTCCATTAAACAGTAATCGGATTATAATGATAAATAGCCGTAAAATCACGCAAAAATTTATTGCCGGTCGTTGTTTCCCTATACGTTCTACGAATAATATTACTACTGGATGTAAAAGTCGATTCATAAGCTCTGAGTTATTGCAAAATGTAATAATAAAATGATGACATAGTATTAAATGACCGAATAAGAACTTTGGTATAACTAAATTAATAGTAAGTCATGTTTCTTTTAGAAATATCACAACAGTGCCCTTAAATAAGGGATGTTGCTACAAATCTTTTCGTTATCTTACCGTTTACAATAAATATATGTCATAGTATGTTTTATAATATTATCTAATATTCAAGAGACAACAACAAAAGTGTAATACAAATTAAAATATATAGGGTTATTGAAATGTATCGGAACACCAAAATTTTTTTGTGACTCCGTAAGCTATATCGCTTGTATAGCTATCATGCAACTCTTGCGGTGTAGTTTTTGTGTGTGTAAAGTGTGTTCAAATTCGAATACAAATTTTGAAAAAAAATTAACAAAAGTTAGTTGGTTTTATCCAAACTATCATTAAAACATTTTTCTAATCAAGATCTCGATCATATTATTATGGAACTTGTATTCAACTTGCTTTTTACAATTGAACTACCTTGTATATGTTTGCGTTATTAAAGCCTTTGTGAGATTTTAATGTGCAAATTTTTGAAATGTTACATCGAGTGTCCAAACAGTAGATTCAAACGTTAAAAACTAAATCTTGCTTAATAGACACCGTCTTTGTTGACATTGTGTTTATTTGGATTAATCTTCATAAAAAAGTAAAGAAAAAATGTTTTTCATGTTCTGTTTTTCATGGATTTTCAAAGTTTCTTTAGTTTCTTTCAAATAATCGTGCAAAGTGATGGTTATTTCAAGATTGAAAAGTTACAAGTACACTGCTAACTGTTTTAAGACTATTATGATTTTTTAGACAATTAATCAATTTTATGCCAGAATTATGGATTATGAAATTTTCTAATGGTTTCTACCGAAATTCTATCTGACCTTGATACACAATAGTCCGAAAATGAATCGCAACGCAGTTGCAGAAATGATTGCGTATTTGCAAAGAACTTCTCGGTATTAATTCATTGATTTCCTTTGAATCGGTTGTTTGGGCATCTTGTGTAATATTTTGAAACCGTTTTTTCTGCTTGAATTCGGCCCAAATGTTGTTAATAAATTTCCTTCTACTGTAAAATAGTCCCAAGAAAATTGTGTTGGATTTGAAAAAAGTATGTTGAATACAATTTCTATAATAATACCTACTAACGACATCTAGAATGAAAATGTGTTTTAATGATAGTTTGATTAAAAATAACATATTAATAGACTAAACCATATTTTTTAAAATTCGGAAATACATTTATTTTCTTCCTCAGAAATTGTAAATAAATGATAAAAATAGTCAATCCATAACATTATTTTACAACAAAATTTACCATTTGATTTATAAGATTTTGGGTTAAGAAAAACGGGAAGCAAATTTTACTTAGAAGAAAATGTTATTAAAAATTTTACAATTTTACAAACATTTAGCTGTTTCGATACATTTAAATGTATAGATTATTACCTACTATATTCTCATAATACAAACTATCATTTCGATTTTGTACGACATTACAAAGGTTGTGTTATTTGAAAATTGCAACGTACAAGTTAACACTCATTTATTATACTGTTCGTGTAACGTACAACTCGTATAACGTGCATAAACTAACAACGGCATTTATTCGCATAAGGTGCTGTATGTTTACACTAATTACACAATCACATTAAAGAATCATTTTAATTGTAGAAAGCTGAATAAGAAAATTTTGTAACTTTTTTAATGTGTGGTGGGTGTTTAGTTGCAACACTCGCAATGTAGTTTTCGTGTGTGTATAATTGTGTTCAAATTGCCTTGTGACAGCATTATACCGCCTCCTATAATACCGCGCTGTTAATCACTTTGCTCTCAACAACGAATGGTAGGTCGTCGATCGGATTCCAATTCTCCGAGAAAAAAGTCACCGTCCTTTCGGAGAATTGAAACCAGGCTCCTATCGTTCATTCACAGCGATAGTAAGCTGCCTAACCACTGGGGCTATCGATCCGTTTCAATTTTTCGTATTATTGAAATAATAATGTTTTATTGTAGAATATGTCATGAAAAGAACTAATGCACAAATAAGTGTATATTTTGGAGAACGTCAAGCAGAACGAATTAAACTATAAATTAATAGAAATTTCCTGTACATAAATGCATATATATGCACTTGGTAATACACCCCTGCTAGACAAGTCTGTTAATACGTCATCTAAATACCGACAAGATCTTTTTGATTCGCCTTCCAATAAATCCGGTCATGTTACTATAAGTTGGACTCTAATATACTTCGAACAGATCATGATAAATTACATTTTTATTATCATATTAAGTCTCTGCAGCTCATATTAACTTAATTTGTGAGATCTCCTTTTCTGCTACTCGCTGTTTTATTTCTAAAATTTCAAGCACTTTTTAGTTTTCGCCAATGTGTGCATCCATTTTTTTTAATTGTTTGCAATGCATAATTTAAATTGTGAAATTAAAAAGATATTTAAAGTGGAAATAGTACCTAAGTAGAATAAAATAGAATGAATAAAATAGAAAAATAAAAAAAATTAAGCACAAAAAACAAATAAGAAAAAACTATCACTTCTAAAACGTTTATCTCATATACATTAACTATGTAAGTATTGTCGATTGATTGATTGTTTTAAGTTATTTCTGTACGAGAAAATGTAAACATTTTGTCAGCTTATTCAAGGCATATTAATTTCTCTCCAAAATAAAGGATAATAAATCTTATTCATGTATGTATATATTGTATATAATATGAAAATAGATGTATAAACATAAAATAAATAATTTTAATGCATATTACATAGTATCGTAAAATTTGTAAATAAATATAATAATAATAATATATATAATACGAATATTTAAAAGAATAGTTATATAAAAATTGTCTTTAAATAGATCTGCAAGGATTATTTATTTTCAAAAAAAATGAATGTGATATTTATGTACTTTTAGTTTAATTTCAAATCAAAAATATATTTAATTTTTTTCTATATGTAATACTAGTTTTCATTATTTATTTTCTATATTTAATAATATAAAAAAAAACATTACATTTCAGTTCCTTTTAGCTAATAAATAAGGTGTGAATTTGGAATTTCCTGAAGTGAAATGTAAAATTTACTTCTCACACATTAAAATGAAGAAAAAAGGTGCGGGCTTGGGAAGAAGTTTGCAATAAGCTCAAAGCGGCAACTTAACCGCACTTTAAAAAATCTATTGTAAATTTTCGTCAAATAAGTACAAATTATTTTTTTTAAGGGATTGGTTGCCAGTAAGTGTTTTATCCATTACCACGTAATTTATTTTTCAACATTATTTTATATAATTGTAAGCATCTTTTATATTCTACGTAAAATATAATTATTTTATTTATTAAATATAACTGAAGAATTGTTAGTATGTCTAATATAATAAGAATTGAAGTCTAACTATACAGTCTGGCTCATTAGTAGTTATATATTGTCCTTAAAATAAAATCTGTTTATTACTAGATCACGTTTAAAATTAAAATAATGTAACATTGAATTGCAAATTTCTTCTAAAATAGTATTGTTTGAAAATAATGTAAAACTTTTCTGATTAAATTAATAGGAGAAACATATTTTGTCATGCTGCTGGGCCACCTGCATAATTACTTTAATTAGTAAAAGATTGTGATATTAATGTTAATAGTGATTTATCGAAATCAACCTAGTCATAGATATATGTACAAAATACATAAAAATCCGAGTGTTTCTAGTCAAATTGTAGATAGCCACGAAAACATGCATGGGCACTTTAACGAAGTGTTATCTTGATGATCTCGTTGTGGTTATATTAGATTAAGTATACAGCTTTTTAGGGATTAATATCCATTTATGAGAATGTAAATCGTGACTACTTTTTACTGATATTATTCATTGTTATTACAGTTATACAAAATTGTAATCTAAATAGATTTGCATTCCAAGCTGTTGTAAATAATTGTAAAAAGTAATATTTATTTATTTAGATTTTAGGAATTTCGATTTTATAATTTCTTTTATATGTGTATTATTGTATTGCGTTTTATTAAATAAAAGAATGCAACAATTATATTGTATTTTATTGATATAACTTGGTATTTCTATAAATGTTTCATGTGCTGCTGCCGCGATTCTAGCCAACACCTTGTAATTTCAACAATTTTTGAAGTATTTTTTCTATGGATCAATTGATCATCAATTCCTCGTGTTAACTTTTACTCACATACGAATTAATTTCTTAAACAATAACTATACTTTAAATAGCCACATTTTCTATATAGATCAAATTGCACATTACATTATTCCTACACACACCAAACGCTTAGGAAGAAAAATAGCCTTCTACACAATGTAGGCGAATACTGCCATAAATGCGTATTCAAAACTCAGTAAATTCATGTTTTTATTTTTTTTTATTTAAAATATTATTAAGTTATATGGCATTGAAAGCATCATTCTGAAAACTCAAAACTTTTAGATTTACAGACTTCAGTTCTCATTATTTGTAATTAATTATGTCAATAGTTACATTCGTTGCCAATAAAAATTTGTAACAACTTTGTAACAACATTATATTGCCGTTTATAATACCGCCCCGCCAATCATTTTGCCCACAACACCGAATGGTAGGTCGACTAATTTATTTTTATGGGAAATATTTTAACTGGAGATACTAGGTGTGAAATAATGACCAATCAAAAATAGCCGTTTCGAGATGAAGGTCTTCACACTTCCAGTGTTGTTTACATAGGAAGTATTGAGAAATAATCGAAAAATTATCCTAAAATGACTATTCCGCCAGTGACGTAGAATTTGATTGTTGGCCTACCCGGATGTTTGCTGTTTAAACTATTTTTAGCCACAAATCCTACCAAACTTTTGTTTTTCTCGAAAACCAAACATAATACAAAGTTTCTACAAGAGGACCTTTTTTTATGTAGTGGGTGCTTAGTTGCAGTGACTCCGTAAACTGTATCGCTAGGCTGGCTATCACTGCAACTCTCGCGGTGTAGTTTTTGTGTGTGTATGTTGTGTTCAATTGGCTTTGTGACAGCATCATATCGCCTTTTATGATGCCGCGCTGTTAATCACTTTGCTCCCAACAGCGAATGGCAAGTTGATCCGGGATTAAACTCTCTGAAAAAATGTCACCGTCCCTCCAGAGACTTGAACCCCGGCGCCTATCGTCCTCTCACAACAATAGTCAGCCGCCTAACCACTGCGGCCATCGACCCGTTAATTACCCTTATTTTGGCATTTTAAGTGGTCTATTAGGTGATGCTAATTTCGTACTTGTAAATGAAAAAATAAAAAGTTCTATTGATGTTAACAGAAAGGGATATTTTTTTCTCTTTGCTGTAATTTTGCTAATTTCGGAAAATTCTACCATAAGAAGCATCTAATAATACTAAATCGCCATGCCAAATTTTGTTTCATCGTACAAGTAAATTCCCTTAAAGATGGAAAAACCGATTTTTTTTCTGGGGCTTTGAAGACCTTCATCTCGAAATCGGTGCGATTTTGAATAAGGCTATTTGTGGTGAATGGTCATTATTTGACATGTAGTATCTCCAGTTAATATATTTCCCGTAATTAATGAAGCACCCTGTATATTTTCCAATACGCATTGTGTCTATTAATCAATATGTAACTATTTTAAATAATAGCGAAGTTAAACAAAAAATTGTGTTTTTTGAAGCACTTATAATAAAGCAACAATAAATATTTGTTCGTTAAAGTACATACTTTACAATGAATAACGCATATAACTATATAAAAAAAGAGGCAAAACAAACAGGCAAATTTTGCATGTTTATATTATTAAATAATAATATCTTTTTAAATAATTAATGTATAATTTTGGTTAAAGAGCTATTAACTCAAAATGTTTGTGTCGTAATATGAAGGTATGCAAAACTTCAGATTTTTAGAAAACTTGTTTTGAAATTAATATAGAATATTGTAAACAAAACCACATATCTCACTTATAAGTTTACAATATGGTTTAATATGTGCCCCACTTTTATTAACTACCAATTTTCAAACATTTTCTGCAGCGTCCAATTTCAAAAGCTATTTGTCACCCAAATAGCGGACTCCAGCATTTTGTTCATTGCTTCAAATGATTAATATGGGTAATTCTATCGCATACTGTTTTCTCCTACATACTTCAAAGAAAGTCATTCGTCGGCCTACAAGATGGCTTGTTCACAATTTTTCAAGCTAATAAATCGCTCTGTTGAAACAAATTTTTAATAAATATTTTATCATCTTGATTCAAGCGAACAGTCACACGATACTATAAACGACTAATAAAAGAGGGAGCTAAAACGGCGTAGGGACACAATAAGTTTACTGGCCGAGTTACCTTTCCGGATTTGTCAACACATTAAAGGGAAAAATTAGCATACAGGTAATTTCCGAAAACTGTCTGTAGTTAAATCTACCTTACAAAGCTATATCTTTGAGGCACGAAAAACGTTTATTTCTATACATTATATGCAGCATAAACATAATGATATACTTTATTTGTCCATGACTATTGTACGAATTACCTCAATTCTTTTTTGAAAGCTATAGATAATTTTACCTTTAAATTGATCAAGTTTATTTTAATTTGTGGCCAAATTTTGAACAATTTGAAAATTAAAAAATATAGAGGGTAGATTCATAAGATATCTTTAAAGTTAAATTGAAGCAATGATTGAAGTTATCGAAACTCAAAAATCTACGCCGTTACATTAGTCTTAAAGCTACTTGTATTGGTATAAGAAGTTGCCTATACACTTGTCTTTGTTCAATTTATATTGGGCTCTATACCTGTGCCGTTAAAATTTCTTATTTGCTTTACGGTGTATAAAGTATCCATAATTATATAAAAATAATATCCGTGAATAACTGCAGATAAAGTGCTGCCAAAATAAGATATAAGAAGAACGTTAGGAGAAATTTTCTCTCTCCAATTCATTCGCTGTTTTTGGCTGTCATAGGGTAAAAATATTTTAATTGCAAAAATAATTACGACTGTTTGCACCGTCCGTTAAATCAAGTTAAATTATAATTAAAATTAAATCTTAATTAAATCGAAATTTTAGTTGCACGGAGATCTTAACGAAAGATTAAAATATAAATTAATAGTTAAATATTTTGTTAAGATCTCCGTGCAACTAAAATTCCGATTTAACTAAAATTTAATTTTAATTATAATTTAACCTGATTTAACTAGAGAGCGTGCAAACGGCCGTTAGTTTGTTCGTTGCACTAACTAGCACCGATTACCCGGTAAGCAAGTTGAAGACATTTGTAGGTGTTGTTTGGGTAATTGTACATCATTGACGTCATAATGATTTATAAGAGATGATACTATATATGATGATATAATATATACATGAAAGAATGATATGTTTTTCACGTTAATTTTAGGTACATTTTTCGATACCGAAATGACACTTTTAACAGCACGCATTCATCATATAAAATAAACTTGTATACTCCTTGTATATATTATATTTATAGATAATATAATAAGAATAATATCGAGTCCTCTCTATAAAGTCAAATATAACTGCAAACACGCTATTGATTTTCTTAAATATATTTACTATTGGTAGGTAAGCTTATGACGTCAGTGAAATCTTCTAAATTGACGTCGTGGGTGTTAATGTCGTATTTTTTCCGTCAGTATCACGACATTTTAGTTAAAAAAATGACATTAAAATAACGTTATATTAATTGTTGGAATTTTTGAAGGCTGGTACCATTGATTAATTCATTTGTCATCTAAATGGAGATTTCAATCAATTAATCAAAATATAGATACTGCATAATATAGAGGACCTGCATAAGTGCAAACTAAATTATATAGAACCATGTAGAATGTCCCGCAAGCAAGTAGGGAACCGAAGTTGTTTTCTTTAATGGAACAGACTATATATTGTTGAGTTTTTGAATTGCTTTCGTTTTTTCTTCTTAAAAAATAATAGTAGTCTAAAAGTAATAGTTTTCTTACAATTTTTTATCGAAAATGCTAAGGTTGACCTACTTCCTTACGATGAGTTTATGAACAAACGTCGGTAATTCCGCAATAGGAATTTTTTATAGATGATTTTTCAATTTCTATCACTACACTTCATCTGCAACGAATTATTAAATATTGTATTATAAAACTAAGTTTGAAGATTCAGGTTCTCAATATAGGTACCGATTTTGAAATTGGTCAGTTCAAAAACAACGAAGTTCAAAATACCGGCCACTTTTTAAATTTAATAACATAATTAAGTTGTAAATCATCGGTTTAAAGACAGAAAAAGTTTTAAATGACGATTACGACTTTTTCAAATTTGATCGCTTTAATTATGTTTGGCAGTGGTTCTACCCCGTATGTATCGATTGGAAAACGGTCGGTTCAAAATCAAAGAAGTGGCGAACATTTTTATCAAACTTAATCACCGAACTGGCTTCAGAAAACTCAGGTTGTCATATAAATATCTTTTATCAAATTCGATCACTGAATTTGAGTTTAGGAAATTCAGGATTCCCTGGATATTAATTTTAGAAATGATCGGATCAAACACAAAAAAGTTCAAAATGGCGGTTACTTTCCAAATCTGATCACATAGGTAATTAAGAGATTACAGATCACAAATATCGATTTTGAAGGTCATAAGTAAAACAAATATAGTGGCTATTTTAAGAATGTAGTGACCAGTGACACTTGCTACTATTTGTGTTATTCTTATTAAAATTTATTTTATCTATTTAGGTAAATACAATATCTCAAAACAATGTTTTTATCGTGTGGGTACAATGTTTCTACAGTTTGTTGATGTACACCTACATAAATCGAAAACTACTTACATGTAAAGAAATGCTAATCAACAAAACATTATATATAAAGAATAAGTTGATGTTATTGTTTAAAACATTGGAATTTTTAAATGCTATTAATTGTAATTAATACACTCTTTTATTATATAGCTTGTTTTTTAGAACACCTTTTGGAAAGCTTATAGTGACGTATGATTGCATGTATACTTTAGGAAATAAAATCAATTAAATTTTTTCTTTAAATAATATTTTTAATTGAAAATGGAACAAAGTAAAATAAATATGAAATAGATTTGAACCAGCTATTTGCGTTTCTTTTTAATTTCTTATACCTATGTAAATATAATCTATAATAAAGTTTTACCTTCAGTTAACTGCATAAGCGTACATCGGAGAGAGTAGCAAGGTTAGATATCTACATACTAAATCAAAATATGTACCGTATTTATTCTAATTAGCGCCGCTCTTCCAATGACTGTCGCAAGAAAATATGTATTGACAAATGAAATAAACATTGCATCTTTATTCAATGTGCGCATTGTCAACGTTATAGATAGGACACTCCTCATTAACTACATGCAGATCGAAATAAATGCCGCGTATCTTTTAAACATCGCAGAGAAAAGTATCCTAAACAATTTAACGCCGCGACGCCTTGTTGAAGTAGTCAAACTAATTTAAAAAAATGATAGACCAATGAATGTTTAAAATATTTAATAGATATAAATAAATACATATACATACTAACAATGCAGTAAAATTTAAAATGGAATATTAAAATTAGGATTTAAAGTGGGACTAATAATTAACGTTTGAAAAATATTTCCGAATTTATCAAACGACGTTTGTTTCATTGAGAAAATGTAAATTGTTAACTGTCATATTTTGAATGATAAAAGTTGTCGATCATGAATGATGCGTGACAACGATTACGCCTTAAAAAATATCTAAATATCCATATTTCCTGAATGAATCATGTCAATGTCAATGTTGAATGTATGAGTTTCATAAACTCTGAGCCTCTTAGTTACTACAAAATTGTAATATAAAGATCAGACCGCAAATATCTATCTAAATCTGAAGAATTCAAGATTCACGGCTTCTAAACCCTGCTAATATTTAATATTCTTATATTAAAAATGTTATTTTAAAAACTAAAATTTAAAGTTTATTTTCGTCCTAAATTGAAATCGTCTTGTAGTATCACAGATAATAGCTTTTTGTCCTTCAATACAGAAGTTACTTCTTCCTGATCCCATTCCAAATGCACTTTATGTAATCTTGGTTCTTTCTTACCACATACTCTAATAATTCCTCTGGTTTCTAATAAAGAACAAAGTCCAGCAAATTCTGCTTGGTCAACTGCTAAAATATTTTGTTTTGTACATACTTTCCTGTACACGTCATGTAATTTTCCAATTGTAATGTCTTTATTTTTACTATTCGTAAGTACTAACAAAAGTGTACATAAAATAATTTTTTGCTGTAATGGTATGGAGTCGTCATCTTCACTATTTAAATTATTTGTTGTTCCATAAATATTATTTAAAACATTGACAACCTGAGTCAATTCCACAGCTTTTTCTTCTAAAGGTTTTACACCATCAACATCAGCATCAATTTCAAAGTTTTCTAACGATTTTAATACATCTTGTTTACGATTTTGTTCAACCAGTTCAATAACTCTCCTTCCAATATCTAATGCTCGCCTAACATCGCCTGATATAGCTGCTACCTTTCCAGCAAGCATTTGTAATGCTATGGGAGTGAAAACATGAGAAACACCTGCTTCTTTCAGTCTTTCGGTAAATATTGTAATAATTTGCTGTTTGGTGTATGGAGAAAAATGTATTAACTTTGGTTTCAATTCCAAACGGGTTTGTAAACGTGGTAATATGCGATCTGTCAAATCCAAAGCATTTGCTATGCCTATTAATATAATTTGAAATTGCGGTCTGGATGGCCATTCAAATATAGTGTACAATACAGACTGCTTCTTACTCTCCAGTTGGTCTATTTCATCCAATACCAATAATCTGAAATTTGAAAAGAATATTTTGTATAGTTGTATGCTAGAACAAATTTTGAGGTACATGCTAGGAAGGGCTAGGAATTGGGAAAACAATTTTAGTTGAAATTGTCAGATATATTTAAAATCCACTGAAATAGGTAAACATGAATAACATTCAATATCATATAATTCCAATTATTAAGATCGGTCCTCGCATATGTGGTATTGAAGCATTTTCAGATATTTTTGAAGATAAATAGCGCTTGCACTCTCTACAGCAGAAGTCGCTAAAGTGGTCTATATAGACCTCCAGGGGTCTATTTAACACAAGTAGGGGTCGATTTGAGCCAGGAGGTCGACGGAGAAAACAATTCTTACTACGCAACGAATTCCAAAACAATAAGAATCATATTTTTTATTTAGCGGACTTATTTGGAAAATTTAATGACGTTTAAACAAAGCTGCAAGGAAAAGATGAAACAATTATCCAAGCTTGAACAATAGTGTTAGGCTTCCAAGTAAAATTAAATTTATGTAGATTTTTGTATTTTTCAAATCTGCGACAATTAGAAATAAAAGAAGAAGACTTGAAAATATATACGTCATCTTCAAAAATTAAGCGACAATTTTAAACTGCGCTTTGTTGATTTGTAAAACATCCCTGAATGGATTATTGCGCCATTTTCCACTCAAATTGAAAACGTGGACATCAATCAATTATTATCGGATCTTGAAGCAAAGACCCTTATTAAAAATTTAACAATTTGGACAAACATAAATATAATACAAAAATATGGAAAACTTTACGAAATAGCTCAGTCATTTATGCTGGCCTTTCCAAGTCCTATATGGTTGAAGCCGGTTTCAGTCACGTAAATTTAATCTTAACCAAGTACAGGAACAAATGAAATGTGGAGTTTCGAGGGGATTTAAGATTGAAGTTGACCAATTTCAAACCCAATATAGCAAACCTTGCGAAGAAATAGCAAGCACACCCACCTTATTGATTACTTAGTATTTTTATTTATTTATAATTACTTATTGTTTAATAAAAATCAAGATATTTAAATTTCAACATTAACATATTTTTTTTATAAGACTGTTGTTACACAATATAAAATTACTTTAATAAATGTTTAAAATAATAAAGTAAATCTACAAATACTAAAAGATAGTTTTTTCTTAATTGAAAATTACTGTTGTGGCGGGAGGGAGAGGGGGGTTGGATAGAGATTTCGAAAAATGAAATAGCGGTCGGTCGATGATCAAAAAAGTTTGGCAATCTCTGCTCTACAGTGACCACTCAGATTACTAAAGAGGTCATGACCATGCTCTGTGTTCATAAAGGAATGATTAAGAAAAAATTAAAGAAAATTTCAGTATTGGAGTTCACATCATGACAATTACCTTTAGTAGAAAAAAAAAAGTTTTTTAGGGATATAGAGAGTCGTTAACAAAAATGAAAGTGCATACAATGTCCTTTCCTTTCTTAAAATAAAATACAGGGTGATCCATTAAAAAAAAAAGGGTAAGTAATGCATCTGTTTTTTGAGTCGTCGTCTATATAGTTTTCGCAATATTAGAAAAATATTATTTTGCTGTAAAAATGTGTAGTTTAAAGCTATTTATAAGTTTTGTACATAACATTTTTTGATATCTTCAATAAGAATGGATATATTGAGCTCTGACGCACTAAAGCTTCACCCTGTATGTTATTATAAACTATTGATATTATGAGAGATAATGAGTTTCAAGAATACATGAAATGTAAATGATAGACTTACATCATTTTATATTTTTTCATAAGGTGTTTTTCTATTGCCTGTATGTAGTCTTTCTCTGTTTTACATCTGCTTTCTATTTTCAAATCCTTTGCAATTCTAGAATATATAGTCACGGAAGATTTTATACTTGTACAGTTAATATATATTTTTTGAACTTTTGTGCAGACCTATAAAAATAATCTGAAACTTTATTATTAAAGCAAAATTTTAACAAACCTCATCATCATTTAAAATTATAGATAAAGAAGCTGTCTTTCCAGTGCCTGGAGGCCCACTAATATATATTGTGCTAGATTCTTTTGTACTGCAGTGCTGCAAGATAAAAACTTTTAAATCCAATAATTGTTCTTCACGACCTGGTAAATGTACAGGCGCAGTGCTGTGCAATGCTTTTCTAGCATTTTGGTAAATATTTTTATCCTCAAAAAGCTTCTTCGGTTCTAACTTTTCATTTTCATGTAACTTTGATTGTGGAGAATTAATGCTGAGTTTTTTCAATAAGCTTGATGGTGTAGTAGGTGACTTTAAATAATCTTCATTGTGCTTTTTTAGTTTAGGCGGTGTTATGCTGTTTATATCGTCAACATTTGTAGCTTTCGCCTTACGTGGTGTTACCAATTTATTTTCATTGCTGTGAGAGCTACTAGCATTCAATTCTTTAGTTAATCTTGTTCTAGTACTTTTAGTACTTAATAATTTATTTTTACATGCTACGTTACTTTCGACAGATGTGTTAAGTATTATCTTACAATTTCGTGTTCTACAATCCATTGAACTACGACTATTCGAATTAGATGCATGTGTTCTTTTAACTTTTCTCTGTGTGCTAGATATCTCTACATTTTCCATCATTTTTTGGTATCTAACACGAAACAAGAAATTACATCTAACACTGATAATAAAAATATCACATTTACCACGTTCACCTCTTTTATGTTAATCTTATGTTTACAGCTGTTTGTTGTGGAATTTCGTGTACTCTTTTGATTGTAATCAGAAAAGAATAATCAAATGATCAGCTGTAATCAACATTCTCGACGATTCCCGCCAAGTGGTTATGTAGATAACAGTATGATGACTGCCAATTTTATTTCACAGTGATTTCAAGTGAGGTGTGACTATTTAAAGGTGATTTTAGGCTTATTTGTTTGCGTTGTTGGAAGTGCTCAATATCACTGTTGTCAATTTCCGTCATTTCCAGGGGGGTTATTCTCGAATCTGAGGGAATGGAAATTTCAAGAGAATTGTCAAAAAATTCCTACAATTTCAATAGTTCCTATTCTGGAGTTGACTTTCTCACGTTTTCGTAACAAGTAGTAACGAGGAGTGAGCGGTGAAAGTTACTCCCTGGGGGGTTATTCTCGAAACAGTGGAAAAATAGCACTCCCAGGGAGTAACTTTCACCGCTCACTCCTCGATACTACTCGTTATGAAAAAGTGAGAAAGTCAGCTCCAGAATAGGAATTATTGAAATTGTAGGAATTTTTTGACAATTCTCTTGAAATTTCCATTCCCTCAGATTCGAGAATAACCCCCCTGGTGTTCTTTAGAAATTTAACTGCTGATAGGCCTCAAGTGTTGAGCAATAATAGCTGATCAGAGCGGCTGAAATCAGATTTATTCGCTCAAACACTAGGCCTGTCCGTTTGAATTGCTAACTTTGGTAAGTTTTGCCAGAAATAGCAAGTGTATAGCGAATCAGCAAATAGATGTTTGAGCGGATAAATCTGATTTCATCAGCTATTATTGCTCAACACTTGAACCGTGAGTAAATATAGCTCGCTACTTCCATATGCAAACGAACGAGTGTCTAAAACACCTGTCAGCAGCTAAATTTCAAACGAACACACAGTAATTGACAAAAGTGATACTGAGCACTTCCAGCAACGCAAACGAACAGGCCTACTTATTTGCTGTTTCGCTACACCTGCTATTTTTGACAAAACTTACCAAAGTTAGCAATTCAAACGAATAGGCCTTTTTTGTGAGGGTACCTACCACGACTAACAAAAGCTCACATGTGCTCACATGCAAACGTTTTAGCCATTGAGCTAGTATACTAAGGAGACTCTATGAAGCATATTGCTTGTATGTTCAAAACGGCGCACTGGGCGGAGCTTAAGTGGTTTATCAATATGGCTGCCTTACCAGGTCCACTTACGACCCTGCACATTGCTTTTATGTCAAACACTGACCTATGAAATGTTATTTTCGACGAATTCTTCTTGTTAACGCTGTTTCTACTCTTGCAACTAGGTAGAGCACAAGAAACCATTATGTCTTGTAGTAGTTTGCTATATAATATAACTGTAAGAACTGAAATAATCTAATAATATAACCATACATGACATATACATTAGAATCTACGTATTTGAAGTAAAATGGTGTACCAATATGGCCGACCTGCGCCGCTTTAGCCACGTGATAGCGTCTCCCTACTTATTCTATCTCTGTGGGTGCGTTTAGCGAACTCAGCAGTTGACAGTTAGCATAAAATCTGCGTAGTTCTGTTTAGTGAAAGCGGCGGTAAATTCGCTGAACGGCTTTGCTACGTCTGTTTATTCAAAATTTAAATGTCACATCACCGTCACATGGGCTATGTCCAAACACTGCGCAAAGGGACTAATTTTGTGTTTATCTTCAACTTCGCAGTAAAATGTAAGAGGTAACTAGGCTATTATTAACTATCGTGTACTCATTTAAAAATATAACATTTTTTGTATTCATGATGACTGACAGACACAAACTGTCTAGATGTCAATTACGACCATTGTAGAAACTGCTTATATGTGTCTACTAGAATTCTTACGCTGGCCATAAGCAGCATAATAAAATAGCGCTTACAAGATTGTACAGCCGCTGAGTGTCAGCGCATCTTCAGCGTAAACGTTTAGCGATTCATTAGTCTCAACTATCTCAACGGGTGCTCTCGCTAAACGCACCCGTTTTAGCAGACAGCGGACATTGAACAACCAATAGGATGTTATATTTTCAAACAAGTTTTGAAAATCTAGTATGTATTTTATTCATTCTATTGGTTGTTCGATGTTCGGAGTCTGTTAAAACGTTTACATGTGAAACGACCTTTAAATGTGGTTAGTGTAATGACGATGTCATGTCATTAATAGATATCTGTGGCAAATATGTAAACACTGGTCGTGGTTAAATACATCTGGATCTATGGAGACCATGTTTTCTGTATAAAATAAATACCTTTGTAGTATGTTATAGTTATGTAATTAATTATTTGCGGATATTAGGAAAAGAATGTAGGGATGTTTCCAGAATACTATACATAATTCTGTCCTCTTTTTACCGGACATGTCCTATTTTTGAAGTGTAATTTTTTGTCCGGTATATATTTCCATATATGTATTGAAAAAATGTCCGGTATTTAGGCAAACCGGCAGCGTCATACATGTTGTAGAGTTATACAGGATGATTGGTGAGAGTGGCCTATTAAAAGTATTATACAAACGGAACGGAATTTTAAAATAAAATTTTGCAGTTGGATATGGTTGAATATCAACTATAACGTGAAAATATTCTTGAATGAATATCACTTCCGGTTAATCGCAAGTGGGCATCAACTTCGATTTTTTAAATAGCATGCTATAAAATAAATTACAGATTCGGCTGCTACGACAAATTTTACACATACATATTTTATGTACCATACCCTAAAAGTGACAGTACCGATCTTACTTTAATGGTGATATTACGTCACATAGGAGTAAGAGAGACGAATGAAATTTTGCATACGCGCGGCTGATATTGTGTAGTTACACAACATTTGAAGTTCTTCTCTGTAACATTATACAAGGTGTTTAAAAACTTAGTTGCTTATAAATAAGTTCAATCCGCGGAAAGTAATTTTTTTAAATGGAAAGGTATATATTTTCTCATTCTCTAAAAGATTCTCTTTTAATCCGTATTAGGTGTCCCTATACCTAAAATGGAACGTGAATCAGTTATAAACGATTTAATTACACTCTGTACCTAACATGCTCAGATACGTCAATTTACGGAAGCACGGGTGCTTAGCTTGTTTGTTTTTCATACTTACTATTTATTTTGACATCTGTCATTTCTGTTAATCGTTCTCGCATACACCGAGAGAAATAGACCTGCACATACATAGTTTTTTCGTGCTAATATAATAATGCAATTTTTACATTACCTATAATAACATACAGATTGTGTCGCTTCTGTATAATACATTTTCTTTAGTGTAATCAATTGGCATTGAAAATACACTAAATTAAGTAATCATGAATTTATTTATTATGCAATGTGAATATAATGGAATAGTAGAAAAAACACGTATAAAACATTTAGAGAAAGATATCATTTACAACCAATGATCAGCGAGAAGTTTAAAAACGAGTTCTGAAAATTTTCAGGGATATAAAAAAGGTTTTAACAACCGATATCTTCGCAGAACAATGGTAGAGAACAACATCGATAAAAAATTTAGATTGCTGAAGAATTTTCCCAAATACTCTCAACAAATGCCATTTTAACAACCAACATACAGTAAATTTACATCAAAGGTATAAATAATTAGTAACAGTAGTAAAAGGTACAATAGAAAAAGCACAAGAACAATATATTAATAAGATAAATAAATAAATTATCTAAATGGTTCGATATGGCTACCGTTTCTGTTGAGGCATTCTATAATTCGACGACGTACCTACTAAATTTTGCCTCGTCAGTACAAATAATATTAGCCAAAAATGTAGGATTCTGTTGCATATGCATCAACATGAGCTCACAAAATTCCATTCTTGCTATATGATCACATACTTTAATCTCTTGTACTGGCATAATGGCATAATCGTGCATTTTGTGCTTTTTCAGAATTTTTTGTGTTGTAAAATAGGTGATTAGACGCACTTCTAATAGATGCCTGTGGATATTCATATATGTACATTAAAATATGCCAATTCTTTTAAACTTCTTGCTAGCCATTGGATTTAAATGTTGATATTTTTCGTTAAACGTTCGGCATCTTCGTTCTATTACTTTCTTACATTCACCATGTATAATAAATAAACTCATGATTTCTTCATTTGTACCTATACGGTCTATTTTCCATAACTTAGTTGCAACAGTTTACTCAAATACGATTAACAAAATGACAAACGTCAAAATAAGTGGCAAGTAAGTATGTAAAGCAAATGAACTAAGCAGCTTTGCTTCACTAAATTGACATATCTGAGCATTTTAGATACGGAGGCTAATTAAATCGTTATAACTTATTCAGCTTCCATTTTAGGTACAGTAACACCTAATACGGATTAAAAGAGAATCTTTTATAGAATGAGAATATCTAAGAAAATATATACCTTTCCATTTACAAAAATCAATTTTCCGCGGATTGAACTTATTTATAAGCAACTAAGTTTTTAAACAGCCTGTACAATGTTACAGAGAAGTATGGTACATGAAGTACAATATGTGTAAAATTCATCGTAGAAGCCGAATCTGTAATTTATTTTATAGCATGCTATTTAAAAAATCGAAGTTGATGCCCACTTCCGCTTAACCGGAAGTGATATTCATTCAAGAATATTTTCACGTGATAGTTCATATTCAACCATATCTAGCCATAAAATTTCATTTTAAAATTCCGTTCCGTTTGTATAATACTTTTAATAGGCCATTCTCACCAATCATCTTGTATATGTTTTGTTTTTCTGAATTTTCATCTTATTTTTCATATATTAAACACAAATTATAAGTTAGTCAATAAACAAATATCTAAACATTACGTTGACAAAAGTTCGTTTTTTATTGTCCTCTTTTAGCTCGGCTGAAATAGGGTTTTGTCCTCTTTTAGCCCGGCTGAAATATGGTGGCATGCCTAGAATAAAAACATAAAAATGTAGAGTAGTCGGTAACGAATGAATATATTCTATCCGATCAACAAACAGGCTAAACAAAGTACACTCTCGACCCTTAGGGCCATTGTCGATTACTTTCAACAAATAGTTACTTTAATTGAATTATCTCAGTTTGGCTACGATAAACAAAAAGTGATACCATTCCTCCTAGCGAAGCTTATTCTGAACGCACCTCGGGATAAAATCACAACCTACCTTGTGCATCATCATATCACAGTCACAGTATCAGCATCACAGACTATCTCAAAACAAAAGTGTTTGTAGGTGGTGTTTTGTCCGTGTTTAGGCCTCAAACAGCTCAAACATCCTCAAACCAGCATAACCAATAACCAACAACCTGTTGGTTCGTCCTGTTAATTTGGTTCCTAAAATTGTAATGGTTCAAATATCAAATTCTATTATAATTAATTTAGTTTCCATCAGATATCATTTCTTGTTTCGCATATTTTGGAAAATACTTCGGTATATTAGTGTATAATCTGCAAATATAATCAGCAATATATTTTGGAAAAATGGAAAGTGGTATAAAATAATGAACCATTTCTTAAACTCTTTATACATAGAATGCTTTTGTTTGTTATAGAACCTGTGAATTCAACATTAACAAACATACCACAAACACAAGAAAATGATGATAATAACAGTTTTATATCATCCTTTTCAAATTATCTTCCAACTGTAAGTTGTATTATAAATAAGTTTTTTAAATAAATATTTTAAACATTATTATTACAGGAATCCGTAACTTCCAAGTGTTCACGTTTTATAGAAAGTATGCACATTTATAAAAGTAAGTAAATAAATGCTGTTTATGCAGTAATAGAAATATAAAATTACATTAGGAGTAACAGTAATATTACTTAACATATGTAGGTAAAGATATAGAAAAAAGACAGGACAAGAACCTACATGAAAATGAGATCAGTTCTGCAGCAAAGAAAACACAAGTGGAAACTTGTAATAGGTTTAATACCTCGTTAAACATTAGAAATATGGGTAAGTTCTATTAAAACACAAATATTGGTATATTCTATTTCAAAAGTAATGTCCGAATCATGGATGTATTATATATGGATAGCGCCTAATATACTAAACAAACGCAGCGCATTGACTCCAACATTAGAGTGAGAGGTTGCACAAGTGAGATAGAGCTAGAATAGGAAAAGGATTCATATACGCCCATAAGATTTATATTGTTATTTTGGTTTCGTTTAGGTATTTATCCGTTTATCTCGTTTAATATTGATCGGATACCGACTTAAATATATGAAATGCGTAGCGGAATAAATAGAGAATAACTTGTAGTTTGGTTTTTATTATAGATACCTAAGTAAATACTATTAAATATATTAAGAAAGCCCATCAGTGCGTTTCCCCATATAGGTATGAAATATATGTTAAATCTTCGGCACAAATAATATATAACACTTACCTTTTAGCGTTATATGGGTAAGGTGGTGCATAAAAAAATATTCGTAAGCAAGATTTTCCCAATATATTAAATGAAATTGATTTTTAAAGTGATTTATGGGATATTCATAATCTTTGTGCCAAAAATCACAAAACCGTTTTCAATATCTTTGTCTCAGGTATTGGCGCGTGAAATATACAATTACCATAAACTAAAGGAATACATAAAATTCGTATAATGAGCATGAAATAAACTAAATTAAAAATTAATTCTTATTAACAAAGAACAAAAATGTATTGCTCAAATTTAAACAAACATTAAAATATTAATAATTAAAACTTAAAACTAATACAAAATTATTTATTGGTGTTTAAATATTACCATCTTTGTATACTTCGGCCTAATTCTTACGCCTCCTGCATTAATGGTGTTATTGTAGTGATGCAATCTCAAAATGAAATAATTGTGTAAAATTAGTTTAATTAATTGGTAATGGTGCGAATTTAATGATTGTTGTTCATAAAAGTGATTCTGCAAGTTTTTAAAATAATATAACGCTAAAAGGTAAGTATTATATATTATTTGTGCGGAGGATTTAACATATATTTCATACCTATATGGGGAAACGCATTGATGGGCTTTCTTAATATATTTAATAGTATTTACTTAGGTATCTATAATAAAAACCTAACTACAAGTTATTCTCTATTTATTCCGCTACGCATTTCATATATTTAAGTCGGTATCCGATAAATATTAAACGAGATAAACGGATAAATACCTAAAGGAAACCAAAATAACAATGTAAATCTTATGGGCGTATATGAATCCTTTGCCTATTCTAGCTCTATCTCACTTGTGCAACCTCTCACTTTAATGTTAGAGTCAATCCGTGAACAGAATGCGCTATCCATATAATAATACATCCATGGTCCGAATCCCAACATAACTTATATTTGAATAAAAGAACTCGTCCTATGTATACAGGACCTTTCACGAAAGCCGTTTGTTAGGACATTTAGGAAATCTACTGTTAGTACAATTCTGAGATTTTGAAACAAAGCAGATTTCAGTTATGTTTGATATTGTAATCAAACTTGCTTTCTACATCTGACTACCACAGAAGAGATACTCGCAACTATAAATTCTCTAAAAAATACCGCATCCAACAGTTATGATGAAATACCTACGTCCCTATTAAAAAGAAGTGCAGATGTTTTAAACGTACCGATAGCTCATATAAGTACAATGCTCATGACTGGAATATTTCCAGACGAACTAACAACAGCAGTCATAAAACCAATATACAAGAAAGCAGAAAAATCTGACCATAGGAAATTATAGACCGATAGCGCTCTTGTCAAACAGCAAAAATTTTTGAAAAAGTTATTTGTGATAGAATAAAAACCTTCCTAATCACAGTAAAACTACTAAGTAAGGAACTTCGACTACTACAACAATACATCAGGTTGTGTCAGATAGTTTTGATGTCCTAAATTATGCCCTTCCAGGGTAATGCGTATAGTTTAGTGGAGTCTTACTTAACAAACCGAAAACTGCACCATGATTACACATGAAAATCGTAGATGGTATTCAAAATGGGGTACAATAGAACAAGGGGCGCCTCAAGGATCGATTATTGGGCCGATTTTATTTCTAGTCTATGTTAACGACCTCCCAGACGTGCGCGGGGTGAACATATCTCTGTAAGCGGATGATACTTCGGTAGTTTTGAAGGCCGCTACTATAAAGAGGTTGTGCTAACATTAAATCACCTTCTGAGATGGTTTAACCAAAATGACCTACATCTAAATATGAACAAAACAAACAGTGCTATTTTCACCATCAACAGGTCGATGGCCGCAGTGGTTAGGCGGCTGACTATTGTTGTGAGAGGACGATAGGTGCCGGGGTTCAATTCTCTGGAGGGACGGTGACATTTTTTCAGAGAGTTTAATCCCGAATCGACTTGCCATTCGCTGTTGGGAGCAAAGTGATTAACAGCGCGGCATCATAAAAGGCGATATGATGCTGTCACAAAGCGAATTGAACACAACATACACACACAAAAACTACACTGCGAGAGTTGCAGTGATAGCCAGACAAGCGATACAGTTTACGGAGTCACTGCAACTGAGCACCCACCACACATAAAAAAAAACAAAATTCGATGTCCGGTTGTACCGGAAGTAAATAGCAACTTTGTGAGTTTAAATAGAATGGTATAATTTTTTTAATGCAATCGATTCTTTGTGAATATTTTGTGTTAGCGTAATCTATACCTAAATTCAAATGTTTTATAATTTTCTTTAATATTTTGCTATTGCACCATCTTAAAGACGAAGATGAAGGTCTTCTATCTCATTTTCAGGTTTGAACCCTAAGCGCTTAAATCCTTTAGTCCTTTAAGTAGTATGGGACCATACCCTGTTGATTGTAACTACATATTATTAAATGTCGTCAGTAGAAACATTAAATTTGGACCAAAAAGGAGTCGTAGGAAAGCAAAAGCGGTCAAAACAAAACAAAATGAAGAAAATGCAGAAATAAAACATGTTTAATATTGTAAAGATAAAATAAAGTAAAATAAAGATGTATATGAGACTTCACACAAACAAAAAGTAGACTAGAAAAATACTGTCCAGAGTGGAATATCGAACCAGAAATGTTGGTCATGTCATCTCGGTCCATCTTAAAGAAAAATTAATATTGTAAAGTCTTTTAAACCGTAATTTGCCAAACTTCTTCAAAAGAAAGTAAAGGGGCATACATATTTAGAACTGCCATAATTTTCAACAAAATTTATACAAGGTGTTCAAGAAATTAGCAACCAATTCAGATACTTTCAAATATTAAAAATCTTTTTGTTTCAAATGGCAGGTTTAGTATATCTATATTTATTAGTAAAGACCACAAGAATTGGTTCGCGTGCAGCGGCAGTACATCGGGAGCATGAACGGCGCGCGCCTATCGTACGTGTATGTATGTCGTCAAATATGTAGTTTGCAGGCAGTGATTGTACGGTATTGTTGCATGATTATGGATTGCAAGTACGCGTACCTATAATTCGGTTGCAACGCATTTAAAATGTCGAAAGTTTGTGAAAATGCTTCAACGTGTTTGTTTGCTAATAAGGTAAGGTTGTATATTATGTTTGTGTTTTCATTAATTCTAGTATAAATAACGCCTCTAAATAACGCCCATTTTTATTTCGGTAAAGCTGATATAGTCACACCCTTGCTACCGAACCAAACATGCGGTCTTTATTTATTAGTTTTTGAGTTATCAGAGATTATTGGTTCCAACTATGGACATTATTCTAATATCTGTTATTTTAATCGTAATTTGCTATGGAAACAAAGTAGTTCGATAAAATTTGTCAAATGGATGACATTTTTGTTGTTTTACATAAAATAAAATAAAAATACAGATGCTCGATATGTTGGCGGTTCTGGGGCTAAACATTGAATGAATTTTCCACAGTATAGTACTTAAAACTTCTACAAGAGGCTTCGATTCATACTGGAAATCGCGGGAGTCGATAAAACAGTTGAGATGTACAGGAATCCACGGAGAACCGACTGGGCGAAGTACAAAAAGGAGCTGAGCGATAACATCAAGCAGGTCAGACCAGATATAAAAAATGAACTGGATATTGAGGCTGCCTCCGAACAATTGCAAGAGGCCATAATAACCTCATATGAAATAAGTTGTCCTCAGACAAAACGAAACTCTTCCAGAGCAGTCAGCTGGTGGAATGAGGAATTGTCATTACTGAGGCAGCGAACACGTAAATTATTTAATAAGGCGAAAAAAACCAATGAGTGGTCTGATTATCGGAACTCACTCACTGCGTATAACAGAGCCCTAAGGAGGGCTAAAAGAAAGTCATGGAGGAAGCTCTGTGAGGATATAGAAAGTACATCTGAAAGTGCAAGACTCCACAGACTACTTGCAAAAGATCCAACAAATCCTCTGGGAACCATTCGGAATCCCACTGGAGAGTTCACGAACACTGGGACAGAAGCGCTGGAGGTCTTACTAGCGCACTTCCCAGGTTCAAAGAAAATTTACCCAAATAGTGGATTAGGCAGTCAAACTCTTGAATGGCCTTTACGAAGGCCTGGGAGAGAGGACTGGCGATTAGCTAAAAGGGTAATAACATACAACAGGATCATTTGGGCGATTAACAGCTTTGAGGCGTACAAGTCCCCTGGGCCTGATGGGATTTTTCCCGCCTTGCTACAACAAGGTGAAGAGGCAATAGCATTAGTGCTTTGCCGAATCTATAGAGCCAGTCTGGCGCTGGGTTACATACCATCTGTTTGGAATAGGGCTAAGGTTGTGTTTATACCTAAACCTGGACGTAGCTCATACGCTGAGGCAAAGGCATACAGACCAATAACCCTATCATCGTTTATTCTGAAAACTATGGAAAAGCTGCTTGAGAAGTACCTTAGGGAAACCTCTCTACTAGAGAGGCCGTTACACCCCAACCAGCATGCATATCAAGCAGGTAAATCATGTGAAAGTGCCTTGCACCAGCTTGTGTCGCGGGTAGAGGCAACTTTAAACAATAAAGAAATTGCATCAGCGGCATTTCTTGACATAGAAGGTGCATTTGATAACACCTCATTTGAATCTCTAATAAGAGCTGTCAAAAGTCGTGGAGTAGAAACTACTATCTGTGAGTGGATGGAAGCCATGCTCCACGGTAGGCAGGTAGAAGCAGCATTGGTGGGAGATAAGATGCGGGTGTCAGTTTCCAGGGGATGCCCACAGGGAGGCGTCCTGTCCCCTCTACTGTGGGAAATGGTAATTGAAGAACTGCTCGCTCTGCTAAACAATGCAGGCTTCTATACACAGGGATATGCTGATGACATAGTGATTCTCACCATTGGTTGGAGTACCAGCATAATCTCAGAACTTATGCAAAGAGCATTAAAGATGGTAGAAAGGTGCTGCAAGAGGGAGAACCTTGGAGTAAACCAGGAGAAAATTGCACTTGTACCCTTCACCAAAAGAAGGAGACTGAAAGGCCTAAGAGCACCGACTCTATACAATAAGGTTATACAGATTAGTCAGGAGGCCAAGTTCCTGGGAGTGATTTTGGACTCTAAACTAAACTGGAATTCACATTTGGAGAAAATGACTGACAAATGTAAAAGGGTGTTAATAACAACCCGTAGAACAGTTGGAAAAACATGGGAACTCAAACCGCATATGACGTATTGGTTGTATAGTATGGTAGTAAGACCCATGATAACTTACGGTTGCCTGGTCTGGTGGCCAAAAGTTAAGCAGAAGCATGTGATAACTAAACTCTCGAGAATTCAGAGATTAGCGTGCCTATGTATAACTGGGGCTATCAAGAGTATTCCGACGGCTGCTATGGAAACCATGCTAAACTTGCCTCCCCTCGATATCTTTATCATGGGAGAGGCTAGAATGGGAGCATACAGACCAAGGAATACTAGTAACTGGAGACGCCACTATGGGTTGGGGCACACCAGAATAGAAGCAATAGTACAAAACCCAATCTTTGATATGAGGAGCGACATATCAATCACCAGGATTTCCTATGACAAACCCTTCAAGATTTTCTTGAATTGGGATGAATGGAAAAATGGTGAGGGGAGAAAACCGCACGCCCAAAACTGGTATACAGATGGGTCAAGGACGGGCACTAATTCTGGCGTTGGTGTATACGAGGAAAACCATGGTTACAAGGTATGTGAACCACTTGAGCGATACACAACGGTATTTCAAACAGAAATATATGCTATACAAACCTGTGCGTTGGAGAGTCTACGCCGCCAACCGCGAGGGCAGGCGATCTGTATTCTCTCTGACAGTCAGGCAGCCTTAAAGGCTCTAGCATCTTATTACATAGCCTCCAAACTAATATGGTAGTGTCTGCAAAACCTAACTGTCCTGGCCAGAGACAACAAGGTTACCTTGGTGTGGGTGCCGGGACACAGAGGTATAGCAGACAATGAAACCGCAGACCAGCTAGCGAGGGAAGGTTCCCAAATTAAATTCACCGGGCCGGAGCCAGGTCTGGGTATCACAAAGAGTGCAGTACGTGGTGCAATTAATGAGTGGATTATAAAACAATACCAACTAAATTGGAACCATGTAGCTGGACAAAGACACAGCAAACGGATGATGGAACGACCGTCACAACGACTAACTGCTGACTTACTTGCATTAAACAGGACTCAGCTTAGGGCAGTGACATGTCTATTAACAGGACACGGCTGTCTAAGAGGTCATCTGCACAAGATGGGGATCTATAAAGATGAACCCCTATCCAGACTCTGCAATGAGGAGGAGGAAACAGCCTTTCATATCATCTTCGAATGCGTGGCACTAAGTCAACGTAGGGTTACTTTGCAAAGCGCATTTGATCTACCAGTGGAGAAAGATTTACCAAATAGGCTTCTAAACCTGATCGAGGGAACTAACCTGTTGGAGTAAAACGGAATCAAGGCAGGAATAACACAATAGGCCCAGTGGGCCGCAGTGTTAGGCCTTGATAGCAATCAATCAATCAAGAGGCTTCGATTTTATTTATTAATTCTGCTTTTACTATTATTACCTTTGCATTTCCTTTATTCTTTTAAGTAACCCCATATAAAAAATCAGACAGGAGATCTAAGCAGTTATGTCGAGACTTTGTTAGTACCTATCTATCGATCTTCAAATATCTAGATTAGTTGCGACTAGTGTGCAGGGGCACCATCTAGTTGATATCAGCAATCGCATTCAGTGCGCGGCATCTCATCCAAAAATCGCTTGTCCAGTTTTCATCATATAATTTATAATGTAAAACGTTGGCACCAAATATACGTTTATGATTTACGGCCCGAACAACATGCAGATTTTCTATCACCCAATTATATAAATTTTAACTATTGCCTAAATTTTCTTGTGTACACTTGGAATCACCAGTCCAAATAATTTTCATTAAAAAATTTTCGTCTTCCTGAAATTTTTATTACAACAAATTTACAAAATTTTATTTGTTTAGTATTGGCTGGTGTAGTTCTTGCGATAATTGAAACAAGCAGGATTGCATTTTGTGTGTTTTTACTTGTGAAACGTTGTGAAAGAGATCAACCGAGGCTGCAGAAATTGAACTTAGTATTCACCAAGTGAGGTGAAGATCCAAAATAACAAAAATGTTACCCATTTGACAAATTTTATTGAAATACTTTGTTTAGCAAAGTATGATTAAAATAACAGATATTGCGTGGAAACTTCGTTGTCATAGCGATCTAATTATGGTTTTGGAACCAGACATTTTTAGCTTTCGGTAACATATTTACCTTCATCAGAAACCACAAAACTTGTAAAATATTGTATGTTGTGTATGTCTATTTCATTGCTTGTTTAGAACTGTTGTGTTGGAACAGCATTTCTAGGAATTATTTCATATAATAACAGATATGTATTAGGATAATTTCCGTAGTTGGAACCAATAATCTCAAATAACTCAAAAATTAATAAAGACAGGTATACCAGACCGTAATATTGATTTTTAATATTTCGAAGTATGTATAACCTTTTACTTTCTTTTGAAAAACTTTGGCACATTACAGTCTAAAAGACTTAATTTTTCTTTAAGTTTCTGCAATAGCAAAATATTAAAGAAAATTGTAAATATCATGGAAACAGTAGAAATTAGGTATAGGGTACCCTGACACAAAATATGTATTCGCAAAGGATCGATTGCATTAAAATAAAATTATGACATTCTATTTAAACTAACAAAGTTGCTATTTACTTCCGGTATAATCGGAAGTCAGATTTGGTTGAACATATTTTGAAACAACTGAACCACTATTACAAATGCAAATTTCAGAATTATACTAACATTTGATTTCCTAAACGTTCTAACTAACAGGTTTCGTGAAAGACCGTGTATATTGGTATGTCGCACAGGTTGATTTTGCTCTAGTACCAATGTTATGATAATATAGCATTTTATATATACAGAGTATTCCAATGTAAACGATCCACCTTAAATAAGTCGAAAACGTCAAGAAATTCGAAAAAACCCGAAACACGTCAATTTTTGTTTGATGGCGGAAACATTTTCACCAATAAATCAAAATCATGTCTTGCCTCCTAGGCCCCCCAGTATCGAACATTTAAATTTCAAATGACACTATGTCATATTAGGTTTTTCAATTCTACATACTATTTGCAACAACTTTCATGTATGACAGCCTATACCTATCCTCAACACCTTGGTGAATACAGTGCGTACATTTTTTCTTATAATTAAATTAAAACACTAAACAGTTTAACCCACTAAACACCAAAAAAGTTTTAACTAAAACACCGACGCGTTTCAACAGCAATGCTGTCATTATCAAGGCGATAATAAAACTTTTAAATTAAATATAAAATTGCACACGTATGCCACTTGTATGCGTAGGAGATTGGCCAAGTTTACTTATAAGTGGAATATCGAGGGAAAAAAGATGTGTTAAAAACAGATACAAATGAATGTAACAAAATTGACCAAATACTAACTATGCATTTTTTTTTCAGAGAGAAGTGAATTTGACATTATTCATAAATTACTAAACTTGTTTTATAAAAGAAAAGATTGGATGAGAGCGGAACATACAGGTAACACATATCAATATAATAATATTACGGTTAATTAATCGTGTGTTCATTGAATTATTATAGAAGATTCTACAGAAAGGCAACAAACAAATGTAACGCAAACGGATTCCGCGTTAGATACTATGCACGAGGATACTGCAACAAGGTCAGTTTATTTTGAAAAACTGTGGAATTAATTATTAAAAAAAACATTTTTAGTGCAACTATCGATAAAGACAATTCCATAGAGTGTGCAACAGTGAATATAGTACAAAATGATGTATGTAAGATTAATGAAGAAATAAATATCTCCCAAACATCAAATATGTTACCGCAACAAAATGAAAATATAAGCTCAAGTAATGATACAAATACAGGTAACGTACAATATTGTAACTCTTAAATATGTGTGTTAGTTATGTGATAAAATATTTCAATCGATTTACAAAACCCCGAAGAGAATTCTGCAGAATAGAAATATTTATGTCAAGTAGTTCATGTACATAAAACCATTTTAACCGACTAACCAACTTTTATATTGAAAATAATTTCCTAGAAAGATTATTAACTACAATAAACCACCGTCTCCATACTTTTAACTAACCCTGTATATAATGGTATTTAAACGCGCTGTTAAAAGGTTTTGTTTTTTACTGGATGTTCAGTACAATCGATGACTACATAAATATGTTACTGGTAATCTTAACTCAATGTATGTATGTCGTGAGTGCTGTATCTATAATTTGTATTTCATCTATACTTCTTATCTGTTAAATATTTCATGTATCGCAGACCAATTTAAGGAGACCGATGAGTTGGCTTGTCGCTATTTTTAAATAATTTAAAAGTATTTTAATTTAACAGTATTTAACAGTTCATTGCGGAATTCTCCATTAAAGATTATGTTTTGATATATTTATCTATTGATGGATCTTATAAATACGCATATTTGTCATATCTCCTCGTAGTTGTGTAATCGCATGAATTGCATTTATGATTAAAAGAAAACTGTGTTTTGTTTACAACTTTTGTATATTCCAGATTCAGTTCCACAAACAACACACAATCGTACAAGACGAAGTCTTTCTATGACTCTTAGAGACAATCCTCGTAAAGGTAATATTATTGAATTCGAGGTCTCGTGTTAAGTTGTATGTTATGAGTATCAAGATGAATTACTTTTTTTTTCGGGTGTTTGAAATTCGTGATATGTCGATCTTAATGTATACGTATTTGAGAAATATATAAAGTGTAATAAATAAATACTACATTTAAGCTTTATTTTCGTATAAAGAAAGTTGATTCTTTGTACGGTTCTAAACGTTTTTTAGTTCAATCCTCACAATAGATTTCCACATAAAATTTAATAAGCCAAATCAAAACAATATTGCCTAACATAAAATATTGTTGTACTAATTGGAATAGTTAATTAAATGTCCAGGTCTGCAGGCATCAGTAAATAATAGTTAAGCAAGTCTAAACTACATCTAAATATCATTGAATTTAATCACATTGGACATTTTAGTTAGTGTGAGAGTTTTATATATTAGTACACTTCGTGATATGATTTCATGATGTTTTATGATTATTTCCGGTTTATTTTCAGTTTCACGAAGCAAATTCGAGACCTTAGTGTTTGCTTACAATGAGGACAAGAAGAGTTCCAGAAAAATTGGATCTGTTAAAAGCAAGAAGAGAAGACGTGTGACAGGTAGTGGAAATGATGTATGTCATATTCAGTTTATATGTTTCTAGAAAGCCGCAATAAGCCAACTGTAAATGATAATAATGCTTTCTTAACCATAAGATTAATAGAACATAAGCTTCCCCATGCATTGTAGCAAACACACTAAATTGCTGAATATCAACTACAGTAAAAAGTAGTAAAAAAATATAAATTTGCAATGTGTTTTATCAGTGTCACGTGTAGATACTGACAAATATGAAATGAACAAATAACTACTTTGTTTTTTAACTAAAACAAAAAATAATTAAAAAAATAAAAACAATGATATCCAAGATAAACTTTCAGCGAATATTCTCAGGAATATTGTTGACCTCAAAAGACCTTGTACGAAATTGCATTCCTAAAAAATAAGCCTTTAAAGTGGTGTCTGAAAATGTAACGCTCTAACTTTGCGGAACTAAATTTGGTATACTGTTCGAGTTATCTGAAGTTTCATACACTTTCTTGGCTGTTATTATGAACACATAATTCCACGTTGTGAAATTTCTCGTTAATTCATTAACGCCCTGGGTTATCTGCTTAGGAGACGCGTTTAGTTAGAATACAACAGTTGTATTTGTAGCATAGCGTGATAAATTTTCTCCGTAACTGTCGGCTAATGTTCATAATTTTGCTAACTGCTTAAATTTTGGTTTCCTTTAATGTGTTTTCACCTTTCATGATTCCAGAATTATTTCCTCCTGATAGTTAAACGTTATTCTCTGCTATTGTATTCATGTTTGCTCCCGCATTCGGTGAACGCTTTAGATCTTTTGTTCCATTCTCTTTACTGACTTCCACAATTGAATGAACCATATTTTATTAAAATGTTATTATGTATTTTTAGATCTGTTAAAGTTCTTCGTTTGTATACAGACTATTCCACCACTAAGTCAATGTTTTAAAAATACTCTTAAGTAAGAATCAGCTATTGAGTTTAGATATAGGTCATCCTAGTACATATAACAAAATCATGTAAGAATATTTTAAAATAATAAAAATTATTCTATTTAAAATACGAAATTATATTTCGACATTAAAAATATTTGAAAAGAATTAATTTGATAATACTAAATGTTGGTTCAAAATTGTAGAAATGTGATAACTAGAACCTGTAAAACTTTGATCTACAGGTTACACCTAATACCCTGTATATGTTGTAGTCATCGATTTGGATTTTATCGTCTTTGTTAGATTTATGATGGTAATTTGGAGGTCATTGCACATACAGACATACAGATTATAAATCCTTGTTTTCATCTGAAAGTTGATCTATTTTGTGGAGATACATTGTCTCTTTTTGGTATTTTTCTATTTCTTTTTGTAAATGTTTTGTCTAATAACCAAGCGGGGCTACCTTCGAAATAATGTTATCATACATCACCATTCATTTTGACATCATCATTATAGTCATGTTTAAAACTCAGGTAATTACTGTTGCTAGGGCATATATTCATCAGCATAAGATCTGAGGCCAGACGTATCATTCTGAATGCGTAGAATAGTAGATGAAATGATCAAACTGAAGAAGCAAAGTGGACCACAAGGTTAAGTTAAGACATTAAATCCTGGATAGAGTGGTGACACCGCGAGTTGGACTACCACTTCACTTAAGCACTCATTGGGCATGGCTGCTACAGAGCATATGCTAAACGATTTGGGAAGGATAGCGGGATGAGCGTACTATTTGAATATTATCGGTGACAAGGATTCACAAAATGCGTGAATGAAGATGCTTGAATCTATAGAATATTGGAGAATGATACATGCGCTATCCGGGAATTTGGACACACTAAAATCAGAGAATAACAGGCACTTGAAATCGTAATTACTGTAAGACAACAATCTGAAGCATATCTTGTGAAGATGATGTCTAGTTGTAACAAGGCAAGCAACTTGTCCGGTCGGTAGTCCAGTCATGTCCACAAGCATCGATGTGATTATCGATAATTTCAGCCGAAACATCGCTAAATCTCTTTTTGTCGGACATTTTCATCTATTTGACACATTTGACATTTAATGAAAAAAATACTTGATTTGTTACCTATTGAATAGTCGATTTGTAATAGTCGCTGATATCAAGATCCGGTACCGTTCATTGGTTAATATCAACTTCAGCTGTGATTGTGATTTGACAAAATTTAAATTTGACAGGTGAAGGAAATAATCTTTGATTACACTTTACATTGATTACTACTTATGAATCTATTTAAAAATTAGTTCCTATACTTTAGCTCCCATTAAGTGCGGACAAATGTTTTCATAATGATAGTATACTAGAGATATTAATGATTTTCTTTATTTTTTAGTAAATTCTGTATATCCCAAACTGAAAAGAAGAAAACTTTTTTCAATGGAGTCATGGCTAGTAACAATCTCACAGGAAAATGAAGAAAAATAAATATTTTCAGAAACGTATTTTTAGTTACTATTTTGTAAATAGTGTTTATTATTTAATATTAAATGTTATAAGTATATAATAGAAGCATAAATGGTGTTATAACTAAAAAAAAACCTTATATTCTCTCGTATATCAACAAACAAATACAACATAATATATTTCATTTTCATATTCATCAGATGTGCAACATAAAATTATTTTCGCTTGCACACGTTATAGGATTTAAAATGGATTTTCTTATATGTTACGGGTTTTTCATTCAAAATGATGCTGTGAACATAGTTAATGTATCGAGGACCTTAAAAGTATTGTTATAATTTTGACTTTATTTGCAAATAGAAGGCAGTTAGCAGCAATTTGAATTGTAATATAACTTGAAATATAAGAAGTCTTAATATTCATTTGACTTAAGTATAACAAATTATTTTAGTTTTTTCGCGCTCGTCTACGTAAAAAATAGTTTAAGGTGATTGTGGAATATTTATGTTATGATAATTTAATGGCTCTGTAGAGTAAACAAATCTAGTCAATTTTAAAAGGCTATACATTGTAATTGTAAATTAAAGCTAAGGTTTTCCTAGCGAGTTACGATAAATTGGACAAGCTATTTGTGTTCCATATAGTAATGAAAGTGTTAAAAACATAGGTAAAATATGCATGGCCAGGCAGTGGCAGTAAGTTTTAACGAATATGAAAAAGTTGCTGTGATACATTGGTTTGGTTTGTCACGTTGTTAATTTGTATACGTGGCTTTGCAGTTACGGCAAATATCGAAACCAAGTCGATAATTACAGTTCAACGTAACACGAAGTAAAACGAGAAATTAATGGGTAGGTGGCAGTGTAAGTCCTGTTATGTACGTTTCGTAGATACTATCAATTTTTATATGATTTCTAGCTTGTATATAGACCAACTTTCAGGTCTGACAACGCTTTTGATGTATTAAGGTTTATTTTCCAATGCTTATGATTAAAAATGACCTCCCAATTTTTGTTTCGAGACCGAAAACGCGGTACAATATTAAGTACATATACTACTCTAGTTCTGGCTCTTTCTAGTAGAGGACTATCTATACTGGGTGGCCAACTAAAAATGGCGCTCGGCCATATCGAGAACGGTTTATAGTATAGCCTCGGGAAAAAATTTTTATTGACTAAAGTGCCTCGAGAAACATCTGGAAATTATATATTATAGTGTAGAATGACCTCTGGCGTAATTGTACACAAAAAAATTATAAATTATTTATTAATTATTTATTAATTCTTATTTTATACAAAATTTATCAGCATAAGGTTTATCACAAATATGAAAATCAGAATCTTCTAAAAATTCCGCATATATTACACGGACAAATTTTTGTATTTTGCTAAACGACGAGAGGCAAGGAGGAAAAACTTTGTTTTGAAGTAATGCTTATAACTTCGGTTCTGTTGAACCGCATTTTGCAAACTTAGTCTCGTTGGAAACTAAAAAATATAAATAAGAATTTAAATTTTTGATGCACAGTTACGGCAGCTAGCGGTCGTCATACACCTCCCTAAATAATTCCAGATGTTTCACGGGGCTTTAGTCAGTGATGTTTTTGCCTGAAGCTGTATTATAAACCGTTCCTGAGGTATAGCCGAGCGTCAATCTTAGTTAGCCACTTGGTACATATACACAAACGTGTATATCTACGTTGTCAATCCCGATATAGTATGCCGACGTTCCCCAGCCCTGAAAACCGGCAACCATGTAATTCTATAGGAAAGTTGCAAACGTATTCGCTTTGTCCCTATGCTTTTCAACTATTAACTAAAATACTACCTATTACAACATCTTGTAATAGAAAAGAAAAACTTGTTTTGAAAGTACAAGTACCGGTTATTATGAATTAATGGATGGTGTCGTATTTGTATAATACTTTAGTTTCTTCCCTTTGATAAAATCAATTTATATTTGTAACAAATATATTTCACTGTAATTATAATTAAATATGTTCAACATGAAAAAAAAAAATTTAACGTGATATTTGAACGAATATGATAAACCCAAGATAAAATGATTACTTGTATTAACTACTTTACACTATAAGTCTTTAAGAATATGTTGGAAACTTTTAAATTCGGTGCGCATACGATACTGTCTGTGTAATCCCTTTTGTAGGATTAATAAATTACTGAATGTAGTCTAGTTTTAAAAGTTAAAGAATGGCAACTTCTTTCGATTGTGTTTTTATTTAAAACATATTAAAGTGCTTAATAACGTTTGGTAGTCATTGATTTAACACAAAAAGAAAACTTTTTGCAATGGTAGTTTGAATAATACATGTACACCAGATGCGGGAGACTTTTGAATTTTACAATGTCATAAAAGATAAGGCTAATCCGTGTTTCGAAGAAACTAAAACACGTAATAGTGAATATGCCGGATTTAGAATACAAAGGTGATTAAGTGTGTAAGGCATGACAACTATTTGACTTGTACCAGCAGGTGGAATTGTGAACGCCACCAAAAAAGTATAAAACACTGTTCTGCAATCCGTGGCAAACGATACAGCGAATAATAGACATTTGATATAGCTGTTTGTTTTATTCTATGTAATTTACCGTTCACTTTACTAGACCAAGACGCATTTGTCTCCTTCTGGAGCAAGTAACGACTCGATGTGGAACGGTCGTTTTCATAATTGAAAAATATTTATTTCGCACGCCGTACTCATTCCACTGAAACAAGTGTGGAAACATATTTAATGATTGAAATACTTAATAGATGCCACCCAGTTTGTGATTTAATTGAAGCTTCTTAAAACAGTAAGTGTTTCAGCACGTTGTATAATATATTTTTTGTCATTATTTTATGTGTTAACATTCCTTGGTTAGTATCGCCTATGCTCTCTCATGAAAGTCACGAACATAAATGATGCGAGTACGTAAACGTTACTGAACGCTTGCCTTGATACGGCTACTCGACCGCTCCACGTTGTTCTCCGCACTGCACTGAAACTTGCTCCGCTTTGCCGAGTTCAGTAATGACTCTTTTAAGGCTGCACCCCCCAGCTATGTATGTATAAACCAGTAACTAAAGTTAGAATGATGTTCTATACTACTTCAAAGTACATTCTTCTTGTTCTAAATGTAGCAGTATTCTAGAACCCTTGTTCTAAGCAGCTGTTATTGTCACAAATCCAGATTACAGTGAGATACGCAAAGACACGATAATAGAATGAAATTCCTAGTTAGATCGTGTGTGACACATTGTATTACAGAATGAACTGTTTCAGCGTTTACTACACAGTTGGTTAGTGTTAGAAATTAACACAGTAAAGCGATAATACATATGCCGATTACGGACACGGAGCAGTTTTCATGCTTTTAGTATCGACCGTCTTTTCTATACTGACGATACTGACTATGTACGTTTAACATAATTAGTAACGTAAAATGCTGATATCTAACTGCACAGTGCACAACTAACCGGACCGGTATATAGGTATTCGACAATTCTGTTGGAAAGAACAAATTGGGCGCCTCTAAATAGGTATAATAAACGTTTGTAGCTATGGAGTCTTGCGATGTTGCCTGATATAAAAATGTTTGTAAGCCATATGAGGTAGACTTAAACGGAAATGTAGAATGCTTCAATACTTCTTTTAAGGGACGCAAAGTGAATGTTACAATGGAGTTTCAAAAAATAGTATTGGTGCATGTGTATGCATGTATACGTATACATATGTTTTACTATCGAAACACAGGTTTTGACCTTGTCTTTATGAGGTAATAAAATGCAACACTAACTTTCGATGTACGAAGAATATTAAAATGATTTAAGGACGTAGATTTTACGAGACAAAATATTAAAATGATTTATCACACTGTCCTTTTTCCTTTTCTTAAAACTACAAGTTCCGTTTTTATTATTCACATACACAAATACACCTACCTATTTACTCCTATCATGTACAATAATAAAAATGCATGTGTCCTGTCCATATCAAACTCGAAATGGCGATTAATTTACCCAACAAGTTTCATGTAGTCAGTTATATTCTTTATTCTGGAAGTAATTATTTATTCAAAAATTTAGATGAAATATATTGATTGTAGTAGTTTGAAATGAGCGTGAGATGTAATTTTTTATATTTTTCGAATGCGTAGTTGGTCACACCTCGCCGGAAACGACACCATCTTGTTTTTATTAAAAAGCACACGAGAGGAGTTTCGTCGAGATTTGAAATCTCCGGCCTACAAGCAATCCAACCCAAGTTATTAGTGAAATAAAACGCATTTCCCGCTCATTTCTAAGTAGTTGTCATATTAACGTTTCGTCATTTTTTCTCGCCACATTCTCCTGTTTTCATTCTTTTTGGTTTGATGAGATGAGGCGGTAGGTTGTTGTACCTTTCAGTATATGGCTAACGATGAAACAACCGATTACTCGTTTAGCTTAGGCTGTGTTCCGTAAATATAATATTGTAACCGTGGTTTTGGTAATCCTAAAAATCGTACATTTACGGAACTCGGTTATCTGAAATTGGTACATTCAGTTGATACCAAACAAACCGCTATTCAATTACGGTTACTGCTGGTTTATTTTTGTTTGACAAGAAAACAGTATGGAGGTTAAGCACAACATTTATAAAATAAACTATATTTATCGATTATATTGAACTATTGGCTTTTTATTATAGAACATTGATAAAATAACATGCGCATACTGTTCGTATGCACCTATAAATTGCAATAATATAGTTTTGTTTTCCATTGTAAAGTCTAAACAGCTGATGAAATTGATCAAAATCATACCAACATCGTTCCGTAGATATTTAGCACGGAAATGTATCGTAACCAACCACAACCAAGACCTTGGTATCTTATGTTCGGTTTACGGAACACAGCCTTAATTTTAGTCAGGCTTAACAAAACGACTCATCGTTTTTAATGATCGATTTATAACAAAAGTATAAAGTAATATTTTAGCCGGGTTAACTCTTGTGATATACCAAATCTTAAAATAAATCATTCGTGGTTCTTAAGTCTGTCGTACGATTCAATTTAACACTAGTTTTCCTTGTGTTGTCCTGGGGTTTTTATATAGGTGGACATTATTCTCGTTCCTTCGAGAGTATTTCGGGGAACACGAACGGAGTTATGGTTTTAGGATCGTTCGGGAAACGATTAGAAATATTAGAACATATCTATACCCAAGGAGGGGCGTACTAAATCAAAATTAAATAGGTAGTATGTATATTTCACGTATAAATGTACCGTAAAATGGGCTAATAATGTACCAGCAGAGGAGAGAATGTGCCATAATTCTTTTTTATGCGCTTCTGAATATTACATCGTGGAGATCGTATTGTCACGTAAAGCGGAGATATAGAAAATTTTAGGCGGTATTGCAAATTTTTGTGGTGAAAATGTGAAGGTGTAGTGACACAGTCTAACACATATTTATTTGTAATCTAGATTTTTCTAGATGCACATAAATAGAAATTTTCGTATTTATTTTAAAATACCGCGTATATACGTTAGAAAACCAGGTACAAGGCATTACCGAAATTACAACGAATTTTAATTAAAATTAGAGCATGGTTATACCTTGCTTTAAACAAGAAATTGTTTGGTACTGAATGGACCAATTCTTTTTTTGCCAGACATGGACAGCAGATTTCTAATCGAACCGCCAGAAATATCACATACAATCGAGATGCTGTTAATACGGACGTGATAAATCAGTTCTTTGATAATCTAGAGACATAAATTGAACGAGTTCCTCTATCGAACGTATGGAACTATGATTAAGCTTGTCTAGTACACGAGGTAGGAATATGTAAAATCGTCGTTAAACAAGGTTCTTAATATCCTCAAAATATAAAGAACTTTTCTAAATCGAATACCTCAATAATAATGTGTGGAAGTACAGACGATGAATTGGAAAGTTGAACCTAGAATGGTCCTGAGAAATGTCGCTGCAACCGCACAAAATCAGGCTGGTTTGATTTTCAGTGCTTCGAAGACTGGTTTATGAGCCTAATGCTCCCAATTAAAAAAAGAATAAGCGGGAAGAAAGATTTTGATCGGTGACAAATTTCCACATAAATGCTAAAGTGATTGATCTTTGTCATGGAAATGATATTTCCTTTATTGTTTAACCCCCCCCAATGCTACCCACCTGTTGCAGTCATTGGATGTGGCATTCTTCAGATCGGCTAAGATTGCCTGGCGGGTTTTGAATGAATAGAAAGAAAATGCGCGTAACAGTCGCTCCATGACAGTGCCCAAACATTGTTTTCTATTGTCTGTTGTTTTAGATTACACATTTTATATTGAATAAATAAACTTTCTCTACGGCTGTTGAATAATATATACATTCTGCCTTTTTATCCAATTGTGTAATGGCATCAATTCTTCACCCCGTGTGTAATGAATTATTACACACGGGCTGTAGACCAATCACATCACTCGTATTTTAATTCTTCAACGGTTAGCAGACAGAAATGATACGGTATAGACGTATATAGTGTGCGTTACCTAGCAATCGCTAAACAACTCATAATTGTGCTCAGAATTTAAAACGTCAGCTCGTGGTTTTGACACAATTAATGGGGCCGTCCCGTTTTTTTAAATGTGTTAATAAATATTTTTTTAGTATGCATGCATCATAATAGTTATTTACGAACCAAGTGCGTGAAATCATATTTCGCGAATGAGTGACCAGTTTAAAGCGCGAGCCGGAGGCGAGCGCTGTATGGGCACGAATTCGCGAAATGTTTCACGCACGAAGTTTGTACAATATTTTTTGTACGAGAACTATAATAATAATACATATTGTTAATGTACGTTATCGTTTATGACCATATTATTAAGGTTAGGGACTTATGATTTTAAAATGTCACTAAATTAATCAAGTTCCAGTAAGTACCAACTTACTTTTACGCACTCGTGCTTAAAGTGACTTTTTACGCACGTAAATCGAATCGTGAAATGACAGGTTTTGATAAGCGAGTACAAAATATACTATTATGAAAAGTTACTATAATCTGATGTAGGTAATAGCAAAAATTATAATTTTAGTGCTACTGGAATTGCACAAAAAAGACAATAAAACCGATTATTTGTAAATCGCGCGTTTAGTGACGTGATAATGGTATTTCTTTTTATTGGCTTAAACTTGTAAGAATACATCAACGACAAACGTAGTAATGTACAAGCATTAGCCTATAGCATTAGCTATAGGGCATGACAGGTGTGTTGACAGTGACAATTATTATAAAAAAGACGTTTTGACGATAAGACGTGTAGGTATATGAAATACATTTATGTTGTGGAATCAAATGTAATAGAACTTTCAGTCTTTAATGTGTGGTTTTTGTGTACTAAAATACGAAATGTAAAAACGTATAAGTAAAGCAAGAATTTGGAAAAGCCGTTTTTTTTTTTTTTTTTTTTTTTTAATGTGTGGTGGGTGCTTAGTTGCAGTGACTCCGTAAGCTGTATTACTTGTCTGGCTATCACTGCAACTCTTGCGGTGTAGTTTAGTGTGTGTAAGTTGTGTTTAAATGGCTTTGTGACAGCATCATATCACCTTTTATGATGCCGCGCTGTTAATCACTTTGCTCCCAACAGCGAATGGCAAGTCGATCCGGGATTAAACTCTCTGAAAAAATGTCACCGTCCCTCCAGAGAATTGAACCCCGGCACCTATCGTCCTCTCACAACAATAGTCAGCCGCCTAACCACTGCGGCCATCGACCCGTTAATAGTTATATTGCATATAATCCTGTCAACACGTAAAAAGAAAAACGATGTGACTTTTACTAAAATAATATTTGTTAACCATGAAAGATATTGAAATGATTTTGGTCACATTGCAAGCAAACAAGTACAGCATCTACACGAAATGATGAAAATTGGCAAACATGCCTCGTTCAAGGAAATTATAGTCCTCTTCGTGATAATATATTCTTGACTATAAATGGTCATTTTATACAAGGATTCATTGGCAGCGGAAGTGATCTGAACTTGTTAAAAGCCAACAGTTAGGTGCAGATGGAGCGCGAAAATTTGATAATACTTGTGTTTTGGTAAAAGGATTAGGAAATGTGCCAATAAAAACATTCACGTCTGAAGTAAAAGTCAGTGAACACATTCTTAAAGCCGACATCGTAATACAGAAAACCATCTAGACGTACCTAAACCAGGCATGAGAAGAAAATTAGCGAAATTATAACTAATTATAAACCAAAACACCCTAAAGAAACGAAGATATGCACAAAAATTATATAAGTACACTCATTTTTAGCAGATGTAACTACTCTCTTTTTGGGTTTAGGCTTTAGGTTTAGATAGAATGGTTGAGTGGAAGAGCAGATGTCAACTTTTAGTGACGCATCTGAACTCCAACGCCACTTTTCACTTCATTATTAATATTAATATAGAAATACTTTTGATTTTTTTTGTAATATACATATGTTGGAAATAAAGATGCTTTTCCGGATTGATTTTAAAATTAGTCTTGCAACGAGATACAAAACATTTCATGATTAATTGATATCAAATAAGATTCAAATAAAAATAAACCAGGATTCCAAAGGTGATAATGTTAAAAAATACACAAATTAAAACTGAAAACTAAGCACACCACAAAATAATAACAATACAATAGTTTATCAACCAAATATGAAAATAAATACTATGACCAGGCCGGTTTCACTAGATTACCATGACTACTACCAATATTTTTAATGCGAACGTCCCCATGAGAGGCGCTGCAATGCAATAATGCTGTTCAAATGTTAATTTGTTTAATTTTGATTTAATTGACATTTGTCAAATTATTGTCAATGTGTAATTGGTTTAAGCGTTGTGCTCAATATTATTGATTATTTCGAGTTCTTTTCTTTCTTCAAACACAATATTTAATTACTTTGGTTTTATTGTTTCATTTTGTATTTAGTTGCATGTTAATTATTTTAGTGTTCTAGCATATTATCATAATTTAATAATTAACTAATATGGAAGGTCCACGCTGCGTTATAAGAATGGTTTTGCAGTAAAATATGGTAGCAGACACTGTTTTCCTAATCCTAAAATATGGATATGTTTAAAAAATGTACTGTGATGATGAAATTCGTAATTTGCCACCAGAAAATGTATATTAAAATCGACGAGTTTGTAGAAATCATTTTACTAATGATCAATTTGGGTCTAATAATAGATTGTTGTCTGCTGCATATTCAGTTTTAAATATTCCAAGTAAGCTTTCGGCCTAATTCTCATTATGCGTTTTGTTGTTGCGGCAAAAATTAACATTAACATTTCAGCGATCGTGCGCTTTTCACCTATTTTTATCAGTGGACTAAGGTAGTTTTGAATTGAATTATTAATATTATGTCGTTTTAGTATGATTTGAATATTTTTTATATTATTTCTATGGGCGTCCTATTTTGGTAGACATCTACGATATTGCTTCATACTAATGAAAAAAGATTTCACTTACAATCATTTTTCGGAGAATTTTTGAAGAAGTTCCAGCTGAGAATTTGCCAAATTATAACATAACAATATAGTGAAAATGTATGGTCTCAACCTATAGCCATGAAAATCTTCTTATGGAACCCGATCTGAAATACCATAAAATTTTCGTATTTCTCTGTATTTAAACTGGCCACAGCAGTAAAAGCATCAACTCCGACTTTTATTCATGTTATAAACAAATTGCAGAAGGGGGCTAAATGGCTTATAAATGATATAATTACTCATCATTAACTTAAATTTCTGTTTCTTTTTTTATTGTATAGCAAAATTCTATTGTATACAGAATTCTTATGTACTTACGGTCCGATTTCATAATAATGTCCTTCATTCGGTTTATTCTCGGTTAACTAATGAGTATGGTAGTTTAACGGTACATCAAAAAGGACTTTAGGAATATATCAATTAATGATTGCATAACACTATTTTTTATGAAAGTCAATTTGTATTTACTAGTGACTTTAAATAATAATACGGCATTAGGTTTTATTACGAAATCGGCCCTTATTTCTATCAAATATGATATCCTTTTGTAATTTACTTTATTCATATAAATACAATATAACTTTATATACATATTTGCTATTTATGTTTTGTATTAATTTATTAAATATAAATTGAAATAAAATGCATCGTACGCTTTGGTATATTTAAGCGTGGCGCTTTCGCATAATAATGCGAACGTACTCAGTAGATGGCGCAAAACTTGGTTATGATTGACATACGTTATCTGACGCATCTATATTATATTTCATCTATGGACAGAATACAGAATTGACAGGAGGTGGATTTCGTTTGACGTTTACGTATCTAACAAAAAAAAGAAAGATTACATTTCTGATTAAGAAACATTGATGTGTTATTTCTATCTCTTTCCATATCATACTTTTGGCAAGCTTCTCTGTCAATTTAGCATTATCACGTCACAAATGCGGTAAATTCAAAATTCAAACTTTGATATTTTTTCTTGGCATATTTATTAATAATATAAAAAAAAGAAAATACGTAGACACTATAATTTAATGTACACTTTAAGAAAAAAATATTAAAAAAAATCCGGGATGGCCCCATTGTAATGACACTTATGTCAAAAACGCGGGCTCACAGCATTAATTTCTGACTATCTATCATGTATCTATCCATTCTCTATTTAAGTTAATCCTGCAGCCGTAGAGAAAGTATAGTCTTTAACTCGCGTATAATTTGGCTATTACTAACTCGGGTGGTTTCCTCCCCTCGTTAATAATAGCCGTCATTATACGCTCATTGAAGAATATACTATTCTAAATACAAGTAGCATTCAACTGTTTAATTATTTCATAAACTGCAAATCTTTACTGTCCAATTTCTATATAATAATCATATCATCAGTATAGTACACAAGATGAAACATCTCTAAATTGTAAAAGTTATGATATTAAAATTTAAACATTTAAAAGAGATCGTTATTGTAATTAAAAATCTTTTAAATTATGAAATGTTAACATAATAACTTACAATAAAAGTATCGCATTAAAATTTAAGATAACTAATTAGTGAAGTCCACAGATTATTCAAATAATTATATATATTGTCAAAAATGAAAACGGGATTCTTTTTTTAAATTTTTTTTTATACTAAACGGTAACTTTCGTATCAAATATTATACACAACAGCTCAGGTTAGCGTAAGGTTCACTTTCCTTTCCAAGTGTTTATGTTCGGCATAGTATATGCCCGCAATGCGCTTTATAGCTTTAATCCTGTAATCGGGTCGCTCCTTCAAGGAAAGACTGTAAAATTAATATTCATGATTTTGATATGTAATTGATTTGTTGGCCTATTTTTATTACGGTATTATTATAACCAGAGACGTGAATAAACGTATCTACATTGAATTTTTGGTTATTTTTTACATGAGTGCGTTATAGTTACACAGAGAATTGTGTGAACTCCTACTTTGTCTTTGGCATATAAACAGTGCAAATTTTAGAGCTTGTTTTAGATTAGGTATTATAATGTGTTTGACAACTTTATTTGGCAATTTCACAATGTAAAACATAAAATTTGATGTAACTACGATAAGCATCAAACACGATAATTAGTCCTATTCTATTCTTCATCATAGTTTGTAAATTAAACGCATATGACCGATAATTCACAATGATACATTGCGTTTGAATATTTTCGCGAACTCTGTCGAGTTATTATTATTATTATTATTTTGTTGTCATATACAGACTGTTTTATGTTAGGTTGCGTAAAGTATGCTTGCTTTATTTGTAATGCTTGTCCTATAAATGGGTTTTCTGTTGGGCAAATAAATTATTATTTTTTTTAATGTGGTGGGTGCTTAGTTGCAGTGACTCCGTAAACTGTATCGCTTGTCTGGCTATCACTGCAACTCTCGCAGTGTAGTTTTTGTGTGTGTATGTTGTGTTCAATTGGCTTTGTGACAGCATCATATCGCCTTTTATGATGCCGCGCTGTTAATCACTTTGCTTCCAACAGCGAATGGCAAGTCGATCCGGGATTAAACTCTCTGAAAAAATGTCACCGTCCCTCCAGAGAATTGAACCCCGGCGCCTATCGTCCTCTCACAACAATAGTCAGCCGCCTAACCACTGCGGCCATCGACCCGTTTATTATTATTATTATTATTTTTATGAGAAATATTTGCAACAATATCACTATTATATTTGTCGTTTCTATAATTTCTTGTTTGATTTATGTCTAATTAATTTTTGTTTATTTATTGATACAAAATCTAATATTACAACTTAAGCCGAGAGCGTGAAATTTTTTTCATCATTTTCTTGTTCCCATTATTGTCATAATAAAATCATACTATTTGTTCTGGTTGTCTTTTCTTATACTCTCCACTATTTTCTTTCAATAATCATTGTATGACTGTAGATTCTTACGTTCGATACGTTCTAATTATTAACATTAAAATTACATTCATAATCTATACATTTTATAAATGAGTTCATTGATAAAATATATAAAGGATTGAGTTCGCTTTTAATGTATGACCTGTAAAATAGGAAAATGTGTAAACAGCAGCGATTATGAAGCACGGGTCGCGCGTGGGAATAGGAAGCAGTGTCTGATAGAAGCTTCCTCTTTCGTTTCCGTTTTTTAGAGTACGATTTAGATTCATGTATATTTGTTTGATCGTGAAATAAATAATCGCTTCTGGTAATAGATAAAAAGGTAAATTTAATGGTTTTAGTTTTAATAGATAATAGCGGTTACAAGAGACAGATTTATCGACATTAACTATAAAAAATATTTGTGATATATGATGCGGCAACTCCAATGAATCGTTATATTTCCAGTAGAACTGTTCCGAACGTAAAGAATAGCGCTTCTTACTCGCTTCGATTATATGAAATTTTTGTTTAACTTTATTAATTCGTGCTTTTATGGAATCGAATAAGTGATCAAATATCTAAAGAAATTTGTCATAACTCTTGGAAATAATATCGATTCTAAACAATAGCCATGTTGATGAATTATCTACAAATGAATACTTTATGGAAGTATAGTTCCTTGTAATAGAAGTTGTTAGTTTTCCGGAAAGTATATTCCTGTCAAATTTCTGAGAATGGTTGACTTTATCTATTTCTCATATTTAACATAATTCGAAATTTTAAAGAAAGAGCAGATGTGCATAATTGAATTTGATTCATCGTTTTGTTACCGCAACGTTATAATATGTATGTATTAAAATTTGAAATATAAAGCTTACCATGCAGACAATCTGTGCAATTTAATGTGTTTATATGGAATTAGTCGTTTACAAAAATAAAATTTATTTGTGTTAGTTCAAACTATAATACGATGAAAATATTTAATTAAGTGCATTCGTTCAATATGATATTTTTTTAACGAAATAACAAAAGATATGTAAAAAGTTAAGAAGTTAGCCTATATAAAAAACCATGTTCATAGACTTTTATGATGGTAACCGTTTTTAGATCTGTTTATGTAGAATATACGCAATGAGGAAGGAATGCCGGTGTTTATACTAATACGATTATTTTTACCGCTAAACATGGTTGTATAATATCCGCGATTTTATTAGTACAGTCGCAGCAGATTGCTTACCTATAATATTTACAATTTATAAATATCAACTTCAGTTACTACATACATACTCTATATACTGGTATATGTTCTCTGTATAAAATTAATAAATAAATAAGCTATAAAATTTCATCTTTTAGTAGAAAATAAATCGATCTATTTATAATAGTGACTGTGTCGAGTATGAAACTATAATCTGATTCCAAGGTTTCTATGCTAACTAGCGCAATACATGTACTTACGTAAGTATGAGGTACTTTAGAAAACTTTTATATTGGTAAAAACGAGTCATGTTTTTATGATCATGACACAATTATTTTTTTACTTACAATGGTAAATTTTGAGACATATATTTCAATTTCTATTGATACAGTAAAAAAATAAATAATAGCTATTTATGTAACAAGTACATAAGGTAGTCCTTTCTTGGCCGAGTCGAATTTATGGCCGAGCGAGCTTGCGAGCGAGGCTATAATAAAGACGAGGCCAAGGAAGTACATTTATGTACCTACGAGTTATATACATAATTTTATGTTCGACTGCCCTATTTTATACAATAAATAATTAAAATGATTACTCCTCTGACAGATCGTAAGGTAATGATTAGCAGTTGGGTATGTTGACAGTATTTTATTATTTGTACAAACGTCAAGTGACTTATTAAAATGTCAGGGTCTCAATCGCAAAATGAATGCAGAACAAGAAGTTATAAAAAGAAATAGCTGCAAATGCTAGAGATTAACTTTTAGTTAATAAATCTAAGTTTCAGTACGAAACTATTTATGCATTATATCGCAGATGGTATACATCAAATAGAATAGTAAAGTTTTGAGCTGGTTTTGACATTTATTTGACATTGACAGTCCATTTTACAGTTTTTAAGTATAGTATTTTAAAGTGGCACTTTATGGACGGTAAAGTAGCTCATAAAGTAGGCAACTATGATGCAGTCGAATATAAACATTTTAATTAGTAGCACTTATTTCTTCAAAAGAAAAAAATACAAAATAGAAGACCCACATTCAGCAACTACAATTTTTTGCATTAGTAGATTAGACTTTTTGCTTTAATAAATTTTCCAAAAACTCATAAATCATTAAATGAATTTATAGATCCTGTCTTTATAAATAGCTCTTTAGATATTTATATTTTTCTTTCTAAATATTTTTTGGAGATGTTTTCCTTTATACTGCCTGATTTTGGCTATAGCGATAAGAATGTTTGGTAATGATGTAACTACATTGTCCAATTATTTCAGAAAGCTTTTAACATGTCACTGACAGGCATGATATTTGTAATATAATATAATATTATAATATATTATTATTATTTCCATAAATTAGATCATTTATGTGCCAGTCTCTGCAGTGTTAGTATTGTTTTGTGAAGTGACGAGTGAAGCAAGTTTCCTTGTATTTCACGAGTTTTGAATGGCGATACTTAACGAAAGCATTAATCGTGTCCCGTAAATGTGCAAACGATCCTGACAGTTTTTGGTATGTTTGTGGAGAGTTTACTGCTAAACATCAAAGACAATGTTTCACTCTACTAATAAGAACAGCTTATCATCTGTATTTTGGATGTAGAGTTGGAGATCAAGATAAGCAATGGGCACCACATATTTGTTGTGTTTCTTGTGCAAATCGTCTTCGCCAGTGGATAAAAGATTCGCGTTCATGTATACTTTTTGCATTACCTATCATATGAAGCGAAAAAAGAATCATCTAACCGACTGTTACTTCTGCATCACAAAGATAGTCGGCTTCTCTCCAAAAAAAAAAAATCTGTTGTGTATCCTAATTTAACATTGCCAATAAGACCCCTTGACCATTGTGATGCTATTCCCGTTCCTATGCCACCAGAGACATTTGAAGAATGGGATGACGAAAATGATGAAGCCCTTGGACGTAAACACAAACCCGAAGAATGGCGACTGTTCATTGATGCATCTAAATTTAGCTTGAAAGCAGTGCTATTGCATAATGGCAATGTAGTGCCCTCAATTTCCGTGGCATATCCAGTTCACATAAGGGAATCTGATGAAACTATGAAAGAACTATTCCTGAGTGTAGACTATAAACGATACGAATGTTTGCTTTTTGTGCGAATGTGATAGTCGTGCTAAATTGCAGCATTAGGTACATTTTGAAAAGTTGGCCACGAAGACAGATGGTTACATGCCTTGTCGGTAGAAAAAATATTTATTTGCTCCCTTTGCATATAAAGTTAGGGCTGATGAAGAATTTTGTAAAAGGTATGGACCGTGGCAAAAGTCATCGAAGCCAACCTCAAATTCGACAATTAAAGAACGACAAAGGCTCCGATGGGGTTCTGCGACCAAAAGAAAAGGTGGCATGACATTGTTTCAAGTCTATAATAATCGGCTTCTTGGGCAACAACAAAGCGGAAAATTTCAAAAATCGCGTGGATTAAATATTGACAGCTTACCATAAAATGGGATGTCATATGTCGCTAAAGATGTGTATTACTTACATTCTCATTTCGATTTTTTTTCCGAACAATTTGGGAGCTGTAAATGACGAGCATGGCGAACGTTTCTATCAAGACCTTTCAACGCTGGAAAAGCGGTGCCAGCGAAGATGGAATGCGGACATGTTAGGTGATTACTGTTGTCACTGATTAGAGAAGACCCTAATACATTGTTACACAAAAGAAAATTGTGGAATACATAGATGGTTTTATCTACATTTTATTGTGTTAAATGTATGTAATTATTTCAGCCAACCAAAAGCACATTCGAATTCAGCATAAAAATGAATCAACTTCACCCATTTGCATCTAGAAACCAGAAAAAAATTTTAAATTTCTTGATCAGTGCTATCGATGAATTCGAATTTTATTGGATGTATTATTTTTTAAAGAAAATCATCTATATAGTAAGAACTGTAGCTGTGGTCTTGACAACTACTGCAGCTTTGCAGTCTTTGCGTCATCTACACCCACCACAAAGAAAATTTAAAAGTAAAAACACATAACTAGTCATTCCTGTTTGTTTACATTACATTGCAGGTATTATCCATAGTATTATTAAGTTATAGTGTATTTGAAAACTAATATCTCCTTCTATGTTGGAAAAAACGTTATATAACTGCTCATACAAAAGAATTGAGGGGAGACACTAATTTTGAAAGTGATTATACCTGTAAGGTTGATACACCTTGTATGTAGTTGTAGATGCATTTATTATACGGATGTTTCAATTAGGTACGAAAATGTTAATTACAAAATTAAATTAATGCGTTAGATTGTTGTATTTATGTTTGTTGTTGGCCGCTTAAAGTTAATGGTTTCTAAGAATACAATTCGCGACACGACTATAAGAACGTATAATTTCAATGTAAAGCAACCACAATGCAAATATGCTACGTCACTGCACTCGAAATTGGATAAACGTGTTACGTTCCTTATAGAAATGTATAATTTGAGCCGTATTGTAAATTGTACTACTTGATGACGGAGAGACTTTTCTACTGGAAATATTGAATCTACCTAATAGGCGGTAATGAACAGTCAATGTAAAATATGAAGATGTATTTATGTTACCTTGAATTGCAATCCGCGGTGATAGTGACAAGTCATATTTGCTTGCAAAAAGAGAAAATTTAATAAAGGAGGAATTAGCTTGTCATTGTAAAATAAAATGAAATAGGATTTCTTTGGAGGGAATGGAACTTTTGTAATTTGAAAAGTCAATAGTTCCAAAACGGGTACCTGTCAAAATAAGTTGATGTTCAAAAATAGACTTTATTTAAAATTCTTGAGTATGCAGTATGAAAAAATGTAATTCTCGGTTTAATTCAATTCTCACTATTCCATATCTAAGAGTACTAAGAGCTATTGTAAACGCTACAATGTGGTTCTCTTTTGTTAGGATGTGGCACATAAAATTTAATGAACATATTTTATTTTCTTCTGTTGATTAATGCAAGTATACCCAAGTTAGGAATGCAGTATTCGAATTAAAGAATATGTACCTTTTCTTTTATAAATAGAAAAAAGAATGGACATTTCTGCATTAGTCTGTGGTTTGAAAATTATATTGTTTTTTAAAAATTGTCGGATAAATCCAGGGAAATTGTTTTATAACTCGTTTGTAAGCTGTATCATTAAATGCAATGACACATCAGACTGTTCCATATTAAGTAAAAATACTTGTATAATCAATAAAAATTAAATTGAATAAGAAATGTTGTATGGTAGACATTGGGAAATGTTTCTAAAACATGTTAACCAAATGTTATTTATTGATTTATCAAAAAACATGTTCAATTTTAAAATATTCAGATTTTGCTAATTGCATTTGAAATACTTATTAAGTTAAACTCATTTTGTTTCAGAATGAAGTATAGATATAGGTACGTTAGTAAACTCATAAGAATATACAACTAATAGGTCTAAAACTTATTAAAATATATTTTTTAAAAGAAAGGTCTATGTACAGTAAAATGTAAAATATAACCTTAAATATGTTATATAAAATGGTATAATATATGTATAGGGCAGGGGTTCCATTTAACATAATGAAGTTAGATTATGTAGCAGCCTGTATAATTGAGGATAATTTAACAGTGAGCATCTATTATTTGTTGTTTTCAAGATATTTTTGGCAGATGTTCTGGAAAGGCTCTATCTTTCGACGACATAGTAGCAGTTTGCAAGTAATAATATCATGTCAAAGTTATAAATTCGCCGACGTTTTGGAAATCATAGTTTTTTTTTCTATTTGTCAAAGTATTCCATTCCCTGTTCGATAATTACAAAAAAGTAATATGCTTTATTAGAAAGTTTCTTTGAAAAGCAGGGAAAGTCCTTTAATAGTTAGTTAGACATGATGTGCAATTGTTGAAAGTAAATTAAAAAAAAAAATTAACGTAAACCTATAAGGTTTGGATCAGTAAGGCTATCAGTAAGACACTGTTTACTTTTTTATGGTGCATGTTTTAAATACAAATGCTCGAGTGACAGAATAATTAACTCCAATATTAAAACTTTTTGTAGAATATATGTTTTAAAACAATGCTAAGATATGGTTTGTGAATATGTAACTAAACCACAGAAAATTTGTACCAGCGAATGTATAAATAGAATATATTATTACAGTTTTGGCCTCGCACTTCATTTTTTAAAAATATTTTTGAAATTGATTATACAGGGTGACTGGTAATGAAACGGTCAAACTTTACAGCGTGTTAGTAGAGATCATTTGCAATAGATACAGCCCAATTTGCCTTATCTAAAAGTCATCCGTTTTCGAGATATTGTGGTTGTTGTTTTTTCGAAGTTCACTACTTACTTTCACTCAAACTTAAAATTTACGAAAATAATGGAACTTCTCTCAATTTTTCAGTTTGTCTGGCTAGAGAACATCCCAACACACATTATCTATTGGCGATAATTACGTTAAATACTTGGACAAATTAAAAAAAGTTTTAAACTTCCGCTTTTGATGAAACTGTAGACACAATCGCTAAATAAATAGTCACAAAGGTGGCGATTGTGTCTACAGTTTCATCAAAAGCAAGTTTTAATTTTTTTCTTTTAATTTGTTCAAGTATTTAACGTAATGTCACCGATAGAAAATGTGTGTTGAGATGTCCTCTAGCAAACTGCAAACTTGAGAAAAAGTTTAATTATTTTCGTAAATTTTAAGTTTCAGTGAGAGTAAGTACTAAATTTCGAAAAAAAAAAACAATATCTCGTAAACGGATGACTTTTGGATACGGCAAATTCGGTTGTATCTATTGGAAAGGATCTTTACTAACACGCCGTAAAGTATAACCGTTTCATTACCAGTCACCCTGTATATATTAGTATTAATAACTAGTAGCTTTATAATATAGGTTATTAATAGTAGGTATCTGTAAGTAATACTCGTTCAGACTACATATAAAATAATATTTAGTGCTAGTTTATACAGAGACGGACTAGGTAGTTTTGATCTATCTAACTTCATCAGCATTCCTGCAAATGCAAGATCAATCGCATCACTTTTCGCTACTCTAACGTATTATACAACGACTGCGACAGTAAGCTAGGTGGAAGTAGTACCAGTGGTTGTCAACAAGATAGATTTGTAACAACATACTGTTCTAGCTTGGAATGTCGCAGTTGTTATAAGTTAGAGTGACAAGAAGCGATGAGCCATTGGATTTGAAGAAGCGGTGATGAGATCGGATAGACTGAAACTACGTTGTCCGTCTCTAGTACTTGGTCTATTTTTATTGTTTTTGTTTAGTAGAGTGATTGCTGCATATATGTATACCATGACCGCCTATTACAAGCATTTAATGGTTTCTATATTGTGACATTGCTCGACGTTTCAGCTTATGCAAACCTTATGCTAAATCGTCAAGTAATTGGACGTACAGTTCTATATGTTCTATATGTTCTATATGAACATTCATTTCATGCGAGCAAACCATACATCTATCTACAAAATCATTAAATGTCTGGCAGACAGTGGCCTTACTTATAAGCTGTCTCGAGCTGTTCCTACAAGTGCAAATTTTTCAGCAATTGAAAGGAATTGAAGTACAAAACTATAAAAGTAAATTTTATAATAGCGACTTTTATACAATATCTGTTACGTGGAATCTCTTTACCATTCTAGAATTAACTTGTATAAAAATAAAGTACTGCAGTATGAGTGTAATCAATAGTATAATGCTATACCTACATATAGAGCGCTTAGTTAATATTAGAGAGGTTGACATGGCGTTGACATTGCACGATGTCAACAATTACAGTTTTACTCACATTTCTTACATTTTACAAAAACCATGAATTCTGAAGTGAAAAAGGCTCAACAGATTCGATCCCAGAGCAAATCTACCATTTTTGATAAAATTTTAGCTAAACAGGCTCCAGCAGACATAATTTATGAAGACGACCTTTGCATGGCTTTTAACGATATTCATCCACAGGCTCCGGTTCACTTTTTAGTGATACCAAAGAAAAAAATTCCGATGTTAGAGAAAGCTTCGAAATCTGACAGCAAAATTTTAGGAAAATTATTACTGGTAGCCAAAGAGCTGGGTCGAAGCAGGGCGCCGAATGGGTTTCGATTGGTAATAAATAATGGTAGACATAGTTGCCAATCAGTTTATTATTTGCATATTCATGTTATTGGAGGACGACAACTGAAATGGCCGCCAACCTAATAGTTTATCAAAAATTAGGTAAACAACAACGCTTGGGTGTTAATGAAACGGCAATTTTTCCCTTGTTGAGAGAATTCTAGAATAAATATTTTATTATACATAGTTGAGCACATTCTTGTACGTTATGTCAATTTAAGTTTAATTTAATCTATCTCTTTTATTAATTTATGTATAATATTTTTATGCGTGGGTTCAGCACTCTTGATATTCATTATTAAATTTCATTAATAACGATGACTAGAGGTGGCATATATTAAAGATTAAGCGAATATACGCATATAATATGCATATTATGTTTATGGCCTTACTTTTTGCATATCCAATTATTACAGACACCTTGACTATTATTAGATATATTCGTATCAATCGAAGCACGCAGAATGACTATTATGCGTTTGGATGTTCAGGGATCTTAATAAAGTTACATACATACCTATGTATGTATATTCCAAAAGTGAGTTTTGAAGGCTATCATGCTAATTCGTCTTTGAAATGTCAACCTAAAGTTGCAATGATCTGCATTATATTTTGCAAATGATAATTTAGTGGAGTGCCGACACCAATTAGCTATAGAAAACTAACATTTGAATTCAGTGATGAGAATCAATGTATTTCGTCAGTTTGTTTACGTTAATTGTTGAGTCTATTTATTCTTAACTGTAAAGTCTTTTTTATTTGATAACTTTGAAGTTTTATAATTGTTTCTTAATAATTGTTATTTGCCAGCTGAAGCAAATAAAATCATCAATGTTTCAAAAATAAGTTTTTTGAAACAACTTGTTGCTAAATTATAAATATGTACCTACCATACTTATCTTTTTCATCTCAGATATTTTGCCACTTTTAGATCAATAAAACCGGGATGAATTAAACATGAATTTGTTCCCATTTTATAGACGCATCTATAAGTAAAAATATATCTGAGATTAAAACAATTATACTTTAGCTGCTTTTTGGGTAAGTGATCAATCTGCTCAAAATCATTTAGTTTAGATATAGTATGTTTCAGGATACCGAATATCAATGGACTAGATCTTAACTTGATTTTGATCAGTGTCTTAAACCTTCAATCAAATAATTAACTGATTGTTTCTAAAGAGAGTTGATGCAACCAACCTCAGTTGAAATGATAGACAACACGAAGCGAGTTTGTTTTGAATCAGCAGTCATTCATTGATTGCATTTGAGTGCAATTAAGATATGTTTCGTGCTGGATTTAACATGTGAAAATCTTCAACTTTTACCTAAATGATGTGCATGTAAATTGCATAGGTCAAGTAGTTAAAATTTGAACAAAATATTGCATTAATTTTTATAATCAGTTGTCAACAAAAATATTAGTGTAAGCTGAACGAAGTGGGTGTATGGGACATTTGGGAGGCTAACTTAAAATTTAAAATAAAATGTAAAAATACGGTTTGTTTTGGAAGTTTCCCATAAATTTTATAGCTTTTGTGTGTACTTTTGATAAGAGATGTTGCACCTTTCTAGTTTTGACATATAAGTTTAGTTAAGATTTAGATCATTTTTAATCATTAACTTATCGGATTTATAACCTGCAATTATATTAAGTTTAAAGAGAAAGAGTTTGTTTTTGGAAAAACGGTAAGTATGTAACGAAGTTAATTAATTGAAAAGACTTCGATTTCTTTAATTTTTAGTTTTCTAAGAAATAATAAAAAATATTACAAATCCATTTCCAAAGAAGGCTGACGCCTGAATCGGGGCAAAATTTCTAAGAAGGTTTCTTTTCAGAAATCCAAATCTTGCTAGTAGATAAGCAGAGGCATTGCAAGCAGCTCTACTCAATTGTTCTACGAAGCAACATTATTTCATAGCTGTGCCATTTCTGTTAGATAGAAATATTTAAGAGTATAAACATTAGTTTTCCAGAACAAATAAATAATTTATATGAAATTAGTTGAGGTACAAGATTCACTATAACAGTAATAGCTTATGTAATACCATATGTAATATTCAGTAAGTAATTTAGCTTGGCAAAACGACGATTGTGTCTTAACTTTATCAGTGCATTCGCCCTAATCCGTTCGATCTTTTGATATCACCATTTTTACACCAGAAAAAAAGTGTGGATGAAGATCAAAGGAAATTGTTTTAAAAATGTAACAATAATTTGATACAATTGCTAATGAAAATATTAAGAAATGAAAAGCACAAAAAAGCTGGAGAATACAGCATTTTGCTATTTAGAAATATTTTATTAAGAAAATCAAAAACTTTTTCTATGAATAAAGGATAAAATGAGAAAATTTGAACAAAAATTGATATGTTAGAGAAAGCACAAAAAAATAATTTTAGAAAAAAAAAAAATTACTAATAAACGAGCAAGTGGTACAATAAGCCTGATGGCTGCGGTGGCTACCGGTGACCATAGTTCGGACGGGTTTGGGAGGAAAAATAAATAAATAAACGGGAAAGTAAGGTGTGTTGTGGAATATGAAAATTATAGTAATTATAATATCAGAGAAAATGTTTAAGATTAAATGGTCATTTTCAGCTGATTTTGCATTATAAATAAAACTAGGGAAGTAAAAAATATTTCTCGTCCGGAGGACGAGGCTGGAACTGGACGTTAAATATAATTTTTTTCAATGACAGTTTTGTGCTAACATTTTGTATTAATCTTGAAAATTCTATTACGTACTAACATCCTAGACTAATTTTTTATTTATAAAAATTGTTGAAAATTTACTAAAATATTAATCTTATCCTTTTAATTCTTACCGTTTCCTTCAATCTCACTTTATTAAATAATAAAATTGCAATTGGAATGGAAGCTTTTCAATGACAATGGAACACATTTTCCAACTTTCCTGAATTCCCAACAGCATTGGAAATTGCAGTTTGCACATTTCTCAGTCACTCTAAAGTTATCAAGTTTTGCATTTTTGTATTAGAAGGACCACCATCCCTTTCATCTGAATTGAATTTTTCAACCATGTAATTGTTGATTACTTGGCTATGATTTTCAATATGAAAGACGGAAGCAAACCTATGTTTTTACAATTTTGATGGTTTCTGGATTTCAAAGAAGACATAATTATCGAGAGGAGAACAAATTACTGCAAAGAATGGCTGTTAAATAGACTCATATGAATTTACTTAAAAAATTAAATACGCGAAAATGAGCCTGAAGTTAAATTTAAAGAAGGTCTTTATTATTGGATACATTGTGAAGTAGTTGAATTTGTTGTTGCAGTTTTGAGCAACTTTGAGCGCTATAAACTTTACAAAAATCAAATATAATGCATGCCACTCTGCGTGAATTTTAAATTCAGGATTTTCGAACATGTCATATCATATATATGTAGCTAGTTTTATGCAAATGTAATGAAAAAATTGGTGGGGTGACGCAGATACTGAAAGAAAAAACTGAAAGGAGGAAGTTATAGCTAGTATAATTATTCAAAAGACTTGGCAAATAATGAAAAAAAGATGAGTACTTCAATGAAGAAATTATTAATGAAGAAAAGCTGTAAAATGCTGTGTAATGCTGAAAAGATTGTACAAAGTACAAAATAAGATATTGACAGAGGTGCGGTTTTCCAGAAAAAAGGATTATGAAATAATTTTAGTGTTTTCAGAAGATATTAGTCAGATTTCGATGAGATCTAAGAAATCAAATATGGATAATGGAATTTTCTTAAAAAAAGGACCACAACCTTTTAAAGAAGAAAGTGCTAATTAGATCTGTATATATGTAACTTGTTTGTTGTATTTGCTGTGATTTATGGTCGTATATACTTAATAATTGGTGCATCAACCTCAATTGAAAATACAAATTTGTATTTTTAATACTTTCATTTAACACTGTAATTTGCAGTGTAGTGGTAGTTTCTGAGTTTGATTCTTCTAAATAAGTAACGCCAAAATATTTGAGACAGACTTTTTCACATCGTTACGTAAGAAAGTCAAATATTAAAAAGTAAATCTTACTACTTATGTACGACTTAACATCTTTAGCACAAATTCCACTTTAAGCGGCAGGTAAAAACAAAAATGTATACAAGCAGCGTTAATGGTCGAGGATTGTTTAAACACATCTCGGAGACGGTTAATTTGTGACGGCAGTCAACCCTTGAATGTCTCGTTGGATGGAAGAGAACTTCGTGTGGCTCAATTCTAGCGGAGGGCCAGTACGTAACAGGATTTCGATTCTGTATAAACTTGACACTAGAAGGCATATAAGCTTCGTCGGATTCTAGGGAAACGTTTATTCTTCGTAAGTGTTGTGCACAGTGAGGATCGTCTGTAACAGTGCCGGGATATACACTACAGGAGGACAATACGCGCGCGGTACATTTCTTCTATTCTTTGCAGACTCTTGCGAAAACAAAATCAGTTCTCGTGCTTTCTAATTCACGAAACAGTAGAGGATGGAGTTATTCAGCAGGCGACATTTACTGTGAGTAGTTTATTGATTTAATTTATAATCATTGATATGATTTATGAGTTCGGCAGATCTAAAAAAAATTGCGCTGTGACAAATCGTAACGTTATGTTAATTTGCTTTTATATATGAAGTGCTAATTTTAATTGTAATTTTTCTTCGTTATTTGAAGAATTGTTAAAACGAAATTCGTTAGGATTAGAAAATAATTGCAAGTTCTTAACTCTAACTCTCCAAATGACGTAACAACGAACAAGGCAAATAGTCTTAACGTTACGTTTAATATTTGGTTTACGAATTAGCGTTAATTTTTGGTTTTGAAATTAGTATAGGACGCGTAGCTTTATGCGTTTGCAAGTTGATTATGTGAACTATGTCTAAAGATTTTCTATTCTGAAATAGTAAATGACAAGTTGTTTTATATAAATGTTCTATTATTTCAGAACATTTATCAGTGATATGATTATCATATATATTTCAGAAGTATTTTTTACAGAAGTTTAATGCATTTTAAAAAGTACTAATAACTAATCGTGCTTAATTCGGACGTTTTACTGTATCTGTTATTTATGTATGTACGGTCATTCACATACTTTTATGTTTGATATAAAATAGACAAACGACAAATTTAACTTATGAAAAGGTCATTTTTTTAAGCAGTTAGAAATCCGGTTTAGATATTTGTCTTTTTTCTTGAAAAAATGTTCTTCTACAAGTTTATGAATAATTTAATTTATTTATCTAATAAAGTGCAAATACATAAAGTAGTATTATTTCAGCTCTCAAATATAACTAGTTTTATATACCTATGTGTATGCGTAGGTACAGTGTTTCCCACAATTAACGAGACAATGACATTCACTCTACTGTATGTTTTTATTTTTGAAAAAAAGTGACTATTTGAAATCTATTAATTATGACTCTAGCTTTTAATTTTGTTTTAAAACATTTTTTTGAGCTAAATTAGATAAAAATGAAAGTGGAAGTGTGGAAGTGTTTGCTATGTTCGTTTTAATGGTCTTCGAGCAACTAAATAAGATCGTCATAATTCCTCTGTTGGCATACTTCCTTTTAAGTAACTGTTCTCAGAAAAAATGTGTAGGTATCACAAAATGCTTAGAGATTGTGGATTTTCTTTTTATAATAAATGTAATTACATATTACCATTTCAACAGCATTTCCCTTTTTCTTGTGACTGTCGGAAGCAGAGTAGTTAAAATGGTGGCTTAATTTGTGATCAGGAATATTAGGTATGCATAAATTACAGTCAGCTATGTTCGGTAACATTGAAAATGCTATATTAGTACCAGAAGTAATTGGTTCTAATGCATTCTCTTTCAAAGTATACGTTACATGAATTTTTGCTTAATCAGGAGAGTTGTTGTTGTCAAAATTAAGATCTTCGTGAGTGTACTAGAACTAATAAGTTCTAGTTTCTTATCATATTAAAACTTTATCACTAAATGAAAAATGTCACTATTATTTTTACTCATTAAGTTAAGCTAAGTAAGATTCAAGGTGATATACCACATACAACTAACGTTTGAATTAAGATAACTGTATAGTAATTAGGCGACTATACTTTCTTTTTTTCGAGACTACTATATTCTTTTACCAACGCTATGATAAAGAATTTTGCTACTTTTATTTTGGGATTAGTTTTGGTTTTGCAAGTCACATCAATATTTACATTTGATTCAAAGTCTTGACAGATCTGGCTTCTGATCTTGACATTTTTCATGTTTTCCATCCCATAAATAGGATTGCATAATATGGTAATGATCAATACTATTGTTATATTAGAGAAATATAATACAAACATTTGCAACCAGATTATATGTATGACTCTCTCGAAAATACATATCTGCCATTCAATTTTATAACTGGTCATTTTTACGATTGCTATGATACTGCTGCTTTAATAGGCTTTAATAATAATGTTACTTATGGTCGAGCAAGCCTTATTTTTGTCTTACTTCTTCTATTCCTTTTGTTTATAACCATATTTGAATTTGTTCAAACTTGATCTAGTATTATTACATATTACTTTATTATTCTTCTCTAAATGCACATAGGCATATGCTACCTAATACTTTTTTTTAATGTGTGGTGGGTGCTTAGTTGCAGTGACTCCGTAAGCTGTATTACTTGTCTGTATTATGTATGTATATACATACATAAATATGATATTTGTTGTAAGACATTCTTTAACCATCGCCATTGCTGACTGTTAATTTGCAAGTTTCTTATTACATCATTACCCATCATATTGTTTCATATCTATAAATGCTAATAAATAACTTTGCTTCGAGAAAGTGTAAATGAGTACTACTGGCCTTTTTACGTAAGTAATTGTTCTGTGTCTAACTTGGTTAACAACCAATTTTAATAACAGGTTGGTTTATGAAATTGTATTCCTAATGTTTATATGTTGGAATGCATAGCAATTAATCTGGATATTGCAAGTGTTGCAAGAGATTTGTTAGAAGTAATGTCTTTAATAGAGAAGGTAATAAAATGCAAATCGTTGTGCTGTAATAGTTGTCAATATGATTTATTGGATTTCGCCATTTTTACATGTATTCTATACAGATAAATCTACCGTCTATTGATAGATGTGGTAGATTAAACATAATGTAAATGTAGACATTCTGTAGCACAGTGTTCACAGTTTTAGTTGATCTTTTCTTTCAATTTGACTATATTTCAATTTCAGAAGAAAATACTTAAGGAGTAATACATCTGAAGAATCTGTTAGTCGTTCAATAGATCCTTTTGTACTTATCTCTTTATTTCTCTGAGAGTTTCTGTTGTTTTAAGACTGCGATTTAGGTTCCCTTTAGCATTTTCTTCCTCTTCCCTGTGGAGCGTGTGTGTGTGTGTGTGGAGGGTCTTTTGAAGAATGTGGTCCGATCTTGGCCTGGTGTTACTGGGTCATTCTAGGATGCGTTTAGTCCTTACGCGGGACGGAGGACTGTCTGTCTCTACGAATTTGGTCCTTTTTTAATATACCAGGGCGCCACGACAATCATTCGTAACACCCGGCTTTGCAAGATGTTTAGCCGCTTGATTAGCTAGATCAGAAGTTTGATCTTTAAATTTGGGGAGTTTTTGCAATAATGAAGTGGTGGGAGGACAGTCCTTGCCTACAGGAACTTAGAGGCAACGTTGGTAAAGTGGTGATTAAAAACAAGTTTAGTATGGGGAGTGGCTCCAAGATACTTTACATTTTGCCTCCAGAGTAATCTTTTGCCCACGCGGGAGATAATTGTAGGTAAACGGTTTTGTTTCCTTGAGAAACGGATAGCTTTGCACTTTGCCGGGTTTATCGACAATTTTCATTTGTGGACCCACTCAACGACCTCGTTCACAGAGTGTTAAAGATGTCTCCACATATCGTCATTGCTTGAGTACGTGTAAAGCACGGTATCGTCAGCATAACAAGGAGGTATCTCAGCTCTGATGGATCTTGGGTCAAAGAAGTTATTCGCTTTACGCGAAAACTTCTATCGGAAAGGTAAGATTGAATTAAGATAACTACGGTCCGGGTTCATGCCAAGACGCCTCACCTTGAAAAACAGGTCATCCTGCCACATTAAGTCGAATGCTACAGTGAAGTCCAAAAAAACCGCACCGGTCGAATGTAGCAGTTCCACAGTATTGAGAACCTCTTTCCTGAACCGGAGAATTTAGAAATCAAACGATAAGTCCTGATGAAAACCAAACTGCTCGTCTGGAAGGATGTTTGCTTTGTTGATGGCATCACAAAACCTCTCGAGGATAATGGTCTCAGATATTTTCGACAGGTTGGACAAGAGGCTTAGATAATGATCAGAGTGTATTGTGTAGATAATTTCTCACGTCAATTTTAAAATCAGCAATTTTCATTTATTCAAATTTTCTACTATCTATGTGAGTAATCATTTTCTTACATCCAGTACGATTGTGTGAACTGTAGAAGTTTTAATGTGGGAATATCTTTAAAACAAATTCATTATTGTATTATATGATACTTTAGACTACATTGCTTGAGAAGATAACTAAACCTTAACCTTGAAAGCAGGAGTGTGGAAGCGAAAAGATAGGAATGAAAATAAAATTGATTGCCAATACGAAACGATATAACTGTAGCGAGAATTTGGAACCAATTAATATTATTCATGCATTGTTCATAGTTTTTGCAGGTGATATTACTGTTCAGCTAGCAATCCGGATTTTGACAACGTTCAATGCGTTTTCCAATTCCTGATTTCGAGTTACAGATTGTTATACGTTAAATTTATTCATTATTTTTATGTAACTATATTGATTTAAAGGTCAGTTGGGTACTTTACTCTAGAAAACTCTTTTTAATTACTCTATTCAAAGATATCTCACTACAAGGCCAGAACAACTAAAATGCAATTAATGATTTTATATGGTTATTTGTTAGCGCCACATAAATATACAAATTATATAAATGGAAAACTAAATAAACAAGCTTGTTCTTCCCAGTTTTATAACGATTATTTCCTTGTGATCAGACTAATGGCTAGCTCTCTTTAATTTCTTTGTTAACGACCTTATTTCGTAAATTTTAATGGTCTGTATTTCTAGTCACCTGAAGTTTAAAGCTGTATAAATCTTAACGATCACTTATTATAATCTCGATTTTTAATACGTTTCAACTCACTGTGCGTTTTCTAGCACTTACATTTACGTTTAGAGTTATTAGATGTATGGTAGTTGCCATTTATGGTAGTACATATATCGAAATACATTCTTATTACTTTCATTTCTTTGTTTTATCCAAATTAGATACTTTTATGTAGTTGTATTAATTCTACTATGGATTTTTAAACGTTCTCCCTGGGTGGGTTTCGTAGTCGGTATCTAAAATGCGGTAATAAATTTACTTAAACCTTTTCGAAGAAAAATATGCAAATCTGTCATCATACTCATCAGACTGGTGATTTTTAACTTCTCGTTTCGGAGACCCTTTTGTTATGGTAATGGTCCCTTGCATTACGGTTAAATACAGGGTATAAGTGAACACTGTAGATGCTATGGTAATGTAGTAGAAGCTAGCTTTACATATTAATAACGATTTATATTTTTACATTTTTTTTGTTTATTTTTTGTTATTGAAATATGGAAGTGTTTATATAAAACTTGAATTGGAATCCAATGAGGAAGAAATTTTATATGATCAAACAACTGAGAATGTAAATTTAAGAAGCATTTTGCTATCAAATATTTCTTCACTAGTCAATTACCTTAACAGCTTGGACCCTAGATATTTTTATGTTGTCTAATATGGTAATTAATTTGTATAGAGTATTGTATAGTAAATTGTATAGAGCTCTTGAATAGTAGTGTTGATGAGGTTTTGGTGAAGAAATAGACAGGTTTATAGCTTAACATTTAGAAAAACAAATTAATTGTAGTTTAAGCATGTCAACATAACGAAACAATTTACTGTGCTGGGTAACTTTTTATAAACTACAATGTTACCATGAACAGGTCCATTAAACCGCAATGTGCAAATAATAGCGTATCCCTATTAAAATGATCAGAGCTAAAGATATAAGGACATATACTCAAGGTTGCTCTGACTGTGTGACAAGAAAAAGGTTGGAACAGTTGTAATATACGAGATATGTAGACGTATGACTACGGAAAAGTTTCAGAGTGGTATCTACAGATTTGAGCAGCAGCAAAAGCTATCATCTAAATGGATATTAAATGATAAAAGCGCAGTATTTTTTTTAATCTAAGATGGTCATCAGGGTGCTATAATTACTGGGAATCTCAAGTACCTTCACTGTATATTTCAATAAGACGTTTTGTTAAATTGGTAGACATCTACTTTATAAAAAAAATTTTCGCAGTTTTCCCTTCACCACTCCGTCTTGGTTGCACCATTCTACGTATTTTCAACACCTATGCATGAATGACAATATTGATCATCATTTAGATATGTGTTTTAAATACATCCAATTTTGTTCATTTTCCTTGGTTGTCCGGGTGGTCAATTAACAATGTGGCTCAACCATATCTCAGGAACGGTTTACAGTACAGCTTTGGGAAAAAATATTAGTGACTAAAGTGACCCCGACAAACATCTGCAAATTATTTAGAAAAGCGTAGGATATCTTCAAAAACTGTGAATGGTAAAAATTTCTTCTATTAATTTAAATTATTCTGCTTCACGTGAACGGAATTTAGCAAATTTGGTCTTATTAGAAAGGATTTTCATTGGCCTATGTTTCGTGCTTCAAACAGTTTAACATTGTTTTGTCCATTGCCGCTAGAGGGCGTTAAAGAAATTTAAATATGTAAATTTTATGATTTTTGAAAGGAACAGTGCGTGGAAGATTGTATTTATGCTCATACTATAAAATAATGAATTGAAAGCTTAAGATTTTAGTGGAAAGCACAACGATATAATTCAAATACACAATGCAGAAAAACAACAAAAACAGAAACAGCATAATAAGGTTAATATTAGTGGCGGCCTAAATTTTGAAGTTGTCTTCTATTATTTTCGATGCAATCTTTCACTCTACAACGAGTGGATAGAACTACAGCCTCTATTTCTGTCTTAGAAATACTTTGAACGATATTACCTATTCCCACAACCAAGTTGTTTCGAGCAATAGATCGTGTTGCAAAAATAAGATATTTTTTTGCCCCCACAAATAAAAATCTAAACAAGTCAAATTTGGGGTCCTGGGTGACCATGGATTTAGACTGGCGTGTTACATCCACCTTTCAGGGGCCAGAAAATTGTGGACATTTACGGAGAAATGCACAGCACACTCATCATATTGAAAAGCATATTGTTGCAAATTGCTAGCGACATATCATCTATTCTGTTCTCTTTAACGTCCTTTAGTGGTGACAGAATTAAAGACAATATTAAACAATTTCAATGACTAGCAGTAGGTTTAGGAAAATCCATGATAGTCTATATTTTTGGCAGCCAAGCATTTCATGCACTGTTCTTTTTAAAAATCATAAAATTTACGTATTTAACTTTATCGCCCTCTACCGGTGACGGACAAAATAAAATTAGAATTAGAAATTTTTACCATCCACACGTTTCTGAAGATATCTTCGGATTGGTAAAAGATAGCGATACCCGGTTTTCGCTGATTTGTTGGTAATTTAGCCTACTTATTCAATTTGTTGTCAAAAATGTATGTTTCCGTTTAATATTTTCGTGAAAAAACAAAATTTCTGAAAAACTTTAACAGCGCCCTCTAGCATGCACGTCACTTATTAGATTGGTTCCAGTTTGTGAATATTAGATTGGAGGAGTAATGCTGTTTTCAACAAGACTAAGTTTGCAAAATTTGGCTCAACAGAACCGGAGTTATAAGCGTTCCTTCAATACAACGTTTCTCCTTCTCCGCTCCCCTTACTAGACAAAATACAAAAAAGTTGTTCGATGCAAAATATGAAAAATTTTCAGTAGATGCCGATTTTTATATTTATGATAGACCTTGAGTTGGTAAATTTTGTGTAAAATAAAAATTAAAATTTTTGGTGATCAGTTACGCCTTATAATGGTTATTCTACGCTTTCCCAAATAATTTCCAGATGTTTGTCGGGGTCACTTTAGTTAGTAATATTTTTTCCCAAATCTGTACGGTAAACCGTTCCTGAGATATGGCTAAGCGACATTCTTAGTTGGCCACCCGGTACACCCGCAGTTGATATTACCTCAACCAAAATTTATTTGGAATGCTTTGTTTCAAACAGGTCATATCTGGAAAAGTCGCATTTTTTTATCCGTTGTTGATGAGCTACAGTAATTTTGAAGCTATATTGCTTGTCGGACTACTACTGCAGCTCTTGTTGTGTGCAATAATAATAATACAATTCAGGAAGCACAGTTCTAGAAGCTTCCTTTTAATTTCATGAGTTCAAGTTGATATTAACAAAAACTTGAGTAAGAATGGCTAAACTTAAACTTTCTTTTTATTCCAAGTAAGAATATCAAAAAATATACAAAGGAGGTTACTATCAAAACTGATTTTTTTTTAATGATGCAATTCAAAACTACCCAACTCTTTTTTTACACGGTAGATGCGTTCCTGCAAAAACTGTACAAAAACAAATCGCGTAAAAAATACACGCGACATATGGTAAATTTGGGGATATGTTCCACAACTTTAAAAATCCGTGTAAGATGAAAACATTCTACATATATTTTCAAAAAACTGTGCGAAAAAGTCATAGCAAAATTTACACTGCATATTAATAATACAATAAATTGGGTAGTTTTGAATTGCAATTTATTTTTTGTATTAAATTGGAATAAAAAGAAATTAAATACTGAATAAGGAAATGCTGTGTCCAAGTTGAAGTGCAACGAGATAAAAAATGTCGGGTATTCCCCATATTAGACTAAGTCACTACATACAAATGTGTGGACATAAATCGACAAATTTCTGATCATGGTATTCCCCCAATAATATTTTGTTGCTGTGTACATGAATTTGTTTAAGATACGGTCTAAATTAGAATGAATCCTTTTTTTTCCGATTCGTGCAAGAAGAAATAGGTCGTATAAAGAAATTTTTATTCTTCTTGGTGAACCGTGTTATTTCAAAATCGTGTAAAAAGAAGACCGTGTAGAAAATAGTAGGGTGTATATAGCTTAACCTAGTATTATTTCTCAATATAATTTTGAACACACTTTCGTCCAAACAAATGAAAATCTGAAAATGTCAAGTTGGTATTACAAGCAAGATAATTTGTCTTGGACTCATCTTATTTGTATATAGTATGGCATTGTCTTGTTGAGGGATTACTACTGTTAAAATCCCCTTTGCTTCTTTTGAATTACTTGACGAACTTTGTCAAGGACGCTACAGTAAAGTATTTACTGTTTATTGCCTGATTGACCTAGGGTAGAACTACTTCGAATCAATGTCAAGTACCTCGACATTTTGATCACGTCCCATTCTTGTCGCACTAGAAGACTCGTTTGCTTCATGGAAAAGGGAGGAGTGTCGATTTGGCGTGGTTTTATTCCTGGTTTGAAAGAATCGACAGAAATAACACCTTTGTAGTCCATAAATGTGAAAGCCCATGATCTTGCTAGCGATGACATCAATTTGAATTTTTGAGGCAAATCAAAATCTTTCCATTATATGCTTTGCTTCTTGCATTTAGGTATAGATTATGGTAGAAATCACATTTCATCACTTACCATAGTATGTTACAAACATATCTTTCCTTCTTTGTTAAAGCAGTTAAGCAGCTGAGACGATATGTAGAAGCGAACTAGAGAGAGAGAGAGAGAGAGAAAGAGTTAATGTTGAGTTTTGTGATCTTTTTTTACTGAATTTTATTGGAAGCATATCTGCAAATAATAATGTGGTTGACAACATTGTCGAGTCCTTTATCTCAGAAGATAGTACTAGAAAAATCCCAAAGGAAGAAATAAAATTCAACGAACGAATTATCTACTCGACGACTATTCATTTGTGCTGTTGAATTCTAATTATAAACAAACGAAAATACTAAAATTTATAGAATCTTGAAGAAAATTTATAAAAAAGTCGATTCAGAGGAAATACAGGTTTAAAAGTGAATTAAGATCAACAAACATGCATAGTAAATGCATTTGCTTTGAGCATATTACTGATATATTCCGGAAGTGCGAGCTACTGTGTATGTTCTACTTTACATATAAAGCTACTTTATACAATCGTTAAAAAAATTGAAACTGATAAATTGTTATGACACACTTCTTGTCTATTATACTCGTAATTCACTAAACATATATGCAGTTTATTTATAATTTAAATTAATTAGTTTTATGTAATATTTAGATTTTAATAATTCGACCAATATATGTTATATGTGAACGATTAAAAATTACGAAATACCAGTTGGAAACCTCTGTTGGACATAAATAATTCATAAAGTATTTATATCAATGCTTCTACTTACAGACGAAACATTTTTTATGTGGATCTGAAGAATAATAATATGTTAAAATGGATATTAAATACTGACTAACTTCCGGTGACTTATCATATGTTATTTTATTTGTATATAACAAAAAAAAACAACATTTGCTACGCTGTTAATTGTTATAAAAAGAGACTATTGTGGGATAATTTATTACATTTTTTTTCTTTGAATGTATATGCATCCTCAAAGCGACGCATTTATCACTGTTAGGAAGTTTTAATTTTTTGAGTAGTATTGTGTTACATGCAATTATTATGTAACATAACCTACAATAACACAATTTGTTTTAACTTTACCACAGATGGTATATACAAAAGAACGAATCCAGCGTCAACATAATACGTCTTCGTCAATAGTTAGTCTTATAATTTAGATACTGTATTATAAGAATAAACTGCTGTTTTCTATTCGCAATACATACAATCCTGCGACTTGTGTTTGGTAGATGTCGCTTCAAAAAACCGCAACCCAATTTAAATATGATTTATCATTGCCCTAAATTGGTGTACATATTACGAACAATTAATACTGACGCTGTTGAAGCGTTCATTTAATACGATACATTTTTATTTATGTTCATCTGAGTGTGTAAGTATTGCAGCAGTATTCGTGACATAGGAAGACGAAGTGTCATTGTACGGTAAGAATATTATAAGCGTCGAATTCTCCAGATTTACGGGACTAACCTTTTAAGTGGCGCTTTCGTAATAGGTTTTAATAGTTTGGTAACGTTTTCTTTAGAGATGTTGGGCCAGAGGTCGGTAACGAACTAGGAATTCTATTATTATGTAAATTCGGAATGTGATGAGAACAAGAGAATAAAATTAAATTGATCGTAATAAAATAACAATGTGTTCCCTAATTTTCTTTCTTTCGTCATTTTATTCGTTGATGAAAAGATCAGCTTCGGTTGTGTTCAGTACTGGAAGGTTGTATATAAATGAAATGTGGATGATGTATGTATGTACTTACATACGTGTCGATTAAAAACGTGTGATTACAGATTTTCTTCGTTAACGTGATTAGTTATTGCTTTCGTTTAACACTTCTTGAAACTTGTAAAACTAAAGAATAACAAGCATGCAGGTAAAAACTGGACACTCAATCTATAAAAAGAGAGGCAAAATCACTATCACATAGGAAAATACTTTTTTCACTGAATTTTACTTATCAACTGAAGCGAAAGTCCCCAATAGTTTCAAGCAAATAAACCGAAGCGATTTGTAAGTCTTCCGTAATTTACTATTGGAAGTGAGGGAAGAAGAAATCCAAAATAGTGGAATGATACATTACTGTCAAAATCAGATAGTTATCTACATGGATCACACTGCTTTAATAACTGATTGTAGAGCGCAAGAAGCTTTAGCTATAAAGACAGACAAAGAGCTATGATGTTAATCAAGGAGATAAGAAGAAAATCTTCACGGAAAGTACGAGCTTTACTTGTTTTAAAAATTCGACTAGATGGAGAAATCTAGGAATCAATATTACAAGTAAAAATTAAAGAGAAACGTTTACACTATTGAAAGAAAAGGAAATTTCAAAAATTTATCCTAAGAGATCTAGCAATACTTTTGACTTAAACTATATTACTTGTCAACACTACTGTCTTGATAAGTCGTTGCAGCTGCAACCACCATAATCAATCCAAGTTTGACGACAGTACTCTACTACAGGTAAAATTTAAAAATAAAAACACTCAAAAAACAAGCATACCTGATGGTGGTAAATTGAGGGAACATAAACCAAGAAACACACGGTTAGATGCAGTAACGAGTGACTCACGGGGAGGTTGGCTGTGAGAATCATCCAGATCCACTGTAATATATGTGCAGATGTGGTTGCTTAAAGGTGAAGGCAAATCTGTAGTTTACAAATGATTGGAGATACTGATTAGGAATTCGGAAAATTTCAATCAGCGCTTCATTTCAATATTTTAAATATAGACTGCCGGTTTGTTTTAATTCTTTGTAGTTCTATTTTATCTCTATATTTAACAAAAATGTTTACATACATATCCTCAAAATGTGTATAATTATCAATTTAACTGAAAGATAGTTATCGCTGAGTACCACATCCGGTCTCTAAAGTTAATGCCTCAATTCCTCGCAACTATATTTTTTGATAATAAATAATAGAACAGTTATAACCTTATTTACTTACAATTTAGTCTTTATGTTTTTTTATCTCAATTTCCTCGATTAAAATGTAGAAATCTTCGAACGAGTTAACGGTCTAATAAAAAAAATAATCGAAAAATTACACCCTAAACAAACAAAATTGAATTGAACCTCACAGACCCAAAAAGCTATTGGCATTAATTTTCCCAACAACACACACGATTTTTTGCTTTCTTTGGAAGCACATACTTTTTATACACCCATTGCGTTGGTCTTTATTTCGTTGAAGAGTTCCAAATCAGTGATCAGTAAGTGGTGGTCTTGTTCCTGGGGGTGTTGTTTCCTCTCGGCCCAGGCAATTAAGCCAAGGCCCTTCAACTCCCGGTAAGTGCGAAGCACCAGCCGGGAGCCTGGTCTAACGATGTTAAGACTTTACAAAGAGAAAGCCCAACATCGGCGCCGTACTATCCCATATGCAAGCTCTAGGCCACGACACGACAGCTGAGCAGGGAGTCTAAGCAGGCCAGTTTATCGACAGGCAAGTCTAGATCCAATGTGTTTAGCATAGAACAGAAGCACCTCGTGTAGGATGTGGCTCCTCACCACGCACATTGGTCTTGACTGGTATACAGTCACTGGTCATGACAGAGTCCGAGGAATAGGCGTGCTAGATGCCTCCTCAAGTCCATCATGCCCTCGCTTTCGTGGTCTTGTTTTAATATACAAACATTTTGAAGGAATGTTGGAAATCCATATGGTTGACCCGTTCTTCATTACTAAATATCAAGTCATCATTTTGTGTGTACACTTGATTTTCGACCATCTTCAACAGATTTTTGATTTCAACGAAATAATTTTTTTCTTCTCTATCCAGACCCGTCCGATCTACGGTCTCCGGCGGGTACGACGAAATCATTGATGGAGAGCACTCACTATACGCATCAATTATCCAGTCATTAAAAATTTTAGAGATCCCTCCCAATTCAAAAGTTTTAACATTCAGTATACAACTCTTTCAATTCGTATATTGTAATTTGTCGTTTAATCACATCGTGGCAGAATTACTTAGGTAGTTTTTGAGTTATTCACCATTCTGACCATTGAGCTATATTTTCATGGTTTGTTCCAAAACTACTTGAATGTTCTTATGTGTAATAATAATAATAATAATTCAAGGTAGCGAGAATAATTTTTTAAATCTGGTAATTTCTTCGCTACACTGACAACCATTTTCCAAAAATTGCAAACTTCATCCAGACATTTTAGTTTCAGATTGCTATTTAGGACATTGCTATTTAAAGTATTTTAATTTTTCTGATTTTTCGTCGTTAATGTATAGTGTCAGTAAAACGGTTGTTGATTAAAACAAATTTTGTATTGTTTATAAATTTATTAATTCCAAGATTTCCTGTAAACTGTTCTACTGTACTATATGTTATTAAGCTGGTTAATCTGCGAAACTAAATAGTAATATCATTAATAGCAGCAGAGGAATTGTAAAATAACAACAACGGAGCGATAATGTAGCTGTTTTAGAGTAATTTAACATAATTTTGCATCCGAGTTTCTGTGTGTAGTCCAAGTGAATTCAGATAATGCTATTAAACAACACATTAGGAGTGGTATGACTCTATTAACTTCTAATGTATAATACGGCATTAATGTCGTTACATTACAAATATGGTAAATACCAATACAAGTTATATAACGCAGTAATTTGTATTCAAAAAGTTGCGATTAAACTCATTAGGCAAGTAATGCAATCAGGATCATCATTAATATTTCCGCTAAGCAGAAGGCAGGAGCTCGTTAAAGATTAACTGCGAGTCCTAAACATACGCTTGGATATATTTTTACATGAGTCATTGTATCGGATTCAGTGTCAAGGACAGAAACGCTCTCTCATTTGGACAATAAACTTACGTGAATACGAAATGAAAAACACTTAAGAATTACCAATTATTACCTTGCACGTTGCAGTTTACCGTTTTCTTGTAAGTTAAAAGCTAATAAGTTAGAATTGTTGACTTACATAAGGTGAAAACGTATTTTTAGGTCAGAATATACAACATACATATCATTGAATTTGTTAAAATACCTTACATACGTATATATACTGAATATATTAATTTTTACAAATATTGTAAAGTGTTAATTAAATTTATACAAACTATTTGCATGCATATTTTTCTAATAATAGCATTTTTTTTTGATTTCGTTATAAGTTGTTCACGTCTATATCAAGGTTAGTAAATAATAAAATGTAAATTTGCTCACTAAGCCAAAATCCTATAAAATTTTGTCAGTCATTCACACAAATATTCACACAAATACTATTCAGAATATTTATTTAATTGTTATTAAAAATTACGATTAGATATAAAGTAGTCTATAATATTAGTACAATATTCCTTATAATATGTAAGTAGTTCATAGTTCTTATTTTTCAATGTAGATGATACACGCTATCATTGACACATTTGTAATATATCTACGTAGGTGTATCTTCCGTTTCCTGACGCCAGCTCTTTAGGTTTCAAAAATGATGTGTTTTAACTGCTCGCACAGTAAAACTTGATATCTCATAAATCTAGTGTTATCACTAGCCGGAGGATTTTCTATATATGTAAATGTAATACGGGTATTGTTGCTACTTCTAAATGTCGAAATTAGGTTAATCTACCATACGTAGGTTTTGTCGTATTGAGAATAATTTATAAAAGGAAAATGTGCAATTTATTGCTCTTATTAATTAAAAAGAATCGTATATTAACTTTTTAATTAGAATTGTAAAGCATATTATTAGATATCAGTAGATAGCAATAATAACAAAGTGTTATACGGCCAGATGCAGTAAAGAGTAAAATGATATTTCCGTCGTTGATTAATATTCCTCCAATGAATAAGTACTGATTCTCGAATCTGCATTGTCAAAAAATTCCTAAATTTCAATAATTCCTATTCTGGAGCTGACTTTCTCACTTTTTCGTAACGAGTAGTATCGAGGAGTGAGCTGAGTTGTGGCATTACTGAGTTGCAAACTGTTGTAATTGTAGTTATCGCAGTCGTTGATTCTTCGCAGTAACTTGTCAAATGCTTATCTAATGTTATGATTTCATCCTAAAGTGCTATTACCTATAGCACTTTATTAGTATCGTTTATAGGAATGAATGATTTTGTTGGTTGCACTAACTTTAAAGAGGTAAGTACAGGTTAAAGGAAATTCTAATCGCACCGTGGCGTAAAAGTGCAAAAGGCAAAAGTTAAAACAAATATAAACACTCTTGTTTAATGTATGAATAAGACAGAATCAGATAGCAATAGTACCTGATAAATGCGTGCGTATATAGTTGCATTTTTTTATAGCAACTGGATAGCGTCTATGATTTTGTAAAATTCAAATGGTTATATTGTTAGGATGTTTAGATGCTGTCGGTCTCTACATTGGTATTAAAGTGATTTACTACGTAATAATCCAAGAAACAACTCAAATTCAAGTCCATCACTAAGAATCTCTCGTCATGACTCGTCATAGAAATTTGCTATAGGTCAAAATTAAATAAAGAAGGGGCTGCCAAGAAATGAAAATAACATAAAAAGACCGTTTTACAAGATATAATAGCACAATCCCCAGATTTGCGAAAAAAAGGAGAGTTTTGGATAAAAATGCGAAAATGTCGTTGCATCGTTCCTATGTAAAAGAAGTTAACTAGTTTCATACGTAATGTAACAGAATCATATTAATAACCGATATTTTGTGAAGTTTAGTTTACTTATGCAGACACTTTTGCATTTTATATTCAATATTTTTTGTTGTGAAAAATAAAAATGTATTACATTAAATGACCAATATCTACCAGTTATTTTATACGCTGGCACCTCCATGCAGCGGATAGTAACTCAATAATTTAGACAGATTTTGAAAAATTTCTATGTACCGTACAGACTGCAATTTAATTGAAAAGCAGAGAAGAAATTTAACGATGAAATGGTGCAACTACACGATTGTGCACAATGAATACTTTTTTTTAATGTGGTGGGTGCTTAGTTGCAGTGACTCCGTAAGCTGTATCGCTTGTCTGGCTATCACTGCAACTCTCGCGGTGTAGTTTGTGTGTCTATATTGGCTTTGTGACAGCATTATATCGCCTTTTATGATGCCGCGCTGTTAATCACTTTGCTCCCAACAGCGAATGGCAAGTCGATCCGGGATTAAACTCTCTGAAAAAATGTCACCGTCCCTCCAGAGAATTGAACCCCGGCGCCTATCGTCCTCTCACAACGATAGTCAGCCGCCTAACCACTGCGGCCATAGACCCGTACTCCTAAACAATTAATTTATAAAATGATATTGTATAATACAAAACAACATAATTGACCTTATTTCGGTAAAATTTAAATTTGAAAAGATATTTGAAATGTCTTGAGAAAGATATTACTTATAATAATAAAAAGGGCAGTTCTATGGATTTTGCAAGACAGACAAACACAATTCACAGCACTATAAATGTAAGACAATTTCTGAATTTGGCATCTGGAGTCGCAAATATTTGCAATAACGCTCCTGAACTTTATTTACAGAGTTACTTACTAATAGCTTACCATAAATGAGCCTCCCACAACATCATCACTACAAAGATTTAATTTGACCTATTAGCACACTGCCGATATAGGTAACTTGCCGTCGTGTAAGATATGTTAACAATTACGATCACAAATCCATACAGAAATCTCCTACGCGGTGTTAACATTTTTTTTGTGGAAAGTAATAGTAAAATACAATTCTCGAGTGTTTTATAAAATAATATAGTATTTAAATTGATATTTGCACAATAAACTAACTTTAGGACAGTTTAAAAAATTATTGACATAAATTTTTTGTAAATGTCAGCGGTTCATTTAACTGTTCTGCCACAGTTTCAGGTACTGACTATCTTGTTATGGCAAGTGTACATTGTCGTTTTTTCACCACATTTACCTATGTTGTAAGGTACCCCATGAAGTGAAAATAGAGCAATGAAAATTGTCTTAATCCTCACGATAAAATTTGATTTATTTACTCTCGGCCATGTTTCGGCTAAATAGCCATCTTTAGATAGAATAGTCAATAATAGAATACGATGAAGTACATAAAACATATGTTAAAGAACTAAGTATAGAAATATTTAAATGTCATAAAGACGTGGTTAAAGATCTATGTAAAAATGGTGAAAAAGTTTAATAGCTTTAAAGTTTGTTTTATACACTTTATCGTATTTTGTTATCGATTATTCTAGCTGAAGATGGCTAGTTAGCATAAACTTGTCCTAGAGTAAATAAATAAAGTTTTATCGTAAGCATCAAGAGAATTTTTATTGCTTTTTAAAAAATATGATACATTAAATTCGAATATTGCGATTTTATACCGAATGCCAAGTATTAGTATCGCATCTTTACCTATACATACATATATCTATATTTATACAGGGTGTCCACAAGCAACCCCTAAAGAATGAAAGGGGTGATTGAAAATTATGAAAAAAAGTTTCTATGAATTTGAGCCAGGAAATGCTTCTTAAGGGAGCTGTCGCACTTTAGAGAATACGTCAGAAAGCTGGTTTTTTTTGTCAATTAGTCTTGAACTATATTTAATTTACGATTCAAATTTGGTATGTGATTTACAAGTGATAATTTATACTTTCTATGTTTATTAGTTAGTTACTATGAGCATACACACTTGGAGAGGTATCAGGGGCTCTTATATATTCTCTAAAGTTTGCTAACTTCCTTAAGAAGCTATTCCAAGTTCATAGAAACTTTTTTTTCATACTTTTGGATGTACACCTCTTTTATTATTTACGGGTTGTTCGTGGACACTTTGCATATAATAATTTACATCGTTTTATGTCACACAGTGGTCACGTGACGTATGTCAAAATAAATTTTGGGGTTCTTAGACATGCACAACCTATCCTCCAAAAAAATTTTAGGGTATTTCGATAATAAAAAAATGTCCCAGATGTTGCAATATTTATGCCGGTCACTGTATAAATAATTAGCTTATGTCAAATATAACTTTTGCATTTTTATAAACAACGGATACATTATGTAGCTACTTTCCTGAAGCATCTTCTTATCAATATTATTTTATGGGGAAACATGTGACTAAATTGTGCGAGATTAAATTACGAAGAGGTCAATACACACTGTAAATCTGTGTAACTGATATTGACCAAAGCGATGTATGTACCACTGCTAGGTGGCATGCAGTAATACGGGGACTACACTTCTGCAATCGTTTCAAACCAACACGACGCCACATGGAGTCTACTGAAGCTGTGTGGCACGTAGAAGGGCGGTTAACCATTTCGTTCCAACTTATCTCCATAGTTCTTGAAACTTAATCGCATGCTTATGTGTTACCTCTGTTTTCAGTACTTTTTAGTGTAGGCTGTTTCCAGAAAGTATTATTTTCTAGGAAATTTTTTCTGAAGTAGAAATCTTTTTGTTGTATTTGAATTTTTTGCAATTCCTTTTCTTACTTTGAGTGCTTTATTCTCTTACAGTATGAAGTTACAGTTACATAACTGCGACCATGAAGCCATTTTCATAGAAAGCCAGATTATTGTGAAACTGCAATATAAATATATCGTATCATATACGGATGTATTTTGCAGAACTATTCGCAGTAAACTTCGTTCACACAAATATTTGCGCTTTACGTTGTACTTGGAAAATTTGACGATGCGCGCCGTAATAATTTATGTATTTTGGTGTATAGTCTACGCAGCGAACAATTGGCGGTAAATAGATGATGTTTCATGAGTATTGCTTAACGCACGAATTTTACACTAAAATAAATTGTATCTTCATATCTTGATAATCATTTTCGCAAAAAAATTGATGAATCAAAAATTTGATGTGAGTTTTTATGGAGATTCCGTATGTATTGTCTACTAAGTGTCTGTTCGAAAAGTAAGCAATTAAACGCTATAGTTACAACATTGAGCAAAATTTCGTCGTAAGTCTTGGTAGCTACAAAATTTTCGAGATTTTTGATTTTTTTATGATAATTGATTTAATGGAGACGATGTATAAATGAGCAACTTTGAGCAACTTTGTAGAAAACCCGAAGTCGAGAGTTGTAAATTGAAAACAGTTTTGCGGATACTCAACATTATATAACCAGATGCCTTCAAGTATATTTACATGTTCAGACAGTAAGAACATATTATTAGCATAATATCTCTCGTGTAAATGTGTGAATAAACGATATTTTATTCTGGTGTAAGATTACGGTCTTTGTTTGACAAATACGCAAGGAACAATTAATGTGTTTGTTTTACATAGCTGGAAGAGACGTAACCATTCATAATGGCTAAAGATGTCAATCGAAGAGATCATTCAAGCTCTATTGTTTTATTGAATACAAATAGTGCTTGTTTAAATTAAACAGAAATACTTACATTCATTATTATGAACGTACTCGTAACTTCCTGTTTGAAAACATGCCTACATATGTGTGACTACAATTAGTCTTTAATAAGGTGTTTTATTATTTACAATTATCTGCTAAGTAGTGCTTTGATATTAACAACATGTTGATATATTTTCCTAGTAAAAATAATCGAATGAGTTTTTAGTATTGTACTGTATAGGATGTTTATGAAATTGTGTTAATTAATGGGAAGGATGAGATTAGATCAAAGAAATGTTTATTAAAAGGCGTATTATACTTGCATTATCTATATTCGTAAGCGTGTATGTCTAAAATTAGATATATTTGCGGCATATTACGTTTTTAGAGATGAGTAAATGGCATTTCCAAAGAAATAGGAGTAATTTACTAATGACGAATAGATAATCACACTAAATTTTATTTGACAACTACTAGGAAAATCTGTATATGATTATTTATTCCACAATATTTGATCATTGCCTGCTAGCATATTATTTGGTAATTGGCCATAAAATATTTTTTCTTCAAATGTCAACAAATCTATGCAAGAATATCTACTTTCCATTGAAGATAAGCGGGTTTGTAACGGGGTTTGGACGTTTAGACCGATGAATAGGTACGAACTCTTTCTATAGTAACTCATAAAACTGTCAAGTGGACACTGTCAGCAATGAAATTATGTCTTGTAAGCTATAATAACACTTTTCCCTCCAGTGGCGGAAAAGTGAAAACTCAACCGTCGGCGGAGGAAAAGTGAAGCTCTGCGGCCGACTACGCAGTCGAGTAATGTCAAATTTATTAACCTTTGAAGAAAAAATATATTGTTAAAAATTGTGTTTTTGTAAGTACACTGGAACACTTCCAACAATGGTCTAATTCCAACCTCATGCCCTCTAGTGAGCAAGGTGGGAAGTAGTACATCGCAGGACACTACACAACACAAGTCAGCGCAGCAGATAGAGACATCTACTTCCCATCTTGCTCACTAAAGGGCATGAGGTTGCTTGATCTATTTTCATTGCTCTCGCTCGCAGGGTGAGTTCTAACAATATACCATGAGCGCCTATTACAGGCATTTTTTTTGTTTTGTGAACATGGTGTTTAGAATATATTAAAGTAATAAAAATTATAACATTTCATTAAAAAAAATCATTTCATAATCGGTATACCCGCACTGATTCTTGCTTTTGAACATATATTAAACGGAGTGATCGAATGGTACTAGAACAAGGTAAAAAATTTCAGAAATTTGTTATTATCAGAATTTATAATCCTTCTTTTAAAAAGGTTATGTGATTAGTCTGTATATGATACAATTTGAATTATAAAAATTGGATAAAATTTAAAATACTTACAGCCCGGACATAAAATGTAAGTGTTCAAAATCATGTTGTCACATACTATAGCAATATAGCTAAGGTTAATAATAATGAACATTTTTCTTGATATCATGGTTTAGGTACGTGATAAATTTTAGACTTTGGTTTATATATGTTTAAAACTTTTATGGTCATGAATATTTGTTTTCGGAAATACATGAGCAGATAAAACATCGGTATCACCAAACACCACAACTTTGATTAATTACTCGGGACACGTGTTTCGAGAACGCATGGGTTTTCATCGTCAACCGAATACCGAATACCATTCAGTATTCGGTTTATTACGAGCCCACAAACTGAACCCTTGAACTGTCCTGAGTTGGTCATACTGATTTTGATGGATGGTAACACTGTGTAATTGGCGATTTATCCATATTTTGTGGTTAGATTTATTATTTACATTTTACTACTAACAAATGTCAACTTAAGTAAGGTTACTTATAAGTTTGAGAAATATTTGAATGAATTTTTGTAAGAATATAGTAATTGTACCTTATTTTTTATTATAAATCGTATATTATCTTGAAAAAGACAGAAAAACGGTAATAAAACACGAAGAAAATATGAAAATAAAGACACTACAACAAGACAATACACACAAATGACAGCTATTAGATAAGTGTTGACACTATAGTTTTGACATTTCACATATAAATCCAGTATGGACAATTCACAAAAGTAAATATTTCCCAATTTTTATGAAGCCAGGGACTTTTTGTTGCCAACTCAGGACACTTCAAAATGATCGCAGTGTATGTGTTTGTATCTTGCTATAAAACACTTTTACCTCTGACGAAAAGTGTAAAGTAACATCCAGCGAAGGAAAAGTGACACTTTGCGGTCGACTACTCAGTCGAGAAATGTCAGATTTATTGACGTTTGACGCAAAATTTGTTTTTTGAAAGCTCTTAGTCTTCACTTTGATAGGTAAACCATGCTTCAACGGCGTAAATGACTGCCAGTGGTCGAACATATTTATTTTTCAAATGTTTAGTTTTAGAAATAGTACACCTATTGTAGCAGCAGTATTGTTTTATATAACATGATTGGCAAGTTTCCGCAGCGTATTTTACAACTTATATAGGTACTACTCTGTTTCAAATAATCTACTAGAATTATTCTATTTAGTTTTTTCTCATGAAGCTGAAGAACTTTGTGGGTACCGAATTGGAGTGTTACCACTCTAATTGCACTTCTAGTGTATTCCACTGAATAATAATACTATTATGTTTTAATAAATGTAATATAAGTTATTTGTTTAGAATCGTGTTGTACAATTTAGAAAATGGTGGCTATTGTCATTGCATGAACAATAGTTGCTGGCGTTCTGCGAGTAAAGTGTATTCGGAAATTCATTGACGTGTATGTCTATCTGAGTCTAATACGTGAGTGAGATAAGTTTCAAATTCGCTGTACTAGTAAAGTATAAAGTAAGTCTCTAATATTAACTACACTTACGGAGATAATATAATCCTTAAGGGAAATAATTACTTCCATTAAGAAGATGAATTTACCTCTTAAAGAGGGAAATGTCATCAGTACCTCTGTAGTTTATCTGTGTAAAAGTAAAATATGTACTTAACTCCAAAATGAGACCTACTTTGAAGAATTGCCGTAAGGAAATACCCGAATGGAGCTAACATATTTTTACCTCCCCTGTTCTCCTGTTCATAATTTGTTGGCATACATTCCCAACCAATTTGAGTTCTACATTCTATTAAAATGTTTTAGTGTTTATTGCTTTCGTACACTTTCAGCTTACTTTACATATTTTTTTAAATCAAATATTCTAATAATTATCAACATACCCCAGTAGTTTAATATTTCTGAAATATATGCCTACAGTTGTATATGATAAAATGTAAGGAAGAAACTAATTTCTTTGAAATATGTCCCACTTATTAGATCCGCTAAGATAATCTCGGAATTAAGATCACGAATACCGCAAATTATAACGTTGGGACGCTTGTACGGACTTAATGTTTTGTTAAACTTCAATTATGTACTTTGATGTTTTCTTCTACGTATAACAAATCAATAACGACTATTATCGAACGAAACTATATGACCGATAATGATAATAATTCGCAATAAGAAGCGAATTCGCGCGTCAAACAAGGAAAAAGCCTCTGGTTTGCAAGATAAGCGGGACCGACTTATCACAATCGAGGTTCTGTCAACCGTGATGGTCGCGGCTAATTCACTATCGCGATGGGGACATTGGCATAACTATCTTCGAGGAATGTATACCTAGAGTTACTTATTTATACATATATCTATACAGAGTGCATCAGGTATCTGTATAAAATTATATTGGAAGTAATGGTAAAATAATTTCAAACGAATGTCTAGATACCATACAATGGGATTACTTCGATCAATTTGGGAATTTAAATGCTAACAACTTTTTTAGTTAAAACAATTTGTTTATAAAATGTTATATTTCCAGTTTTAATGTCTTCTGTTGATTTTGGAAATATGAATTTATTTCGGCTGATATTTTTAGAGAGAAAAAATAAAACAGCGGTGATCAACTTTGAAATGTGTCTGGGCGATACTTTGACCCCCGTTGAAATGTTTTTGGTTACATGTACACAATGTTATGCTGACACTAATCATGTGTCATTCGGGATTGGAATGGTTTTTGTATTTGTCAATAAATTTTATCCTCATAACCATAATGTAAGCGGTAATTTCGGTTAATTTGCTTATAGGTTAGGAAAATTAGGCTAAAATATATTGTCCTTCTTTTACTTGCTTGTCATTTTCTTTTTCTATGACCGTGGACGTAGAAGGCTGCAAACAGAGATGAAGAAGCACGAGCGGATAAACAATGCATCGCAACATTATGTGTATATTGAACACCGAAGCGTGTTTTCTTCCGTTGTGGTCTTTCTGAGGTGGAATCGGAGAATCTTTTAGCTTTTAATGGTGAAACTAAGACATTTTTAGTACCCCTATTTCTATCTTCTTTATCATTTTCCCCAGAAAACCTCAAACATCTGCAGGTAATTGGCTGGAAAAATTTCTGTAGTACGAAGTCGGCTTATTAGGTTGCACTTAAATGCGTTCTCGAGACAGCTTTTTAATAGTTTGGGAAAACTGCTGTTAGACACTGTATGCCGACTGTTTTGATTTTTTCTGTCCCATGCTTATTTTGCAGTTCCACTAAATGCCATAACAAGTATAATAGCTTTGTTTCCTAGTAAACGTTTTGTATGGGATATCAAGAGACTGACAAACCAGTCCCTGAATGTGATTCCATCGAGCCACGCACTTACGGTTCTATTATATCTTGCGCCAAGATTGCAGCAGGGCCTTGCTGAAAGATAGATATTGTCGCGGGCCATCTTCTTAACAAGTGTCATAAAGTAATAGTTGATGTAAGGAGGCAATAATATGCCATCAGCTGAGTCACATATTATAATTGTCGTTAAATTTTTTGAATAGTTTACAATTTGTATCGTGTACTTAATACATACTGTGTAAATGCCTCGCTTCTTTCTGGGATCTTCACTTACATTGGATTTATCGTAATTAAAAATGTTAACGTTAAGTAAACCTACTAGAATTATGTCCAAATTAACGAAAAATTACACAAGAGGATTCTTCAATATCGCTGTTCGGGGTTTCTTTATATTTGTTGGTATTCATTGCCCAAAATTATTAATATGCCTATGGAGAAGGCTATACAGGGTCGCTGATATGTATGGAAACGGTCGATTATGGGGTAAAATATACGAGGTACCGGAAAAAGTTTAATACAAAAGTTTTAGGGTTTTTAAATGCTTGTTAATTAAAAATAATTTTCAGTATACAGGGTCGGTGGTAGAGTCGTGGCATGTCAAAATTACATATTTTTAAACGGAGCAACTGTATATTATTAGATAATTCAATTTTTCCTTCAATTTTAAGTAAAAATTGTAATACATATAATGTACCTACCTAAATTCAACCGTTTCCGAGCTATTGATTTTTGAAAATATTACTTAAATAAAATCTGACCCTGTATACTTAACATTATTTTTAATTAATAAGCATTTAAAAACCCAAAACATTTGTATTTAATTTTTTTCGGTACTGTATACATTCTGTCTCAGGTAAATTATTATCAAACATTTCGACCATTTTTACATTTACGATCTAAATAATAAATTATAAATATTCATAAGTTTGAAAGGTGTGAAACCTTCAATATTAGGTACTATGTCCTCGATGTTCGGAAAAATTGTTGGGTAACCAACTGGTTTAACATGTCGGTTAGAGGTCTTCTTGATACACAGCGTTTTTTCAAGCATCTTCTTCCTTCTCTGCAAAGTAAGTACCAACGATTTCCCAAGATACGTTTGGCATGGCATATTCTGAAAAAGAAGTTTAACATGTAGGTAATTCATAAATAATTTCTGATCAAGCTGATAAGTGCTCTCACAAACCGAGTTTATAATATTTTTTTGTTTTGAATACTTATCAACCAGTATCAAAATGAAAATACGATCTGCCGTAAGTAATTCTGTAGGGTTGAAGTTTTATAGCCCACGATTTATGGGTGAAACTATAAGCTCTGTCTGGGTTAAAACCAATTTATTGAATCCGCATAAGATTACCAGTATATGTGTGTAAAATACAGCTTCTATCGGGTAGAGTTACTTAAATAGAGCTAATAAATAATTAATGTTTGTGAAAAATTTAATCCTTACTTTGGTAAAAATATTTGAATTGAATAGTTTCTACTCTCTTCATGACTTTTACGAAATATACAACATGTTAAATATGTTTCTATCAAAGTGCAGGTAGATAATCTAGGTACAATACGTGTGTGTGCCTGAAGAATCATATAAATTACAGAAATAGCTTTGTAGGATCTTTTAGCGTGGTGATAAAACGTTGTTATTAAGCGAATCGCAAGAAATGTTTGCTAGTCGCCAGAATATACATATGTACATGCTTACGAAAGAGCTTGCATTTCGTAGAAAATTAGCGATTAAAGCATATCTAAATACAAACATAAAAATTCATCTGATACATCACATGAATGGAGTACACTTCATACTAGTTACATTAGTTTTGAGTATATATACTTATTTAGTTAAGCATATATGTCTCTGCGAATATTGTAAAACAATTAAATTTTCCTTATTCGCTCCTCTAAACAAAATTACATATGTATATGTATGTACATATGGATACTTCTTGCATCGAATTGTAAAGCTCTACTTGCATTGATAATGTTACAGATAATGTTGCAGGAAAAAATAAATTAATCAAATCTATTACATTTAATGCAAGTGGAAATTGAAACATTTTGAACTTAAATGTCGCGATGGTTTGATACTAAGGCATTTTTAAACACATAGATTAAAAGGTTTTCTATACGTTAGACAAAATAGAAACTTTATGGTAAGCAGTGGAAAGCAGTAAGCTTATGTACAAGTTTGATTCTACGGAACAATTTTATTTCTATTGACGTAATTCGGTTTTATTGTGAATTGAATCATTTCGTTTATAACTCATATGGTAAGCATTCAAGTCGAGTTTACAGTTTTATTAGTTCACTACACTCTCACACTAAACTTTTGCGACACATATTTCCTTTGCTTTCTGAACTTTTACAACCGTTCGTTAAGCTAAAAATATAGAACATTCTTAAATGTGTGTAATTGTCGAAGTATGCCAGTGAAATATCTTTTCTTTCCTTGTATGTGAGTATGTAAAAGAACAATTGTAAGGCGGCACTTAGCGTTTAGTAACAAGCTTTTTAACGAGGTATAGTCGTAAAATTAGCAAGTCAAAAATGCGAAAAGCAGTAAAAGGCAATTCGCACAGCGTATTGTACATGTGATGTAACGTTAAGTTTACAATTCGTATTTGCAGTTTATTAATCGACCGTAAGGCACATACACACAGATTTCCAATTTATGAATCGTTTGAGAGCTTTAAAGTGGTTTTTAAATTGATTTCTTGTGTTCGTTTTGTGGTAGGTACTACCTTTATAAATTGGGAAAGCGTTGTAGAGAGAATGAATATTGAATTGTACATATACTGTAACTGTTGTGCATTAAAGTGAATAAATACACCCAATTATATTTGAACAGTTTTCAAAGTAACAGAAGTAAAGTAAGAAGTAATATTAAAACAACTTTGTTTGTTACAAAATTATAATTAAACGTTTATGGAAAATTATTCAAACTCATACGAAAAAATTACATAACTCGACTTTCTGAACAAACTGTATGTAATTCGAAGAATTTTCGCCTAATTTAAATATTAATAATTAAACGCTTGTCGTGCGGACGAACCAAATTAAAGAGCGAAGCAGAATTTACAAAGAACCTGCATCATCTACGTGCATATTAGTGCATACCTGGATGTTAAGCTTGTCAGTCAGAAAAATAAAACGTGGAGAAGCTTTCTCGGATCGGCGTTCATGAGTTGCGTTTATGAATTTAATTATAGATCTTGCATACTTTTCAACAACGAACAAGATTGGGGGTTGAGTTTCATGGTGGCATTTATGTGATTATGCCAAACACTTTTTTCTTATCATGGATAATATTACATAAAATACAGGTGCAGTAGGTTTTCGTATTAGGAAATGATTTATGACAGGAAATTATGTTGCTTGCTGTGTAAATTTAAGTTGACTTAAGGTTTCCATATGCAATGATGCACCCTTTGATATGTTTATTTGAATGTCATAAACAAGTTATACTATCTTATACATAATTGGAAATTTGATATTACAAATATACGAACGATTATTTCCAGTGAACGTTTATTTCCAGAAAACACACAAAAAATCAAGAATTTATAAAAACCAATAAATTAAACAATATAGTTTTTAAGTGCACAGAATTCAGAAAGCAAAGGTCTTGAAGAGGTTGCAGATAGTAATCGGTTACACGACAATGCTTAATTAATTCGGAACACGTGTTTCGAAGGCTTATCTCGCTTCTTCTGTGCATCTCTTTTCTTAGACCTGTGGATACAGAAAACAAGGTAGTACTTCAGCGGGGTTAAAATAAAATTATTTGCAGTATGATGAGGAGTTGGATAATCCTGGTAAACCATGTACGGTATGCTTATGTATACAGGGTGGTGAAACAAAGGTGGGGTGACAGCTATTATTCGTTTGTTAAGTTTTATAGCATCTTTATTAAAATATTCTGCATTTGCGATAAATTTGTTCAAAAACGTGCAAAATCTCGCATTTGCCGTGAATTTGCTTAAAACCTGTTAGTCAGAAGGGTAATACGTATGGTATTTTTAGAAAGTTGACGAACTTCTCTTTAAGATACGATAATAATATATAGGGTGTTCCATTCGAAAAAACTAAGCCCGAAATTGATTTACAAAATTGGATCATCCTGTATAATGGATAATAATTTCAAGTTGAGTATAGACCATTATTTTACTCAACAATTTAGCATATTTAGCATATACTTAGTTTTTTAGTATTGATTTCCGATTCTTACAAAAAAAATGGACGACATTGGAGTGTGTTGAAAAAAACATAAGTTTGGTTCGTCACCGACCGCCTCGATCACCCTGTATAAAGAAAATATTTTTAAAACGTAGCCCATGTAGGCCTCAATCAAACTACAAAAAGGCTTTTCGAAATTCTTCACCGTTTAATTACCTATAATAGTCCATCCCATCTTGGTTACACCACCCTGTAAACAAACAATAATGTTGTTTTTGTTTGCCTCTTCTATTGTGAGGGATTTAATTTCCGTTTGCGAGCCTTACTGGGTGCATCTACTGACACTGCTTGAACTTCCATAGTAACTACATACAAATGTCTAGAAAGTCAATATAAGACATTCTCAAAATAACTCCTTTAAAAGTCAAAATACCATTATAATGTCAGAAATAAACGGCATAACTGTTGCACTATTATTATATCATGCTAATCAGTTCACCAATCTTTTAGAAAAACAAGTATCAATTTGTAAATTATCAGAAGCAACATAAACAATTTTTCCTACCAATTATTTTCTCATTGACGCATAAAATAAGACGTCATCAGACTGTTTGCCGTAATGTCATTAGTCGGTTGGAGATGACATACCCTGATAGCAATCTCAGTGCATTTTGAAATCATAGCCCAATTTTGGATCGCGATGGCTGGTGGAAAATGTTTCTGTAAGAAACCGTGGAAACCTTAACTTCAATAAAAAAAAATGGAGATTGCACGACATGAAATTGGACACGTCATTTCAAGCGTGAGCACGACTTTCAATTAGTAGATCAATCACAAGACTAGTTAAACTGAACGATGCAACGTGGTCAAACCGCTCACTGAATTTATAATTTTTTTCCTATATCTAAAGTGTCTTCCCCTCCTGCTAATTTTTGATCGATTTAAGAGAGAGGTTCCAGTTTTGGGTCATTAATATGAAATACTACATTCTTGAAGTAAAATTTCTATTTAGTTTTAAAAATTGACGACAGGGGGCGATATAGTATCAAAATTTTAAATGGAATGGGGGGTCGAGTGATACCTCATTTTAAAGGGCTTACTGAGTATGGTATCATGCCAAAATTTGACAACATTTTATCCACTCATATGATCATAGTAATATAATAAAGATTTATTTTATTATACATTTTATGTTTTGTGCAGTCAACTCCTTAACATAAATTTCAAAAAATCTTAGGTGGCTATGAATTTTAAAACGTGTGCCTCTTATTAGCCTATATAAATGTTATAAAATAGAATTTTATTGGCACAATTTTAATGCATCAAAGAAAGTTAACATTTATTATTGTTGATTATGGCACTAAAATTGTTTCATACAAAATTTGGTGAAATTTCTTTAGCTGAATATTATTAAAAAAAAATAAAGAACAACAATAACATGATGGAGAAAAGTTGATTCTGTGAACAATAGGAATGCAACACTAGTTTTTATACTTACACTGCATTATGAAATAATATCTGAGTTTATCAATTAAAACGTTTTATGAAATTGCAGAAAATACAGCTGTGCAGTATTATGAGGCCCCACGGATTTTGACCAAGTTATAATAGTACAAAATATGTATATACAAAAAACAAAATGAAATAAAATAAAAATACAAAATCTACTAAAGTCGACGTTTTGCTACTAATGTAAGTTACTTCTTCAGGAGCAAAAAGTAGGTAGAGGGCGCCAGAAAGTAATTCGACGTGAGAGAAGAAAAGTAGTCCCGTAGTGGTATACAGTGCAGTAAAGCTTATCAGTGAACAGTAGTTAATAAAGCGGAAAGGACGAATTTCCAAGTACTGCAGGTAACCATTATGACGGCTGTGATTCTGCGAATGTGCACTTTCCGCGAAAGTGTTGTTGTAGCTTGCTTACAACGAATTTTTTAACCCGTGTGGAGAAAATATTCAGCTAAGGCTGAGTGTGCTGAAGAATGTGTCTTAACATTCCGTTAGTACATTGATCCTAGTTTGAATTGACCTTCCGATTTCATCTATGTATACTGAACCAGACTTACAGGAAATTCTATAACATTACCTTCAAGAGAAAATACTATCAACAAACCTCTGGGACCGCTATGGGTTCTCACATTTCTCCGGTTGTAGCTAATACATTCATGCATTTGAAACCACAGCTTTGACAATGAAATGTGATTCTCTGTAAAAGTTCCTCCCTAGTATCAACCGGAGAGGAATACACCAAGGTTCTGAGATGACCCCACAGGTGAAAATCCATTGGCGTTAGGTCGAGAGACCGTGGAGGCCAGGCAATGGGACCTCCTCTGCCTATCCAACGGTTTGGATAGACGTTATTGAGGTGGTCGCGTACAGCAACGCTAAAATGAGATGGGGCCCCATCATGCATAAAATACATGCTTTGGCGGGTTGCAAGTGGCAAATGTTCTATTGAATCCAGGAAAGCGTTCTGAAGGAACTTTAAATAAAGTTCACCATTCAATCGTGGCTGCTTAAAAAAGAAAAGTGCTAATGAAGTTTGGGTTTGTTCGGTCCAATCTTCAAAAAATGCACTTTTTGCAGATGATAAGGGTATAACAACTGCTTTAAATACTTCAAATTATTCCTAATCTTCGCCCAAACACACACCAGCATCAGTACTTTTTTTCGCAAAACTTCCTAAAACATTTAAGAAAGTCAATAATGTTACCTTATTAACTGGAATCGCCCACCAGTCTCTCTTAGACGTTAGTCAAGTCGCTGAAATGTTTTCTGATTTGGAATATTGCGATTAGGATATCTTTCTTCATACAACCTTCTTGTTTCCAAAGCATTGTAAGATGCAAGACCGTACATAAGATGCATATCTGCATACGCACTAAATGTGTATCCCATTATCAAATTAAATTTACCAAGATATTCAAAATTCAATAAATTGATATCGAGTAAAGGATCAACGTGTTAACAATATGAAAGATGACAAGATTTAAAATTTAGACGTCAATGCAAGATATTTATTAATTCGTAGGTACCATAGTAACGTTTATAAAATCAATGCGTTTTTTAGTACTAAAAACAGTTTTATTTCAGACTTTTGTATCACACTTTGTTGCAGACAACAAAAATTTGAAATCGTGGTTCTTTTTAATAGAAATAAAACATTAATTCTTTTATTATTTATTTTCTCGAAAACGGTTTATTTTATCGACAATAAACACGAACCTTTTCTTTAGCTTAATGTTCAAGGTATCCAAATTTGTTTTGTTAACTCCTTATCATACAGGGTGTTAAAAATGTAAGCATTAAAATGTACAACCTAGTCCGCCCCTGGTAAACTAAATAAGCTAATTTTAATTTAAGGGCAGTATTTTAGGAGGTTGTTACTATTGTGTATCATATTAAATTTTCATTAAACTATAATAAGTAGTTTAAAAGTTATTCAAGAAAAATTGATTTTTAGTGGTCTCCTTTAGGAGGCCGTATTTCCGTAGGGAGGGCCGCTAGCAAAAAAATTATGGGAACTTCTCTTCTCTCTCTCATCTTATTTTTTAATGTTCTATCTGAATCCAAGAGATTTCCCACATTTTCTCGAACACATTGTATAAATTTCTGGTGAAAATTTGAAGCGATTGAGATAAAACTCAATTACGTTTCCTTTGTTCTGTTGGCATCTTGAGAGCATGTTGAATACTTCCACAAACAGCATTAATATTCTATTTCAATTGGTTTGTCCGATGTATCTGATGTTTTGAATTATTTCTTGCTGTAGTATAGACTGTGTGAGTTGCATGCATTGTTGAAACCCATGTGCTGTCATTATTATTATTGTATGAAAATTTTATAAATTTTTGTGTGTTCTTCAGAAGGATATAGTTCTCTATTTTGATATAAAAAGTGAAATATGGTTCACTTTACATAAAGTAGTCGCACAATACTAATTAAGAGAATTATCCAGACATACATCATTATCATAATTTCATTTATAAACCGATTTATATACACTATAAAACTGCAGCTACTAAAAGAACGCAGGCGTTGATTATGAGAAGGCATTCGCGCATTAAATATTGAAATATATCAGTCCTTGACTGTCTGCGTCTGACCAGATTCGATTTCACGCCGCTGCATCACTATTTCATCGAGCGCGGTTTGCTCCCGATCGGTACGAGCACGCAAAATACCTTCGGGGTAAGGAACTCGTCGCGTCGGCTACGTTTCCAATTAATAGCTAAAGATTGCGCGGATACTTCCCGGCGTGTTGTTCATTGTCGATATATTAGCTCACCTACAATGTCTGCGATCGAACCATCAGATTTCGGTTGTTGGACATTTACGGATGATTTGATCACGGACGTTGCTACGACTTAAGAAAGTCCTTTTTTTGATTTACAGTTAGTTAAAAAAATCTATTATAATAGAATAGAATTTTTAGCGTAATTAATATTTAGTAATAGTGTTAGATATTTTCTTATAAACAAGCTGAAGTTGAAAATTGTTCAGTTGCTTATTATGTTACTTTTTTGGCAGTGTCTAAATTACTTATGTACATACATACATACTTGTGATTTGGAGTAAGATAAAAGCACACGCTTTGCTAAACTTTGATACAACATTAACTATCTTTCCACCGCTGTATTTCCAGTCAATAAATTCCTAGATGAACTTGTTTATTTGATCAACCAGTGGTTGTTTCTTATTTCTACGTATGTTCAACGTAATTAAATAGGAACATAAAAATATTGGCATCTGGTGCTAGCTAAATGCAATGTATCATTAACAGATCTTAAACAATTGCTCACTCATCATTCACATGTATTTGCATATATTCCGCGAATCTGACGAGACGGAGAAATCCGTGATCCATAATAATATGTACATATACAATTCAAGAGTATGATTTTAAATTTGTTGTTTTACTGTCTGCTTCATGTTTAATTAACTACGTTTGTGGCCCAATTCAAAAATAGAATCCTGTGAGAAAAAAGGTAGCAAGTGAATCTGTGTAGTATATTACTGTTTCAATGAGGTATTAAAATGTAAACTTAATAGATTAAAGTTAAAGCAGGATTATTACATATTTTATAGCAAGATAACGTTTAATTTTCTAGAATAATTTTCAAATTACACTTGTGAACTGTAGTATTTAGACATCATAGAAATATACATATTCTGTTTGCAAGAGGATATACATACATATAAACTTCACGTTCTGTTTTAAAACAAAATTTACATTAAGTTTCTTGGAACGTTTGCTTCACAAAGGTGTTTCATTAATCATCAAGTAAAGCAAACGTATTGAACACATCATAGCAGTAACATGAATACTTGTTGATGAGCCTTATTCGTCATCGTTCATTTTCCGTAAGCAAATTGTTTTAATGAAACGGTGATGAACGACTTCCGTCGGGAGTTTTGTTTAGCCATCGTCAGAATCATTTATTTTTTCTTTTGCCGTCAAACACGCTTCAATTAGTAGCTAGAAGCGATGGATTCATTTAAGAATAGATTACTAGAAAGAATATGAGGCAAAATTCCTTTAATGTGGGATGGTAAAATCTATTATTTTTATTTAGTTTGGAACTAAAAACAAAGACTACAATTCTCCAGCCTTTTACTGTTAGCATACCGTAAGCATATTATTTGTGAGTAAAAGTGAGGTATGGTAATTACACAGTTAACGCTGCTGTATTATGAGTAACTTATGACGTCTGACTTTAAACATAACCAAAGCGATAACTTATTTTAAAATGGATTATATGTAATAGTATTCGACTCAAAATAAATTCGTAAAACCAATGATATAACGTCAATACAGTTGGACCATAAGGCAATTATGTGTATTTTGGCTGTCCTTCACCTGTTAGAATAACCGATTCTAGTATATTCTGTAAATAATTAATCAAATTAACGATTGTAAAATATAAAAATGTTCCGTTCCATGATGATAACGTAGAGCTTCAATTTTTTTTAGTCGTGTGACAAAAAATATGAGAAATTAAAGATGCTTCTCATTTCGTTCATTAAAAACTGAAACGATTTCTGGCAATATCTTATCCTCAGATATTTCAATTTTAGCCGGTATATGTTTAACTCTGAGATAAAACCTGTTTGTTTTTATTTAAAATTACTCAATCAATGTTGTTCGTATTTTGTTTATATGTATAAATGAAGTTAATGATAGTGTTTTAATACTCCACATTTCTTATTTATGTTTACTGATTTATGTACAGGTTCATATACGTATCAAATTTAGAAACAATTCTCTATAGATAATGAACCATTACATTTTAGTACCAATGCTGTGTCTATAAAAATTAGAATATAAGTCACGTAAAGACCTTGTGGATTAAATATATAGAGATTACTGCTCATTTATCCCTAGAAATTAGATACTCTTTTCCAGTTAATATTACATATTTAAAAAACCAGTGGACATATAATACAGTCCACGAGAGCTAAGAAGCAATCACTGAAACTCTTGGCGTTATCTCTTCAGACCGGAAAGGATGCAAAACGAAAGATATCCATATATGGATAACGTTACGATTTTGAAATATTTGTAGTTTTACTGCAGTTAGAAAAAGAAATGCATTAAATTGACCAAAACTTTTTACGCTGCAATGTAATTGACAGACATTGAGTTAACATAATATCTTAGTGAACTTTTGTGGCTCGTAATTATTTGATATTGTATCTTACAAATGTGTGTCTGATGAAATGTGTGCTACATTTATTTTCTTTTGCATGGTTGCATGATTTAATGTACTATGATGTTTTATTTTTGCTAAAGCATCATGTTTATTAGCTAAATGTAAGGTATTATAATGGCTAAATATGTATAAAGCAGTGTTTAGTATAATGGGTCAGATTAAGAAAATTTTGCTATGAATTTAGATACTTTAGTGAATCTATTGATTCCGATTGGTAGTTATACATATACGAGATAGGCGTCTGATACAAAAAAAAAGAAACTTGGAGCAATATAAGATTTTTTATTTTTCAATGTATTCTCCCCTCACTTCTATACATTTATTACAAGGACTAATTAATAATTCGATACCCTTGTAAAAACAATCTGAAGTTCTTCCGTCGAAATTTCTGCTTGCAATTCTCTGTCGTCATTAAAACGACGTCCTCTAAGGTATTTTTTTTAAAATTAGGTAACAACTAAGAATCACAAAGAGACATTTTCGGACTATACGATGTTCCAGTTCTTGAAAACCACATTAGCGCATGGCAGCTTGTGAAACGGCGGCAGTACGGACGGGAGCATTGTCGTGCAATAAATGCACAGCTTTTGTCAATTTTCCACGACGGTTTCGCACGAATATTGTCCCTTAATTTATCTAATAAAGATGCATAATATGTGCCGTTCACAGTTGTATTGCGCTCTTTAAAGTAAATAAGTAAAATGTCCTCACAATCCCAGAACATTGTGACCATCACCTGTTTCGTTTATTGAACGACTTTCGCCTTTTTGGGACGAGGTTCATCAAATCCCCGCCACTCCATAGACTCCCCTTTCGATAGAGGATCGCAAAACAGAACCATTGTTTCATGTGACAATGGACCCCAAAATCGGTTTTGGGTTGTCTCCACACATGTTTAAAAACGACCGCGCACATTCTGCTCGACGTTCACGTTGGAGAGCAGAAAGAAGTCGTACCGATCTAGTACTAATTTTATTCATTCAATGGTTATGGAGAATTCGGCGAGTACTTGTTTTGGATGTGTTTATTATCACAATCTTTCAAACGGCGATCTTCTAGCACTAAATCTTCAATAATTGAAATTTGCTGAGGCGTTATCACTTGAATTGGTCGACCCGATCGTTAAACATCTTCCAGGGATTCTTGCCTCAGAGGGAAAATTTTGCCCCTTTTTTATAGTGGAATACGAAGGAGATGAATGCCTTTCTTTTGTTAAAATTTTGATGATTATATTTATAGCGTAGACCTCGTGTTTGTGCATGCATGCCGTGACAGAGATTGAACACGCTTGCACCTGTATAATCTTTGCGATATTTATCTAAAAAGTGTTGTTCAGTAATACTTTTTGGTTGCAAGGAAGCATTTCTACATCAAAGGTAGCGTAGATTAATTTTTTTTACAGTTTTATTTTTGCTGAATTGAGGGTGTTTGATTGCCCTCAGCAAATATCAACGACTCCATTAATAAGTTGATCGATTTGGTTTGTCAATAACAGTTTATAATCGTGGTTAGGTTTTGGGATCATGTTGGATATACTTCTGAGACAGTCTATTACATATATGATTCTCGTTTTGTTTTTCTGAACTCCAATGCGGTACAAGTTAATTCAAGAAAGCTACAAATCTATCAATTTCTTTTATTTTCAAGTTAAAACATGCTTTATTTGCCTATATCGAATTTGAATGTGGATTTAACATCTGGAAATCCATTGTTGTAAGTCATAAATCTAGTAGATCGAAATTTTGTGAATAGATAGTGCGTCAATATTTTTTGACAGGAGTTCTTTTGGATCTTTGTATCTATTATGACTTTCTAACGGTAAATTTGAAATAAGATCATACTTGGCGCGAAATTTGAGCGCCAGCAACATATCATAGAAGGAAGTGAAACTGAAGAAAGAGGTTTTCATTACGTAGAATAGGGCGTATGATATACTATTACGTATTCAAAAAACCACTTTATATCTAGTTAAGGTAACATAAAATTCATTTAAATTTCAAAGTCGTTAACGTGATCAATTTATTCCTTGAAATAAGACCAAATTCAGCCTAGGTTTAGGTGCAATCAGCATAGTAGGTCGTTAACTTAATAATCTAGTTTAGCAGATGCAGGGCTGGGCGTAAGTAAAATACAAATATTTGAAATACGTATTTGAAATACAAAATACATTTTGTATTTTATATTTGAAATACATTTTTCTATGTATTTTGTATTTTGTATTTGAGATACATTTTCAAAGTAGTTCATGTATTTGGAAATACATAAAATACTTATTTACTATCGCAGCAAACAAAATTCAAATTTCGCGCAATTATTTTTAGTAACTTCAACATAAACGTACAAAAAGAACTATTAATCTAAGACAAATTTGTAAAATTAGGTCACTTCATGTTTCAGCGTTGAAGTTACTAAAAAAATTGCGCGAAATTTGAAATGTCGTTAGCTGGGATACGTTAGCCGTCATGACGTCATCATAGTATATAGTTACTGCAAATAACAAGTTTTATAGCGCATTTGAGGAGCGTTCATTCAAACTCAGACATATCCATTTTCGGAGAAAATTGAGTTTTTTACAGTTTTAGACTATTTTTATACTAATGCGTCCATTTGTAGTCCTAAAACTATATAAAATCCAACAGATCGCTTAGTAATCATAATGCAAAGTTAGAGCGTTCAGTCAAAATCAAACATATCCGTTTGATTTGCTATATTCACCAAAACCAAACATATCCAATTATTGTTTAATTTGAAAAATACATGTAGTTTTTCAAAAGTAAAGATATCCTAGTAGAAAAACATTATGGTAATCCCAATATCTGATGAAAAAAGAAAACATAAAAACACCTCTGGAGAACCAGTTCAATCACGACAACATCGAATGGCAGAATCTTCCATATCTCAGTTTTTATTTAAAAAAATTGTTCGAAGAAGGTCGACAATTAGAAATAGGGGAAGAATTAACTCACCAACATGAGGAAGATGGATGTGACTGCCTAGAAGATGACTTCGCCATGCATGTTTAATATTTGTTTCTATTGTTTTATTTTTAATTAATGTAGAATCTTTGTACCTTTCACTTCAATAAAAATATTCTGAGTTTCAAGACTTTTTTGAAACATTATGTACTAAAAAAGGACTAAAAGCAATTTAAAGATATGTGTAGTTCAAACAAAACCATGCATATCCATTTGTTTTTGTGGCTTCTTTTTCGAACAAATATATATATTTTTTAGAATGACCACCTCAATATATACAGTATTTCATCAGCAATCGTTTAAAAGTAAGTCCGCAGTTGTAACCCTAATATCTTGTGAATAATCAGTTTTTGCTGCTTTTCTCAAAATACTAAAAGTGGATACGTCTGAGTTTGAATAAACGCTCCCCATTTATACAGTTAGTGCTTGGTGTAAACGGTACTACAACATCGTACGAACGATTGAAGTAGTACGTAGCACGTAGCCCTTCCTTTCCTAACTTCACTTTAAACTTTAATAGTTTGGCATGGTATCTGATCCTGGTATCTTTATTTCCTTATTTAAATGAATTCGTTGAAATGGAAGCAAACAATAATGAAATTGACAATGTTCCCATTATTTTAAAGGAAAAATATTTTAAAATATTAAAATTTATCTGCAATGAATGTATTTTGTATTTGGTATTTCAAATACTAAGAAAGAATGTATTTTGTATTTGGTATTTCAAATACTAAAGAGAAGTGTATTTTGTATTTTATATTTCAAATACATTGGGAATGTATTTTGCCCAGCCCTGAGCAGATGTAACATAAAACTTCAGTTTATTGTGATTTTAAGCTTAACACTCGTGAGTTTATTCAACCAACAAATAAGAAGTGTTTTTGCTAACTTAATAGTGTTCGTTTTGTTTGCTTCGTTTAAATCAAACCTTTTTTACATGCAAAGATTATGTATACAGGGTGCTCTGTAACTTATGGCCCATAAAGCAAATTGAGATATTAGACAGAAAGAATTTATTTTGACGCAAAATTGCCTCAGCAAAATGTTCCAAATTAAAGAGATACAGACTGTTGAAAGTCATAGCTGTTGATGGCTTTTTTGTCTGTTTTTGTTATAGGTATGTAAAAAACTGGTTTTTGTACAAAAATATATTAATTACTGTTGAAGCAACTTTTCAGGACGTGGAATTTGCAACTGAAGAAATAATCATTATTTCAGTTTTCCATAAATATTTGGTGCGGTATTATCGACAAGTTCTTGATTGTCTCATTTCAGCTTCTGTAGAGATTTAATGGAGAAAGCATTTTTTACAAAACGATTTATATGGCTTTTTAGATAGTGTATCTCTGAACGTAAGATACAATTGGTGGTTGAACAAAAAATTTAAGAAGTCGTCATTATTATTAGAGGTTTTCAAAAGATTTTCGGGGATGTGAGATATCGTTTGGTATACATTGTAGGAAATGTAGTATTAAAGTAAGTGAATTTAAAATTAATTAATTAATAATTTAATTTTCAGTTTCAATACCCTGCATCTCTTTAACCTAAAACATTTTATTTAGGCAACTTTGGCACCTATTTTTATAGCTATTACCTCCAATTGCTGTAGGGCCCGTAACTTATGGAAAACTCCCTACATTAAGCTTTCCAAGGAAATTGACTATTTTGTCCAAAGTAATATGTCATTTGGTGTCACCGGAGGCAATATTTAATCAAAGCCTAAAAAAAACGGAAAAACTTTTTAAAACGTTTTTAATAGTATAAGCTCAAAAATGATTTTTTTAAATTTATTGTTTCCAGCAGTTGCAGTTTAAATGTTTAAGTTTCTATAAACTTAATATGCATATACATGGATAAAACTATTTTTTTAGCAATATTTAGTGGGGAACACGGCTTCAGTACCCCGACATATCAACGAAGGCATTGTGATATTGTTTAACTTTAGCTATTTTAAAAGTCGAATAGGCTCTGCATGCATTTAGTCGGCGCCGTTGTTAGTAGGTCTGTTCGTTAACCCATTTGCCGATAGTTTCCAGCGGTCAAAACCAAGCGCACGAATAAATTATCTACAGGTTTGCTGCTTACACATAATTACTTTTCCACTGACGATCTGGGTTTCTGACGGTTGGAAACTATCAAATTGGGTCGACGAAAAAACCTATTATTATTGTTTCATCTTCGTTCTGTCAGTCAGAAGTTTACACGTGATTGTGCAATTGGGAGCGGCATTTTGTTCGCTTATTGTTATGAATGGAAAGGTTTAACAATACATGTTCTCTTTTAAAAAGAGCATTGTTTGTGTGAGTATGGCAATATGGGCATGGTGGTTGGATATTGATGCCCGAATAAATATAATTGGATCGTGCACAATTTAGTACGGTGTAAGTTCTAAATAATTTACTACGACTCTAATTTAGATCCTTTTTAAGTATATTTAATGGAAAATATTTATGCTCTCTTATAATTTTTTGAGCTGTTCTGTAACTTAAATCAGCTTCAATTAGCTCTAATAGAACTCTTTCGATAAACAGAATTTTTCTACTAAAATGTTTGATACTTTTATATTTAGAATGACATTTTAAAATTTTCACTTCACTTTATTCGTGTATGAAATGATTGTTCTCTATTATTTATTCCTTCACAGCCAACTGTGAAGAAAAACCGATTTAGATCTGATAGTGATATTTTAAGATGACAGGCAATATTTTATTTCTCTTCACAGTTAATAATTTATTTACTTTTAATTAATCTACATCACAATTCACACAAGCATTCGTTAATAAATAGCTTTACGAAACTCTAATAGATGTTACTACATTATTCAATGTTAATTGTAAGTTGTAAGTATAGTGTAAACAACCAATGTCATAAATTAATCGATCGTTAACGAGAACTAAAAGTGTTTTACAAGTAGGTGTGTAGCTTTCCCACTTTTCACCTAACGTACGTTCCAAACGCGTAATTTTACGGTTTTTGTTGTCAGCATTAATTTCGTTTAAGCGGTACGGTCATTCACATGCCATACCGACGACATTGAACTACTATGTGCATACTGGTGAGATATCTCGCTCTTCCATTTCATTTCGTGTTCCTATTACTCCACGGCAATCCTTATACCATTGGCTTTGCCATTGAAATCACCGAACTTCGGCTTGAAATCGGTTCGGTAATCGCCCACGATGCTTTTAATAGCGATGCATTATAACATTGTAACGTTTATAATTCATACCAAGGTTAATGCAATGTAATTAAATCTAGTCGATAGACTGAATTCGATTTATGTGTATGTAAGTTTTAATTATATACTTTTGTATCTTGAATGTACTATTTTCCATCTAATTCTGTAAAAGTATAATAAAATAGGTTTAGGTGATAGATACACAAATTCATTTAGGACACTAATCTCTTAGGTAGTTAAATTATTTTAAAAAGATATAAAAATAAAATATAAAAAACTATATACATATATTTTCTTTCCCATAGCCTATAGGAAAGCCCGAATAACAACTCTTCATGAACAGCTGTGTTGTGTATTTTTTTCTCGCCTGGGTACATTTTGAGGATTATAAAATATTTCAGGTCAACGAGTGAGTGCTCGTTTGCTGACACCTCTGGTTAAGCATCTGTTATTTCGTTATCGGTTATCCCCGAATGGTTTGGAGACCTTCTAAATTTAACGCTGTGATATTCTGCCAATTGTTGTGTCTTGCAGCATGTAATTAGCTAAGAGAAGCTTGGTTATCTCTACTGCTTCATATTCGTGTACATTGCCTATTTCTCGAGTTGTATAGCGATTACTTCAGCCTGAAAAATGAAAGGGGTGTCCCCTAAACCCTAACTAGTCATATGTTTACAATAAAACACATTATACACTCATATTATATACGCATAGGTATATACGCAGACAAAACACATTAAGATCAAAACCATTGGAAATTTTTTTTCAGGTATCATTCATGTACGAGTATTTGTCGATCCTGAAATACTCTTTCTCTGTCAAATTCTTCTTTAGTTTGTTTGCAAATAATAATGGTATCTAATTCTCGTATTCGCTGAAGTAGACGGTTCTTGAGCTTGATGCACCAGTATTGTTTTTTGTTTTGAGTCTAAATGAGGTTGTGCATGAGGAATAAGCAGTTTCCCTCTCTCGTGTGTGCTGTAGTGGTGACCTGTTTCATTTTGGTCATAGCGTTCTTGTGATTGTCTTTTAAAGGTGAAGGTTTTGCTGACTTGAATGGATGTTAGATGGCGTCACCATGTGATTTTCTTTCCCTTTTTCTCCAGATCCACTGTACAGAGGTGCTAGAATAATTTCTGGCATGTTCTAGATGCGGTTTGTGTGATAGTTTAGAGTATAAGATCACGTTTAGCTATTGAATGAGTTTTATTTTATTTTATTTATTTATTTTATTTATTTTTAGCTCATCCACCAGTGGTGTAGAGGTGTCAATATGCTATGTCATAGAATACGACACAGATAGCACAATACTACATATAATACCAATAGCATCTTAATTACATACATATATGTATGGGTGTAAAATATAGAAAGTGCTCGTCTCAACGCCGCAGAGCCTCTACATCCATGACGCCGCTCATTCAATAGTTTCATGTGTTGAAAATTATTCATCAATCGTATAATAGCATTTCTTTTTTAAATATTTTTTTATGTGGCATTTGAATTGTCGGAGCGAGCAGACTGTTAAGTCTTCAGGCAAACTAGAACTTTCTGTTGTAAACCTTCACTCCCAGGCGTATGTGCGAGTGGAAATATCGAAATATGTTCTTGCAAAGTCACAGCGGAGATTGTTCCCATTACGTGTTGGATAAGAGTGAACATCGGAGTTCCTTTGAAAATTTGCCTCATTTTCATGTATATATACCACTAGTGTTTGAATGTGTAGCTTATAAATTGTCGGAATATTTGAATTACTGAAAAACGGCCTAAATGATTATAGTATATTAAAAATTATACGAATGGCTTTTTTTTTGTAAAAGTAGTATAGATTTCAAATTTGTGTTTATACCCCAAAATAACAGTCCATAATTAAGATGTGAGCCAAAGTGTGCGAAGTAAATCATTATCATAGTATTGATGACACAAATCTTTTTCAATTTTCTCAGAATGAACAGTCCAGCAATTTACAATTGATTGCGTTGATGTCTGTGCCTCCTATCTGTAACGAGTTAATGCTCACATCAGCATTAAAGAATAACACATTGGTTTGGACCTGAATACGTTAAGTACGGTACCACGAATACTGTTTATTTAATTAATGTTCTAGTTTACCTACTAGTAGTATTTTATAATCAACGAAATCAAAAGCCCTAGACAGATCCGCTGCGATACAACCGACACACTTTTGGTTGTTTAAAATGGTCAATATACTATCCACGACACTCACAAGCGCTGATGTAGTTGATCTGCTAGGTATATATCCACGTTGATTAGGTAGTATTAAGTTGTGTTAAGTTGAGTAAATGATTCATTAATTCTGACTTTAAAAATACCTCGAAGATTTTCGAAACAGTAGGCAAAATAGAGATAGGTCTATAGTTCGTAACATCAAATCTATCTTTCTTCTTAAAGACAGGAACTGGAGTTTATTAACCGACTATGGTCCGCGATTGTTTAGAAAACTTTCTGTCCCCTGTATTATTGATTCTTCATTATTGATTTAAATACGGATCGATAGTTGCAGTGCGTAGGCGGTTATCAAGCGATGTGAGAGATTGCTAGGTCCGGAGTTTAATTCCCCGAACAGAGGTGACATTTTTCACAGAGAATTGTATTAGAATACTTCTACCATTAGCTGTTGGGAGCAAATTGATTAACAGCTCAACATTATAAACGGCAAGATAGTGCTGAAACAAGGTCAGCGAACACATTTATACACACAAATTACATAGCAAGAGTTGTAGCGGGAGCAGATAAACAAAACAACTTAATTTTCCATGTTTTCGTTTTAGCTTGGTATTTCCATAAGAAATGTATATGATATATTTAATTATATTAGACAAAAGCAGGAAACTAACATTGCAAAAATTCAACGTAATACAATCAAAATGTAGTTTTCAATTGATATAAGGTAAATACAACATTATTAGATAATAGTTTGAAGTTGTAATAACTATTTTAGTGTATTAAATGGGACAACGTATCCTAAATAAAGTATAATAAATTAATATAGTTTTTTATATGATGTTGAGTCCATAAACAGCAAACGAATTTGCGAAAGTAGTTCACTCGAGTGAATATAGAGATAATGCAGTAGTTATTTCCGAACCAAAAGCGTTCGTTATCGCATGAGTAATGTTGTAAAGCACGATCGAGCGAGTGCTTAATTTGTGCGAATATCGTGAATGAAGCATTCTCGCAATAGATTTTTGTAACGAAGGCATTAAGAGAGAATATTTTTAATTTTATTATAGGTAACCATTTCAGCTTTTTTTGCGGTTAGTTTCGTCAGTCTAGCAAGCTTTTCTTCGGCCTTGGTGCTATCCAAAGCGCTGTTTATCGTTGATGGAAATGCCTAGATAAACTAATTCTTACATTATCCAACTTAAAGGCGACAGTCTATTTCGTGTGAGTGCTTCTACATAATAGTTTGCCTAATGTATTTATTGCATTTTGCGGTTATTAGGCAATATTATTTTTAATAGATGGCACTTACCAAGTTATTTGTGCAATTACCATTGATATACCGGGTGTTCCACAAAAATTTCCAAAGGCTGTAATACCTTTATTTATCATCTGATTTTAATGATCTAGATATGAAACTGTAGGGTTTCGTAAAGATTACAAACAGCAATGCAAATTATCTGTTTATCAGATATAATTCGCGAGAAACGTAATTCAATTTTTTTTTTCAAATTACACTACATATATTTTTTTGATTTTTATAAAAGAACATTTTCTAACGATTCGAATAATGTCATGAAAACATACACTTAAATAAGGAATAATGCTAGAAAATTACAAGTTTTTGCAAATTTTTATATGGCAAAACTAACAGTAGGTCATGAATTGGAGTACGCAATTAAACAATCACAACGTCTTTTTTATTTATAATTATGAAAAATACAGACAATAAAATAAACACTTTTGTTGTTTAGATCAGACAAAATAATCAAATGAAAAAATCCAAAACACTTTCCTATAAATACTGCTCCAGCAGCTCCATCTTGTTGGAAGTAAATTTGTGCGTATTGAGCAATGGGCAATTCTTCTAGATTGTCCACTATTTCTTCGAGTAATGTATGATATCTTTCTTGATTTAGGTTACCGTCAATAAAATATGGTCCAATTAATAAAGGTTAATAATAAAGGTTTTAATTTATGTTTTTTTCAAAATAGAATGTACTGTTGTACTGGCAGATCCAATGTTGTTAGCAATCTCTCTAACGGACGTCTTAGGATTTTCCGCAACCATCAATAAATCGTTTAAATCTAAATTTTCATTTGTAGTTCGTACGTCTTGTTTTTGGCTTTTTAAAAGATCCGTACATTCTCGAATTGGCTTCCAGTCGTACAAATTTCTTGTCATGTGGTGATTCGCTATCAGGGAAACGTTCCTGATAAATTCTAATAGCGTCACATGGTCTTTTCCCACATTCAAAATAAACCAAGCATATCCGTTAAATATTCAACTGCTCCAGCCTTTCTGAATTTTATTTGGCAAATGAAAAATATCTTTCCAATTTCCTATAAAATTCCACACCAAACATTTAAAAAGAACCTTCTTTCAATATGGGCAATTCTTCTAAGATTGTCCACTAATTTCTTCGAATAATGTATGATATCTTTCTTGATTTAGGTTACCGTCAATAAAATATGGTCCAATTAATGATGGATCCGTTAATAATAAAGGTTTTAATTTATGTTTTTTTCAAAATAGAATGTACTGTTGTATTCCAATGTTGTTATTTTCTAACGGACGTCTTACCTCAATAAATCAAATCTTTTTCATTTGTAGTTTATTTGTTTTTGGCTTTTTAAAAGATCCGAATTCTCGAATTGGCTTCCAGTGTTTTCTTGTCACAATTCGCTATCAGTTGATTAATAGCTCAAATTCAAAATAAACCAAGAAAAAATTCAAAATTCATATTTTCTATTACCTACAAACTTGTTCTTTTTTGATATTAAAATCAAAAAATCAAAAAAATATATATAGTGCAATTTGAAAAAAAAAATTGAATTACGTTTCTCGCGAATTATATCTGATAAACAGATAATTTGCATTGCTGTTTGTAGTCTTTACGAAATCCTACAGTTTCATATATAGATCATTAAAATCAGATGATAAATAAAGACATTACAGCCTTTGGAAATTTTTGTAGAACACCCGGTATAATAATACTACTCAACAGTCATTTTGCATCTGGGCTGTGATATATCAATTAGTATGTGTTTTGGTGTGTAGAATTCGAATATATTTACTTTCTAAAATGTTTATGGTTTTTAATTATTTTTTCACTTTCAGTATTTCGCTGTTTTCTGTTCCTTTGCTTAGATTTTTTGTTATGTGTGTGAGAATGTCCTCAAAAGCTCAAAGAGAGCCAGTCGCTGTCTTAGTTCAAAAGACTTGAAAATCGTATTTTGATGGTCCTCTTGGTGATCAAGATGAAATTTTTGTGCCTCATACTGCCTGCTCACCTGTACTACTACTTTAACTAAATGGTTGAAAGCAAAACCTTTTAGCCATGTCATTCGCTGTTTCTATGGTGTGATTTGAGTCTACGAACCTTATTTCAGACTGTTACTTTTGCTTCATAAGTATTACAAGGCATTCAGGCAAAAATAAACATAAAATAAAGCATGCAAATGCATTTTCAGTGCTGTTGTCTGTGCCCGATTCTAAAGGGTTGCGTGTTTGTGTCTTTGACTTGTAAACCACGGGATCAGATCCAAGCCCAAGTAGTACTTCATAATAATATATTCCCAGAGGCAGCTTTGGCTAATATAGTAGCCAAAGTAAAGAAGCTTGTAGAACCGTGGTTTTTCTGCTAGAGCTAATCAAATATAAAGACCATGAATGGCAATTATGCTGCTTATATTTCCATCGTGAATGATCTCGAACACTAAACACTTCAACCCAAACTAGTTGTATTATTGCCTTGATAATGACAGCTTTGCTGTCGAAAGGCGTCGGTTTCTAGTTAAAGTTTTTGGTGTTTAGTGGGTTGAAGTGTTTAGTGTTCTACTTCTGCACCAAGAAATCCAGTGAAAAACTGTGAATGAGCTCTCGGACAACTACAAGAACATAGGAGGTGGAATGGCGCTTAAATTCACTTTTTGCATTCCTCTATTGTTTTCTTTCCGGAAAAAAATGAGAACCGTTGGCGATGAGCAGGGCGAACGTTTTCATCAGGGCATTCGTAAGATAATATACCGTCATTAAGGTCACTGATATCTTTTGATGATGGGCGACACAGACTGTTGTTAGGGTTTTGTTGGGGGAGTGATAAAATGGTACATCAAAATGATTTTTGTTGTCAGTTTAAACTTTGTTGACTAGTGTAATAGATAGTCAAAAAATATTTTTCTTTCTTGTAGAAGCGTGTTTATATGTAAACATTTTCTGTACTATCTTTTCGGATCTTATGGGTTCTTAAATTAACGTTAATCATTAATAATTTAATCCGTAAATATTTTTGAGTAAAATAATAATATAATCGGCGGATTTAACAACATTTAGTGTTAAATCTTAAACATTTCTTATATTCAATGACATTAAATCTACAAACCGGTATTCATCGTACGTATATTAAGCGATCATTCGAATTAAATTCATATTTTATGTATTTATATATTCATCGTGTCATATTTGTACAGACATTTTAGATATATTATAGCCATAAAAAAATTCAGTGAAATTTATTGTTTATTTAATTTTTATGGCTCGTACAACCTCGATTTCTGCATACATATTGCTATTCAATTAATATTTATATTGTCGGATAAAAAAAAACACAAACAATAGCATGTTTTGTGCTTAGTTTCATTCAAGAATGCTATCAATATTAATGCCTTGACATTTAATTTTAGCTACCGTGCAGTGTTAAATAATTACCACATCCCCGTGGTTCCGTAATTTTTCAAACAACTTCATCAAAAATTTACTGATTAAACTCGTGCATAGCACTGTAGATGTGTGTTTCTTTTTGTTAATTAGTTAGTTATACGCAGCTGCAGGGATTCCTATGATGATATGTCATATTAAACTTGTAAAATCCCGATGTATTATGTACATTATTTCGTAATAAGCTAAAAACAATCAGAAATTCTTGAAAGAAATGTATATTCTTATACTAATAAATCAGTTATGAATGTGAAAAAAGGTTGAAAGTAATATTATTTTTAATTTTTTTATTAGGAAAAGTGCTAAAAGTGTATCCTGTTGTATAATATAGTTAATATAATAAATGTAATCGCAGTGTAAACGTTTACATGTATGTACAGAATCTCGTAAAAGCTTACGGCACTTAAAGCATAATTATCTACAGGAAGACAGATAAAGAATAATGGTAAGATTTACAATTATTTGGAGATCTTCTTATACTTTATTTGCGTGTTTTTAATTAGCAAAAACAGAAGGGATTGTTTACATTAATACTAACATATTTTAATGTTTTCTAATTATATTATTAGAGTTGTTCAGTATTATATTAAGTTTATGATTATATGATCATGTGATATCATACATCTGCTAAACTTTGTTTTTATTTTAAACTGCCATAAGGAACATGTCCGTTTGCTGTCGAGGATGTGAGTTTGTAGATTGAGACATGGACGTCATCTAGAATACTTTCGAGAAGGTAAAAGTACCTACAGGCCACTGTATACAACACAGTGTGAGAAGATAGATACACAAGCATTTTCCAAACGGTTTTGACGTTTGGTTATTGGTTATATATGTCAATAAAAGTAGCTAATAATACCCGATTGTATGCGTAATGAGTCATTATTATTGTTATCTTTTGCGTTATACCAATCTTTCTAGTAAATAATCAAATAAGTTTGGTATCATTCGAAAGTAACTGAAAAATGTACATTCATTATTATTATGCATACCATGATCCAACTGGCTAATAGACTAATATGTCTTGTTTCATGGTATTTTGGCGGAAAAAAAAACAGTCGAAGTAACTGAGCATGTCTGAAGATGATGATGCTATTGGAAAAGAGAAATAAATAAAGAAACCTAACGTGATCAGAAATGTAACACTTTACTAGACAGTAGAAACTTGCTGAAAAATTACGGAAATGTGGTGAAAAATTAAAGTTGATGCAGTATGATAAGATAATTAGAGAGAAACTAGTAAAATTATATCAGTTCAAACTAGCTTGGAAAAGTTTGCAGAAAAAATTGCAATAACGTGTGTAATTATTGGTATAATTTATGGTATGATGTATCAAGTAATTATAAAAGTAAATAATACATACTTCTTAAAATAAAGAACTTTCGTTGAGATCGTAGATAATAAATAAATACCAAATCTAGATTAATTAAAAATTTCCTGTGGTTTTCAATTTCAAAAGTACAATATCGCACCAGAGTAAATGTATTTTACTATGATAACGATTGTCATTGATTCGTTTAAAACAAAAACGTTTCCTCACGTTCGAGTATTCGAGTGACCGTGTGAAATTTACTTAACAGACCTACAATTTTCGAACGGTACCCCAATCTTTTGCTTTTAATATCTCGATGGAAATAAAGTACTCGTACATACATACGATTCATTCCCAAGATACGCCGTTGCAATTGCCTTTATCGTTTTTTAATTTAAACCTAATCCTTTAAGTTGATAGCCAGTTTAATTAGAGCACGATATCCAATTACAAAATAGCCAATCTGGATCACAGATTGTGGAATATATACACGTATATTTGTATGTATTGGTAAACGTAGTTCTATTTGTACACACGATCTAGCACTTTAATTAGCAAGAAAGAACGCGCAGTAATTTTTCTTCTTTTTAGCTTACAATGCTTACAATATACTTATGGATATATTTTTTTACTTTTAATAAATCAGTTTAATTTGTAAAAATAAGATTATATCAAATTATATCTTTTTTATTTTGATACATGGTAATTAATTTACATAAATAACGTGAATAAATTAATGGATCAGCATTTATTAATTTCAATTTATTTAGTTTAGATATGTTAGTAGTAAACACGACAAATTTGGTATACATGGTAGCAGTGTACGCATGGAATTTAACATTTAATTTAAATTATGCATATTTTTACACGACATGCTTGTAATTCAAGGTTGCTATCATACGTAGGGCTAAACTGACCAATCGCAAATCCGATAATGCTCGAAATATCTCTCGCTATGTATGTATGTTCTACTCATATGCCATGTTTAGTTATTAACTTTCCCGCGACTAAAGGGGGTAATTAAGTTATTCTAATGTTGGTTCCCTTAATACTGTTTTTGGCCTTTTAAGTATCAACTATCTGGCGGATTAAAGCAAATCATCACTTGTGGAAATCGGTTATTTGCGGCGTAAACTTCCTTCATTTCAGTCGTGAATTTCGTGCAATTTCCTCATTCATGAAGTTATTTGACAAGCAAAACGAATTATGTAAAATTTTAGAAGAAAATGACAGTCGTGGTATGCAAAGTTAGTGAAGAAATTCAGAGTTCGGCTGAAAGTTTGAGTATTAGCTCAGGAGTGTTCTCTGACTTTTTTAATAAATGTCCTCTATAGCAAATTTTTTTAGAAGAAATCGATTAACTATAAAATGCCCGAATCAAATTAATAGGCTAAAGGTATTTATAAAGCTTAAAAATAGGTAAATCCAAATATGTAAAAATATACAGGCTGTTCCATTATAAATAACAAAGTAATATGGCGACTTCCGGTGTAACCGGAAGCGCTAGAAATGTAATAATATGGACCATGGAATAGATGGCAGTTTGTAACACGCTTTTTTATAAAGCTTACAGTTTTTACAGCGTCACTTAAAGAACTAACTAATTCTGCAGGACGACGATTACATGTACGTGTTTGTTTATGAATATAGTAATGAGCCCAGTAAATTTTCTCGTATGTCATCTTTACTGGCACCATAAGATCGGAATTTTTCATCATCTATACATACACTGAAACAAAGAGACCAAAATAACCACCGATCATATCAAAAAGTACTATTCAGAGCTTTGCAAATTACGGATTTTCTTGAAAGAGATACTAAAAAATATATATACATAATATAGATGGGCAATTGAGATATTGCGTGTTTATATTAGATATATCAAGTTGGATCTTGAAACAATTCAATTGTAGGTACCCTTTTCAAAAGTTTTCTTTCCACATTATTTGCCAAATCATTCGTTTTCCACAACACTATATTATTTGATAAGTGAATCAGGTTCTCAATAAACCAAATTATAAAACATTTGTAGTTAGTTTCCAAATAGTATGCTTCATCTTTGTAGATTAACGTAATGATTAGTGCAAGGGAGACATTAGTTTTGAAATATATTGTACAGTGATGTATACACAAAACCACGCAGAGATTATAATCTTGAAAGCGTTCTACGTCTTGTACCACCGTTTATACCTACTTATACCTAACCGACTTTGTGTGTAATCTTGAAATTACACATGTCACAAATTGCAGATAAAGTTAACAATGTTCCTCGTTACGACGCCGTAAAAATGGTTTCACCCACGGTACGACTTCTATATACCTACTGTCTACGACTTTCTTTTTTCCTTTAAGGTACATACATACCTTGGTTCTTCTTCATGTTATTTACAAAAGAGCGTAACGAATTGAATTGTTGTTGTAACATCTTAGTTAGAATATGGTTTAACAGTATATGACGGGTAATCGTTTAAGAGGTAAACGTCTATGAAGTACTTTAATGAGAAATTCGATATGTATGAAGCGGTGTATAATATATTCGGTGAATAGAATTCTAATGCCTGTGTCTAGATATACATATAGTATTGCGAATTTATTTTATTTAAATTTTATGAATTTATTAATTTGTAGATTTTATTTAGTAACAAAGTCATATAATTCACCTCATACATATTAAGTAAAATAGATTCGCTATAATTTTACTACTTACAATGTCTTTTATGCACCAATATAAAACGAAGACAAAAGTAAACTGAAAGAAGAGGTGAGTGACATAAGTTTAGAAAAGTTATGGTTTGTTGGTATGCATAAATACAAGTTCATTATCTGTGAAATTCCACCTGAAAGGGTATTAGTTAATAATTCAATAACGCGCGAAATTATTAGCGAAATCTCCGGCACGACAACGAACAACGACTTTTATTTATTTTTGTGTATTTTTTTGCTTTTATTCTAATTTTTTTTACGATGACGGTCCCATTGCCGTCTGGTCATTAAAATTCTTCGGTCATCCCTGAATGAGCACACAGAAGAACAAGACGAAAGAGAAGCAGACATAGTAGTAGATTTCTGTCTTCCAATACTTACGGTTTAACATCATGTAGACAAATCTTTGTTCTCCTCGTTTCTTCTTTGGATGCAGACTTCTTGTACCGCTTCTTTTGATTGCTTCGGTCTCAGGTTAAGGTATACTTTCTATTGTTAGAATTGGCTAAGCCGTGTTGCTTGGTTCGATTGTTATTTGAGGTCGCAGACATGATTGTCATTTGGCGAGTTTATAATGTACGAGGTTCGATTGCTAAGTTTTATGTTTAATTCTATTTGAGAACCAATCTGTTACTTCAATTGAATTTGTTATAGTTATTGGATAGAAATTACTTTTAGTTATTCTTTACTCAATGGCTCTACGTAACTACCCAAGCTGTAGTTTTTGTTTAATGTAAAATCGATGAACTAAACGTGATGTTAAATTCTATAATTCAAGAATTATAGCAACCGGATATAGCAAGAGTTATAGTAATCATGCTTAGTAAAGGAAAATTCTCAAATAAACTATTGCTAATTCTAAGAACATTTATCTTATAATGATGTATATATTGTATGTAGCATCACGTGGTACGATGTCTAAAAGAATACATATTCCTTGCCTTATGCCCTTATCTACAATGAAATATTTGTAGCATTGGTTTATGCTGATAATATAATCATAAGAACTCTTGTCAATTTGACAAAAGAAACTAAATTTAGTCGAAACTGCATGCGATCTATCTACTTGGAGTTTTAATTTATTTAAATTAGGTAATGTCACATAACAACTAAACTAAAACCTTTTCTCTATGACACTTCATTTGGAGAAGTTCTAGTGAATTTAATAATTAGTAACCAAAATCAGAAATCACTAATGTACAATGTAATGCCTGTCGAGATATTTCTCTGCTTGTGAAGAAGGATTCAGCTCTTGATCTACGTAACAATAATGCCTTTAAAAATTTCAAAAAATTATACGTTTCTCTGGGTAGCCTTGGGTGACTACAATGATGTCAACGAAGCTTGTAATCTTGTGATACTATTTACTCTACCTAAGATTAATATGGCTAATAATATATACTTATATAATATAAGCAAATTTCCAAAATCGCACGCATTTAACTTAAGAGCGAAAATAAATTTGAATGTTACTACTTTAGAAAGTTCTTCTGGTTCTGGTTCAATTCTTCCTATGTTGTGTGACTGTAACCATAACATATATTTTTATAAATTCTCCGTGCCATCACTCCATTATTAAGTTGAAAACGACTTGATTTGTGGATACGATCATATTCCTGCATTCTCACTCAAAGATTGCAAGTATGTCTTGCTATTCCTTCGCTTAACTGTCCGCAAAAATCGCTGTGTTTTCCATCATCATGAAAGATCACAAGAATCACATACCTATTTTAAAATTTGGTGATCAATCTTCCCATAGAACAATAATAATGGTGTCAAGTTGATTCCAATAGAAATAATGAGAAGATTTTCAACTATTTATTTATTCTTTTTTATGTGGTGGGTAAGCACCCAGTGCAGTGACTCCGTAAGGTGTATCGCTTGTCTGGCTATCACTGCAACTCTCGCGGTGTAGTTTTGTGTATGTATGTTGTGTTCAATTGGCTTTGTGACAGCATCATATCGCCTTTATGATGCCGCGCTGTTAATCACTTTGCTCCCAACAGCGAATGGCAAGTCGATCCTGGATTAAACACTCTGAAAAAATGTCACCGTCCCTCCAGATAATTGAACCCCGGCGCCTATCGTCCTCTCACAACGATAGTCAACCGCCTAACCACTGCGGCCATCGACCCGTTTAATATATTAATTAATCATCATATTTTGATCTAATATTATGAAAGTAGTTATTTATTTATAAGTCGACTAATATGACATGTTAAATCGTTTATAATAGAACAACTATATATCATTTCCTTACTGAACATTATCATGAAACATCTATAAATCCGTCATAGCAGTGACACCGGTAAAATAGATACCAGGATTAAGTTTGAGTCATAACTTTGAATGGATTCTAGTAAGCAGATTAATTACAATATTGATTATTAACATACTTCTCTTATGATTTGTTCTGAGATGCCAAATTTCAATTAATCTGTCTGAATATTAAGAATATTTGCTTTCCAGATAACATAATTTTATATCGTCGTAATATTAAACTTTTTTGTTACACCGCGTAATATATTTTCTCTTATCTTCTTTTTAATCGTCTGTACCTGTTCCGCGATCCATTCCATGTAATTCCATTCAAACGAATCGAATTAGATCTCGTTTAGAAGCGGTATATCAGCGAAGCAACAGTCGGAAATTTTGTTTTGCTCCTTTTACTCGAACAGCCGAGATGAACCAGACGTTTACATAATAGATAACTGGACCTTCTACGTGAAATTTTTGCAAATTCAATATTACAGTAATATTAACAATAATAGTAATATTGAATTTATTTTTATATATGGAGTGTAGCAAATTGAGGTACTATTATAAACAGATATTGGAGTGCAAAATTTCTACGTTGTGGCGAAATGACTTGGAAATCGCTCAATCTGTACAGCTCAATCTTGTGGTCTCTATAAGTAAGTACGTGATAATTATTTAGCAGGAAACTTATGTTAAAATTTTACATTGTACCAGTTGTGGTACTATTATTTAATTAAGTGGTTCTATTAAGCGAAATAAATTGATGTAACACCTAGTGATATTATATTCGGATGTTTTTTGATGTGAAACCACACTTGCAGTTTTTACTCGCGAAAAATATTGAAAAAACTTTACAGATCATTCTAACTTAACTAATAGAAATATATTTCGTCACATTTAGAAATATGTAGAATTATGATACGTATGAATGTAGTGGGGATACTGAATACCTGAAGAACGTTTTATAAATGATGTTAGTCATTGATTTGTGGGTGTAGAACGTATTCAACAGTTTAGTATGAACTATTTACATGACGGTGAGACAATTTCCATCTTTCATATCTACAATCCTACACAACTTGAATCAGCATTTGTTTACCTAGTCTGTCTTCGTTTCTATTTACGTACCGGTTTCTAATTTCTTTTTCAGATTTACCGGATAGTTGTTGACTATTTGAAATTTGATATTCTTTTCTCAAATTAAATTTCACGCTGCATAATATAATCAGTTTTTATCTCAAGATACTTTAGTCATTGAAAATCATTTTAATTTTTTTTTAATTAGCCATTGAAGATTTACAGTTGTCATAAATGATTACAACATATCTCTGTATAAGGCAAAATTTAATAAAATCCTTTTTTCTTTGTTTCCTGCACCAAGAGTATAAACATACAGTTTAGCAATTTCATTCTCCATATTCATTAAGTGTTTACATTACCATATATATTTGTCCTGCACAAACATACATCAGGATAACTAGAATGGAACCTGGAATGTTGAAATAATGATATGAGTATTACGCAATTCTAGAACGACGTGTTTTACATATAAATCACGAGGTACTTTGTTTAGGTCCTATTTCTAAAGATATAAAGCGATAAATTACTCTTGATAATGGTTAGTAAATGATCAGCAATTGTATCGGTAAACGAACGTCGAATAGTTTCTTTAAATTAAAAGAAAGAGCCTAAATTAATTAAGTTATAGCAGAGTAACTGTGGAATCGTTGTTCTGTCTTTCAAATGTAACGTTAGATAGAGTAGGCATTCCATTTAAAGTAAATAAAACAAAAATCGATTGTGATAGTATGTGCTTATCGTTTAATTCATAACATCATGTAGAGTGAAGTAAACTTTCCTTTTGCGCTATGACTCTTATTTGACAGAATTGTTGCTTGTTTTCATGCAGTCGAATGAGTATGCAGCACCAATTTTCATTTGTCCTTCCTCAGAGGGTTTGTGGTGTTCCTTAATCCTTACTTTTAGTGGTCTACCAGTTCCGATAGCCAAGATATCTTTTATATGAAATTCTGAGTTTGTTGATGTTGTTTGTTGATCTGATGGTATTGGTTGTTCTTATGGGTATTTTGACATTATATTTATTGCCGTCTTTTCTGATAAGCCACTTATCTTAATACTAGTCGATGGTATAATAGCTGTACATGTGTTAGGTTCTGCACCATTATGAGTTATTTGATCTGCACTCGTTAACGTTCTTTCAATTCCTGACATATTTCCACTTGTAGGTCAATAAAACAACAATAAATTCAATAATTAACGAAAACATAATATTATATTTTCTGGAATAAATTGGTATTTAATTAATTGTTGTTTCATTGACCTACAAATTGAAATATTTCAGGAATTGAAAGATGACTACTTAGTATCGGGGAGAGTGTCGTTCCGAATTCTTTTTACTAGAACTTGCCAACTTGAAAATATGTCGTGTTTACACACATGAACAGTAATTTCATTATGGCATTTATACTTGAAGTGATTGTTTCTTGGAATGTGGTATCTTGATTTTATTATCGCTAGAGTAGGTTCAGTTGGAACATTGGTGAAAAAGTTGGTAACATCGAAGCCAACTATGTAATCCAACTAACATTCTTCTAGGTTGGTGTTCTTGATTTTAGTAAGGAAGAGATTTTAGTCATGATAGCGGACTAAATCTGGTCTCTTATCGAAATGATAACGTGTAGCAGTAATTTAGCTGAAAATTCTTGAAGTTAAGAATTAGTTTTAGCAGGATTTACGGGTGTTGCATCTTGTGTATGTTTGTCTCTACTGATATTGTGGGATTTATTATAATTATTTGTACTTCCATGCTCTTAGTATTTCTTGTATTCTGTTATTGCACGTATCCAGTTTTATTCTTATAGCAGCATTTCTTTGTACGGTAGATGTGATTAGTGCTGTTTGGAGGATGAACTTATTAGTGTTTTGTTGATATCAGTTGCTCTATTTGGTCAGTTTTGCTTGTTCATTGCTCCAGTAAGTCCAGCTTCCTTTAGTGTTTTTCCGTTTGAAGATTATTTGTTTCCTGCTAGCTCTATATTGCAGCTGATCGTATGCCTTCAAGTTCCTGTATGCTGTTCATGCCTTTAATTATTATTCTTTCGGTAAAAAGAGTATCACCCACTTTTTAATGACTCTCTCAGCTATAATGCTGACATGTGGTGACTTTACCACCACGCTCTTCAGGATGATATTATGTTGTTTTGCATTGTACAGAAAGGTCATATGATTTGCTTCTTTAGTAAGTTTGACCACTCATATTGTCTGAAAGATCTATTTGATTCAGGCCGATATCGAATTTCTAACTCCCGACGAGAGCTTATTACCGATGGATGAGTCACAGGATTATCAAAGTTGTCGCAGATTAACTGTCATGTCTGTTAACAGATGTATTTTAATACCGAAAAAAAAATTAGATGGTTAGGTATAATATTTAACAGAAACAAGGAGGTAAAGCGTATTGAAGTTTTTAAGTTTTATATTCTTAAAGTGAAGTAAGTGATATAAGCTATCGCATGTTAGAGTATCCATCTACAGGCACTCGGTAGGCAAAGCGGAGATGGCTGTTTCACTCAGCAATGATCTCTATCAGTATTGATTATAATTTTCTGTTTTTATTTCACAAGACTGTAAGTATACTTTTAATGGAATAATATTTAAAATTATTTGTTTTCTTATACTTTTGAAGACATTTCATTATGTTAACACACTGGAGCAGTGTCTATGACGGGTTGGTTAAGTTTTGATTTAGTATAATGTTACCACTTTAGATTAGGTGTACTTTGACACAAATTAATACATACTTATTAGTAAGAATATATGTATGTAGTAAGTAGCATAGATGGCAAAGAGGGACCACGTTGGAGCGAAGAACGTAATCTTAGTTCATAAATACCAACAATAAATCAATATCATTAAAATTTCCATTATTTGTTAGAACGCAATTTAATTGGAATTTTGTAATTTATCTACATACATAACTGTACACAATTAATGAATTTAGGTCGAATTCCTAGACTTAATCATACAAGAACATTAACTTCTATAAAAATCATTACATTAGGATTAGCTCCACTATTTTAATGCAATTCTTGGTGGTCAAGAAACTAAAATAAGAAGGCCTAATTTCATAAACGTTATGAGAAGGTAGACTTGTTTTTGAAGAAACATTTGTCTTCATTAGTAGTAAACCTTTTCTTATTTAGTTGTTTCACAAATTTAAATAGATGCTTTTAAATTATTCGTTTTAGGGTCAAACACGTTTTCTTGTAGTAAGATATATATTCGCATTTGGGAAATTTCGAGAACTGTTGCACGCTGTAATGCACGAACAAAATATGTATTTCCTTTTAACAAGTTATTAACTAGTATTATTATTAGGATTTTGTGAAATAAGATAGTGAATAGTATCTCATTTGTACTCATTGCTACTTGAATTAATTTTATGCATTATACCTACATATTTATTATAACATAATTTAATGTGTGTTAATAATAGGACTGCAGAAGTTTATAACCGTTTCAATCAAAAGTGCTTCCGATAAAATAGCTGCTTAGGAGTAATTATAGAAAATCGATACAATTACAACATTGTAGACGCTCATTTGTATCTCATGATGTTATCAATATGAACCATTACAATATTAGTACAATCCTAACGCTGTTATAAATTGTTAATTATACAGCGCAGCTAACTAAATAGACTAAGGATAACAGATATGAAATTATGAATGATCGCTTATTGGTCTATCATTGTTCGCAACAGTAAACAGGTGTCTGTTTAGTTTCTCGTCCAATGCCCCCATAGTTTTCTTGGCATGTCTGGACCAGTGGCGGTCTCTTTGTTTGCGAAATAAACAAACGACGAACGGATACAGAAACAGGCTAGAGGAATGCACACGTGGAATCCCGTTCTTAGTTTACACTATGATTATGGTGATACTGCACATCTGCAAATTGAGTCATTAAAATATAAACATAATTTACTGCAGTAAGATTTTCAGAGAAATATTGCGGAGATAAGTATTGTTTGAGAATTCGGTATTTGAATTAAATCTGTTGAAAAGTTGCTTTAACATAATCATATTCTTCTAATAATATCGTAAAAAACGTGTGTAATAATAAGTTGTACAGATAGACATAAAAAATCTTCTCTTTTTATAGTTTCATCCAGCGTATAAACAGCATAACCGACACATGCATGTCATTTACTGCAGTTAATTACAGGTTGTAGGACTGTTTTTATTACAGTAATCTATTTACAGTGATGGCTTTCACGACGCGCAGTATACTTACTATGAAACCATAATTTTAGGAAATGTGTAATATTCATTTGTTTAAGATTCACACACTAAAGCATGTGAGAAAAAAGGCGATTTATTACCTGATATTTATTATTTACATTCTTCTTTATTATGGTAATCAAAGCAATCACATTAGACGGAGAGGTTAATCTATATTGCTTTAGACTTTTTATAGTTGTGTCTGTTTGTTTTAAATAAAAGAACTACGGCTACTAAAATTTTCTTTTAACGTTAATTCATCGAAGTAATATGATGGTTACACAACAGATCAGAGTAAATAAATTGGTAGACGCATTTACGAAAAAGTTCCCTGTGATGTTTGGTTCGTAAGATGTGTCTATGTAATTACCCTCTAGAGTCAAACATATTGTTCAATGTTTGTCGATCTGCCTTAGAATGTTAATGAATGACGTGACTTTAATCGAATTAGTTCTTCTATAAGTGTGATTACAATAGAATTTTCTATTAACACATAACAAATGATAAATCCCCTACTGTAATAGATTAAATACACAGAGAGTGGAATAGTGATAAAACCCGAATAAGATTGAATAAACTATTTACTAAGAAAGCATTACATACCATTTTAAACATTTATTCTATGCATTTCAGGTATCTTAATTACTATCTCATGTAAACGCAACGTCTGACGAATTGAAATCGACAGACAGGAATCTTTCGTTAGTTGTTGGTACCTTCCTTATTCAATGATTAGTGCTGAATATCTTTCAATCTCCTTTCATGAGTGTCACAAGACCTGCTTGGTCTACGAACGCATAGAGTACCTTTTCTGGAAGGTACGTACAGAACAATGTGATATTATCGTTAAACAATGGTCTCGGTTTAGGGGTTTTAGAATGATAGATTTAATGCGGCGTCACATCAAGTCAATGACAAACATTTTATGCGTAGTGAAACAGTGTTTATGTCATAAATACAGTGATTTGTGAAAGTGTTCATAATGTAGGTCATGACGATTTGTGACGTTATTACGTTGATGCACCATGTCAGTAAACTTTTCTGGTGATTGAATTCCTGGAACTGTAATAATACCAATACATATATTGTTGTAATACGTTATTTTAGAAATGGAATTTAGATTTTTCAATATGAAGTTTCATATTTAGACTATTTACTTTTAATAAAATAAATTTTTAATCCTTTTCTTTAGTTTTCGAAAGATGATGATTTGTTATTACTTCTTGTTTGTTTTCGGTTTTTATCGCAACATGATAGTCGTAAACGCGTTAACGTTATTTTGTAATAACAGCGTTTTACCTAAGATATTAAACGTTATTCAACGGTAAACTAAGAAATGTGAGTAGTTAGAGTAAGAAAACCTGTTATTTTCATTTAAAGCTATATCTTTGTATATAAAGTGTTAAATAAAACATGAGTATAGTACTATTGCCGAATAAAATTGTGATTTTTTAAATTTTGAAGTAAATGGTTGTACAAAACACTAAAGTAAAACTAAAATCGTGTACGTATTTTTATAATTAATTTTTTTTACAACTTGTAATTTGCACTACCAAAATGTTGCATATGTATAAAAAATATTAAATCTTTGTGAGACTTATTCTGGTTGCACATACATGTGGTAAGACATCAGCTAAATTATTAATATTATTAATTATTATGGATTGTTTCTCATTGCTAGATGTCCTTCTTTCCTATCATTACATTTTGCAATACTTATGCTGTAATTAATCTATCACTAACGATAATCTGCAAAACATGAACAATAAACTTATTCGTTTCTAAGTCCAGAGAGTACATAGAGTAGAACTTTGGTGGAGCTGATATTCGATTCTTTCTAATTTTTCTATCCTTATAGTTATGTATATTTCAATCTAGTTTTCCTTCTATTTTCTTCTGGAATCTCATTTCTGTTGCGTTTGTTCTGTTTGTACTTCTTTCCGTTGTTGTCAAAGTTTTGGAGATATAACTTTTTTCATTACTTCGCTTTTTACCTCATTTGACATTTTTTTTCCAAAGAATACATCTCCAAGTTTTTCATTGATGTTCTTTTGTCGTCTCTCGTTCTTGTCTATAATTGATCTGAAGTGTTTATAGTTTTTCACTTGGTTATGTCGTTATAGTTTAATGTTACGTGTCTTTCCAGCTGCTGGTATAACCATTACTATTACTTCCTGTAATTTGTGCCATAATACCATTTCTAAAATGCTTGTGGAAATATTAACGCCATTCGTTTCACCATTTTCATTCTCCAATTTCCTATTTGTGGCCTTTTCATTCTCTGTTTCGTTTTTCTAATGGTTTCAGTATTCATGATTCTTCACCATTTTTTTGTTATGAGTATAATTGTCTTTTAGCTTTTCTAAAACCACTTTATTCTTCCCTGACCACAACCATTACGTTCTATTATTGTAATATATATCTTTTCTAATTTTAAGAATATTTTTAGAAACTTTTCTTGTTGTATAATAGATGTAATTCATCATTTCTTCTAGTATTTTCTCTAATTTTTTAAATAGAATTTGTTGTTGCCTTTGTATGTTTGTTCTATTTTTTTTTTCTTGTGTGTCTCATTTCGGTTTTCATGCTTTCTGATTTTCGGCTTAAATTATGTTTATTTCTCGTTAATTTTAGTTCGCCATAAAAGCTTGTGCTGTTTCTTTAAATGTTTCCTCCGTCATAGTTGAGGAGAAGTTTCTACGTTAGGCCAAATGGAATAAATATAATGGTTGCAATTACTTGTTTGCCTTTTCTGTCATATTTTTTTTCTATATGTATCTATTATAATCTTCCCAATTCCTTGTATTTCATTAGGTTTTTCATTTTTTCCTTATTATGGTGATCTTCTGTCCACCATTTAGTTTTTTGCTTTGTGGTTTTATATTTTTGTTGTTCCACAACTTTGTTTATGTGATGTCAGTATCTTTTCAACTTTCGTCCATTAGTGTTTAAGTTGGTACTATCTGTCTCCCATCCTTGTAGTTTTGTTCCTAATATGTTTTGGTATGTTTTTCGGCATTATTCGTTCTTCCAGCTAGATTCTCACTTTTTCTTTTGTTTTGTTCATGCTTTTGTTTGCTTCTTTTGCGTGGATCTTTTATAATTTCATCACTGTTTATTGTTGGTTATTTCTTTGCAATTAACCAATCATTAATCTTTGCAATTTGGAGTTATCTTTTCTATTGTCAATTCGTCGAGTAACTCAATTTCCACTACCACTATTCATTTCTGCTTTTCTGTTGTCATGTAACTTATGTGGCGCTCTAGTTCTCTTATAATGTCCTACTCCCAATTATAGCTACCAGTATCATCACTTTATTCCAGTCATCTGTCACTTTTTTAGCTTCAGTTATAGCGATTATTTCTATGTTGTGACCTATCATTTTTTCTGCTATGTCTTTCTCATTCGTTAGTAGGTTTCGAAAATTCTATATTTCCATTCCGACATGATTTTTGCTTTATTTGATAGTACCTAGCTTTCATTTGGAGCAGTTATAAAAAATATTGTACACCAACGTTGTAGTTGGAAATGAAATTAAAATCTGCAAAGTTTGTTCTCAAGTCTCGCCAGTTTACTGACAATGTAACCAGACAACGTCAAACAGTACCCTACCTTGAATAAACTTTGAAACCCTTCATTGCTAACGAAGTCAATTAAATCTTCTTTCTTGCGTACCTTTTATTGTGAAAAACTGATTCCAATCCATACTTTATTTTTATCAGACAAAGAAATATATTCCCTGAAAATATTTAATAAATTTTGCAAATGAAATATGAATTCTTTTGAATATCCATACTTCCTGGCGAATGGCGCAATGGCATTATTCGGTAGATGGTATAAATTGGTATAAATGGTACAAATTTTGTTGTGGAACTCTATCCACAACAAAATTGAGCAATGGTATGAAGTTTGCCTTTTTGGGGCTCGAATTGCCTAATTTTTTTAACTAAAAAGTTTGTTAACAATGGACGTTCAATATAAGATCTCAAAGTAACTCCTAAAATTGTGATTAAGTACAAAAAGGTCATATAAATGTGATACCAAAACAGTGGTCTAAGGAAGCAGAACAAAATATAGTACAGTACATATTATAAAGTTGTCAAATCTGCAGGATTTTGTATTTTGAATTGAAATTTTATATATTCCTATGATCATTTTTCATTTTTCTTAGCTTTATCTTAGTTACGTACATATTTTACCATTTTTATCCCAATCTAAAATGTATAATTTATCACTGTTACTTTAACAAATTTGTTGTTAACACAAAACAAAAAAAAAGATCACAGATTCTTTTTTTTTATTATTTAACAGTATCCATCATATTCATCATAAAGTAGGTTAATATAATAGTTCTGTTACGCCATAAGATTCCCTTACATAATTTCTAACTAGATGAGTTACAAAATTCAAAGTATAAAGAATTGATAGCAGAAGATTCATACAAAAACATTTAATTTCACGCTTGTGATAATCGCTTCCGTCTCCTTGTTTTTGTTGTTGTACCAGTGAAAGTAAGGTCTTTCATTGAACCCGCGTGAACAGAACAGGGTTGAAACTGTATACTTATGTACGGTGACCGCAAGAGAGCGCTAACAAATGGGGCAGTAATATTCGTGAGAGTGTGGCGAGTTGTAAAAATGCGGAAAACATGTGTGAGCTCAGCTGGTTGTCTTTACCGATCTGATCTGCACATCTTGGAAGCAGTTCTCTCTTTTCTTTTCAGTGTTGTTTTTCTCGCCAGTTACCACCCACGTTTTGTTGGGAATATTTTACATGTCGCACTTACTCACGAAATCATCGAACCTGCGACGACCAGAATCGTCATAGCCGTGTACATTGCAACGTTGTTCTCCTTCATGGTCGATCATTGTTGTCCTCTTGGTTTTTGCACGAGCGATGGTAGAGGAGAAAGAGGAAGACATTGCACGATAGCGATTGTTTACGCAACGAAGTACATAAACCGTGCTAATGGTGAAAGATACACAGAGATGAGAGTCTGGTTGAGTTTAACACGACATGGTATTTGTTCGTTTTATGTGAAACTTATTCAGCTAACATTGTTAGGTGCATTGTCGACATTCTTTCGCGTGTTTCTTCCTGCAGGAAAAATATTTTTAAAATGGAAATGTACACAAAGGGAAGTTATATATATGTACCTAGAAAATTAGAGGTGTTTAGTATTTTCAGATTCTTTGGAACATTATATAGATGATTTATTATAAAAGATAAAAAAGCCTATTTTAACGAATTCCATTTTGGAATTTATGATTTAGTCAAAATTATTTCTTTAATAAGTTTATTTGAATTTATTATCTACAAGCACTACGTTATCAATAGTACGTACGGTACTATATTAGGACTGTTGAAATCTGCTCAGGAAATAAAATACTCTTCCTGCCTAATCGTATATAAAAGAATATATCTATTAATAAACTAGTGATAAAAAATACACAATTAGTAACAACTTAAATAATTTAAGAGATATAGTTATAATTCCGAAATCAAATTACGCAGGAAGTGAAACTATATAGTCCATACGTTGATAGATAGGGCTATATGAAAAACTTGACAAGTTTTCATTAATACATAGAATCTATAAGAAACAGTATGTTTAAACAATATTGCATATTTTACGTAGGTGTCTTATAATATAAATATTACCAAATTAGCATTCTAAGAGGAGTCTTAGGAGGTTATAGCAATGATCTCTTCTAGCGTTTCTGCGTTAATGATTCACAGTAATGATTCAAATTGTCTTTTATAATTGGTCTTAAATTAGGTAGGTACCAGGAGTGAAGAGTTTAGTTCGTTAACATTTGCTGGTTCTGATCACAGACATTTTTATAATCAGAAAATGTCAGGTCACTATAACTTCTTATTCTAAGTACCTTCGATTACGAAGAATATCTCGGAATTTAAAAAAAATGGTTTCCAATTTGCAATCGTCAAAGAAACTTACAACTATGTACATTGAAAACTTGATGCAGTTTGTGCTTCTCAGAAAGTTTTGAGCGAAAATGTGTGCGGTGCTGAATTCTTTGTCGCCTTTTTCTATTTATCAGCATTTTGTGGTGATGCATATAGAAACTGCTAATGCTCCCTATAATTGACGTAAGCTGTTGGAGATGCTGGATACAATCTTGTATTCTAGGATGTTCATTTGTAACATGCAGCGTTTTCTCGAGGATAATAATAATAATAGTCATAAAAGAACTCATGGGAAATTAACATCTCCATATATGATATGGTGGATAGATGGAACGGAGAGCCGTTCTTACTCACAGTGACTGTATAATATGCAGGGTTTTAGAATATGTTTTTGATTACTACAGTACTGGTTGAACAAAATAAAATATTTTAATCGACATGGGTTTGCATCATTTGTTTTTGTTCTTCAATTATGTCTGAGCATAAAAATGCGGAAACGGACAATCCAAAGGATAAGTCGATTTTTCATAAGGAGGTGTAAATGTGCAGAGAAATGAACAGTAGACTTTCAGCATTTAATATATTCCTTAATTTTATGTTAGATTATCTTTTGTTTTATGGGCATTGTTTACAAAAGTTCATCGTAATTATTATTCTACAAAAAACTATACAATTGTTAGAAACAGTTGAATTGCGGGCTTATGTTAACAAATGTTAAGTAATTTAGTAACAGATATGCGACAGAACTTATTTTAAGTCATGGTGAGTTATTTCATCACGGCAACTGTTTTCAAAACCAAGATGTTTTCGAATTTAAAGCTATCGACTATACGTTAGAAACGGTTGAGTAGCGAGCCCATATTGATTAAAACTTTTTTTTTGATTCTATCAGTATTGGTATTGGCGGAAGAAAACATCCTATTTTATTGATGCTTAGGCGTCTTCATGTACACTGTTGGATATAATTTACCGGCATACTCAGTATAATTTGCACGCGTAAACCGCGTTAAGTGCACTGACATCTAGTACCAATGTTGCCAATCTAAATAGCAAAAATTACCCAATTGCTAAACTTTGCATTATACATTACACATAATTATAATATTTATAAAAAATGTAATATGTTGATGTGTATTGTGCTTTGTCATTGAAACAGTGTAGTAACTGAATGCCATTTGTATAAAACATCTGCTTTTGTCAGGTTTGAAATAGTTTCTTGAAGATTCAGACTTCTACAAACTAGACTTCAGAAGTGTAGTTATCGAATAAAAACCTGCACTTTCCATTTCTTATTTTCTCTAATCAAAGCTGCCGTAACTGGAAAATCAAATAAAAAACTGTTTCTGTTCGTTAATAAGAAAATAATAGTAATATTTTTTCTAGAACTTGCGATTCTATCAATTAAAGATGTTGCTGACTGTAACTGTATTAAAAGTTTTCAATTTCTAAAATAGGGAGAATGTAATTCTATACTCCTGGATTGAAATTAGCGAAATTTAGTTATAGGAAGAAAATTAGTACAATAACCTTAAGATGTATTTATACATTTTTCATTTATTTTCTTAGTACTTAAAGATGTTTTTACACGTTTCTCTTTCTTTTCTAGGTAAGTTTCCTTGTTTCAACTTATATGATGAAAAATACTGGTATGTATCAGAATCTATGTATGCTGTCGAACGCGATTTAACACGGCGTTACCCAAACTTTTGTTTTCATGTGCTTACTTACATACGGGTTAATGGATTTACAGATCAGTAGCGTATCACAGAACATAGTTTTAATGTTAGACACTTATAATATTCAAAGAAAAAGAAAATGCGTGACGCAATATTGTTGTATTACAATGTATCAAAAAAGTTTGAGGACTGCTTATTCACCTTATTGACACTAATAGATAAATTGTTTATTAAACTGTTAATTACCTGGTTGCGTACCACCTTGATATATTGCGTGGTAACAGTAGTACGAGCACCACCGTTTGAGAACCAAGCAATGAATTTTTGGTTACTAATAGCTTAATATCCAAGGTTCATTATAATTATTTAATTCAGTAAAAAGGAAGGACTTATATAAATACATAAAACAATTAGCCTTACAACGTTGGAGCATAAGAAACAAACTGAAGTAACCAATACAGAATTTCAAACTGCATATTCTTGCTTCACCATTTTTGCGGAACTATGATACATACAAATCCAAGAGTTTCAGGAAATACAAATATTTACCTATAAACACATCCATCTATTCCTTCAAAGACCTTCATACACAACGTAGATATCGATACTTTAAACACAGCTGCAAAGAAAACAACCAACATAATATCGAATTACAAAATACATACCAGGTTCACCGATTATACTTTGACATACATCCCGTGATTAGCGACAAAAATAGGTTATACCTATTGCTTGTTTGTCTGGAAACTATTTTTTTCTAATAGTATGCGTTTTATAATATTCCATATTATTATATCAACATTTGTTCTGGTTTCGTATTAGCAGCGTTTTATTTTCGTACATCGATGTTTATTTTAGGCGAAGAAAATGTAAATAAAGAGAATTGACTACCTATTAACATCAAATTTTATTAAACATTACACAGGAACATATGGTAGAAAATTATTATTTGTTTGACTAGATTTTCATTGAATAATATGAGATAGTTAATACTTTTCATTGACTAAATGGTGAACTACATTTCATAAAATATTTCAGGATTTCCGAATATGTATGCAAACGCAATAATAATATACCTCATTTATTAATTAATCTAAACCAAAACAAGATTCACACTTTATAAGAATATTAACAATTATAATTCTGTTTATTTAATACATTAAATGATTCTCTAGGAAAATTAGATCCTGTACTGAGCGTCAAAACAACGTGTAGATTAATGTATGTACAGATATACAAATATTTAGGCGACATAAAACAAAATTGTCAATACATTGCTATAGCATCCTGAATAATAATTAAGTGTTAGAAGTCAGAAGTACTTCAAAGAATCTAATATTTTCAAAAGAAACTATATTATGTATATTCGTCCTTTTTTAAATATTATAGTGTGACTAACTGGTACTTCATCCTGTCGTAATTTTTGTTTTCTGTTTGCATGTAGACGATTTTCTTTTAAGTTTCCTTTGCCACGAGAAGTTATGAAAACATAAATAGATGGCGCGATTAACTTAACTGTTTATTATATTAGACAGTTTACATTTAAAATAAATAATCATGAACTGAGATCTACTTTCCTGGAGATTACTCATATATACTAAATTGTATATCTCGTAGAGGAGTTTACAATTTATAACAAATAAATTCTCATAGTTGCAGGTGTGGTTTTCCGGTTTAAAACAACCAAGTTTCGTAGGCAAAATTAAATATTTATTGAGGGTATCGTAAACTAGTAACATATTAGAAGTGTAAATTATTTAGCGCAACGATGAAATATTATTTCGTAAATAAAAACGTACAATTTTAGAAATCAACGTAGGTACACATAGCTAATGGTACCTATCGTCGCATTCGTATTTGCTAATTAAATTAGTAACTGCGAGCGTAAGCTGTACTTTATGAGTAAATTAATTGATTCTCGTATAGGTTAACGAAATTTGATCAGCAATATATTATGTAATGTGATACTATGTGTGTATATAAAAAGAATTATTTACTATACTATTATTAGAAGTTGAGTATTCAGATAAACTACATATATGTATGTATATGCAAATGATACATTGATAATTTATTTTTTATATATTTGCAACATTCATCTTAATATTACACAGTTCCTTAATATTCATAGTAAATAAAATGTATATACGAGTATGTATTACCTATTGTCATCTATGATCCAACGTCATTACGTGATAGATGTGTTCATATGTTTTGATTTATTTGTGTAGTGTTTTAAATAAAATCTAAGAATATCTAGCCCGGTTGGTAGCCTAGTGGCTAGCACACTTGCTAGATAGTCCAGCGGTACCGGATACGAACGCCGGTGCTTCCTTTCTGAGTTTGGTTTTCTCTAGTTTTCCAAATTCCACGGCAAATGCGGAATAGTAATATCTTAAGTTGCTCTATAGCCGCAGGCGTAATGATAACTCATGATCAGCCGGTTAGACGGCTGACTATCATCGTAGCGGGGCGATAGGAGCCGGGCTTCAATTCTCTGGAAGGACGGTGACATTTTTTCAGGGGGTTGAAATTCGGATCGACTTACCATTTGCTGTTGGGAGCAAAGTGATTAAGAGAGCGGCATTATAAAAGGCGGTATGATGCTGTCACAAAGCCATTTGAACACAATTTACGCACACAAAACTACACCGCGAAAGTTACAGTGATAGCCAGACAAGTAATACAGCTTACGGAGTCACTGCAACTAAGCACGCACCACCCAAAAGAAACATACCGAGAGTTGCTTTATTCACCAGTGTACATCAGTGATGCCATCAGATGGCATCAAGCCGTTGCTTTATTCACCGGTGGTTTCCTGATGTTCCATCATAAATGGTTGCTTTCTCCACCGGTTAATCGATGGTGTTACACCATGGTTACACCACATCCACCGAACTTCGAGTTCGATGTTAGCGATGGATTGAGAAGTGGGGAGAGTCAGCTGTTTTTGTTTATATCGGCGTAACGGAAAAATTTAAGGTTATTACAGGTTATTAGACGAACGGCAGATATGGATTATGAATTCGAATATATAATGGGGTGCGCTTTTGCACGCGGATAACAGATAAACAAAGTATGATATTAAGGAACGGTATGTATGCATGGTGTTTGAGATGTTTAAGATGAACTATCTGAGCTATCTAAAAACATAATTCAGCCAATAATATAAATATTTAATTACACATTTTAAACCTGTATCCGATGACGAAACTTGTAGTATTTTCATTAAGATAAAAGATTCTATAATCGACGGTGTCGCAATCTAGACGAATACGTAAAGATACCTTTTTTCGTAAAACGAGAGAAACGTAAATGATGCGTAAATGTCATAAACTGTAAACATAACCTCTTAACATAAAAGTCAACACTGCCATAACAGCAGAAATCGTTGCTTTAATCTTCGCAAATTACATGCACCATAAATCCATCTAATTATGACGTCATCACATCAAGCGATGTGGTGTTGATGAATAAAGCAACTCTCGGATATATTTTTAGTTCAGATGTGTGAATGACTATTTTTTGTTAACAAAAGATGTAATATTCACGTTTTCTTGGCAAATTAAGTAAAAGTTTTGAAAGCATAGAGTTTATTGACGAAAAAGAAGAAAATAATCAATTAGCATTTCTAGCGACGCTAGTTATAAGCATTCGACATATACAGGAAAGAAATCAGTACACTACGTTATATTTCTTGGTGTTCGCACAAAATAAGTCTTAACTTTTTGGTTCTCAGATTTCTTGCTTTTCCTCAAAACGCGCATAGGAGTGAGGTAACTTATAAAGGCTGCGATCAAGCGTAATGGTTTTCAACGGAATTTTATCCACAATATACTGAGGAAATTTTTATTATACGAGAAGTTTCGTAGAGTCTATGACGTTTCATAGAAAGATGTGGGATTTTTACTGGTTATTTCTCTCTCTTCATTACCACAGATTTGAAGAAAATTTTTAAAGAACTAAATTTAAAGAATAATTTACTGTTGCGACATGTGTTGATGTAGTTGCATTGGCAACGCAAAAGATAAAGTAGAATGTTGAGAATACTCAGGAATTTACGAAGTAAAGGAACAAGGACATCAGTTTCAAAGTTTTTGGTTCAACTAAAATACACTAGAATTGAAAAGTTTAGCGTTGAAGAGCGTATCTTTGAAACAGATCACAGAATGAATGAAACAAATGTAAAATTAATTAGATCTCTTACTAAAGAATTTCGAACTTCACAACAACAAGCTGAGATTAATGAACTATGACGATGGTCGGATTCCACACAATTTATTGTTTACGAAGATGAATTTTTCAAATTAAGTATAGATAGGTCATTTATTTTGACTTATCATGCAAAAATTCAACAAATTAATTTGAGTTTAAACTTATTATGGTATCAACAAAAGTTGCAGTTTTTCCAAAACATTATTTACTTGTCAAATTTTTAATGCATAGGTAATTTTATCTCAAGGACAAGAAAAAGTCTAATGATGTCATAATCAAAGATATGCAGAATTGTCATTGCAATAGAAAAGTGTGAAAATAGATAACCGAAAGTGCGAAATCACTGAATATATTTTAAATTTTTAGAGTATGATCAACTACACAAGAGAAGAATCAATTTTTAGAGGTTCTACTTTTGGAAATGATATACTGCTTTGGTCAGAATATTTGATATTTCTTCTTAAGCGTTTTCGTATTAAACGTATTTCACTGTAATTGTTTTTTGCTTTCTCTTAATAATATTGAAATGTACCCTTTCATAAGAAGCAAAAATCTATAAAAGGTTTACAGATTTTTGCTTCCAATCACTTAATTCCAATCAGTTATAATTTATAAACACAAACGTAATATGTAGATCTGGAAATCTTTTCGTATCCAGAACAAAAAAAGTGGAATCGAATACGAAATTTAAATACGATAGTTTTCAAGGTGACCAAGTGAATCTGACGGAAAATATGTGAACTAATTTAACAATGTCTTGCTCCACTGCGAAATGTTTGAGGTAAATTTTTCTGAACAATTAAGATAAATTGTAGTTAAGTTGTATCTTAAAGTAAACTCTAATTTGCTAATCCTTTGATAAAGGAAAAGGTCATTCTTGACAGAGAAAAAGGAAATTCTGGAAGGTTTCTTTTGTTGAATCAAATATTTCTGGGTGATCTAGTGATGGAAAACGTTGAACGAATTGCAGAATATCGAATAATGAACAAAAAGTGGAGGATTGGATACCTGAAAATAATATTTCAACCTTAAAATTAATATCTAGCAGTCTAAGTGTTTGACTAAAATATACACATCATAATGAGGAAATTATGGTCATATAAGTGTAGATAATTTTACATGTACTAACTATCAAAAACTATATTAGATTGGTACAGCATAGTTACTTACTTTCCTATACATTTGGTACCTATGAGTGTGCATTTACGATCCTATGGTTTATTGTATAATACTTATTATAGGTACATATAATCAATATGTCTGCGGGAGCAAAAAATAGAGTAAAACTAGGTTTTCTGTAACTTATCACGAATTTTCGTCGGTAAATTTCGTATATTACTTGCACATGTAGTATTGATGTTAACTAAACGTAATTAAGATGATCGTGGAGCTAGTGGGGTTAGCAGCCAATGGAAAATCCTTATTAAAAGGAAATAAGACTCATTTATCTAAACCTTAAGCTTTCGATTTTTATTAAAATCTTCCTCAGAAGGTAATTCTACAAGAAAATATCCAAGTACAAAAGCGGTAACAGTAATCATAAATAAAAACTTACGATTAGAGTAAGAAGCTAGCAGTCACAGAACAAAACTTCATAAAACGCACCATTAATACTAATTAGTCATACTAGGCGCTTTTTTAAACTCAACACAACATGTTAAAACACAAAATACATTGTGAAATTAATAAAAATGCGGTGACAATTCACCAGAAATAGACCGCATGGCTAAGCGCGGGAAACAGGTGTAAATAAGATAGGTTAAACAAGGAAATTATTTTATTGGGCAAATATCAAAACTGAAAGTAACCAACTTAAGTCAAAACTGTAACACAGTAGGGGGAAGGCGGGAAATTCAAACACGACTAGTCGGAATCTATAACTGTAATAGTGGCATTCAAATCAGTAATGAGGGGATTATTACCGTGAGAGGTGTTTTTATTGATATTGAACAATAAGGAGTATATATCGCTGAGATTATCCAGATCCGTTCTAAAATTCATGGTATTATTAGTAGTTTGTATGTAATACATCTCAAGAAACATGCGCTTCCTGTAGTTCTTTTCAGTAGCTATAACAGAAGTGCCATCAAAATCCATCAAATGTCTATTATGAAAACAATGGGAAGAAAGAGCAGTACTGTCAGAATTTTTACTGCAATCTCTGCTGTGTTGATAGATGCGATTTTTTAGCCATTGACTGGTAGTACCTATGTAAACAAGTTCACAGTTCCTACAGGGGATATGGTAGATAACGTTGGAACGTAGCAGGAATGGGGTAGTGTCCTTAACTCTAGAGAAGATCGACCCTACGGTGGTAGTGTTGTAGAAAGCCAACTTAGTGGTGGGATATTGTAGAAGTAATTTCCTAATTTTTTCCGAGCAGTATGGTATGTAGGGAAATTTTACATATTTATATTGAACGATGTCAGTGGGATTATTAGAAATATGTGGGGAATTAGGTGCGGAATTTAAGTTAGGGTGGGTATTGCGATGTTGAGTGGACGGTGACTGATGCACTATAGATTTGGACAATTTCAAGGGGTAACCATTTTGAGTAAATAACTCAACAAGACGGGTCTTTATACTATTATGAAATTGTGGATGGGCAATTTTGTGAATTCTAGTCCTTAAAGCACGTAAGACATTAAGTTTCATCTGTATAGGATGGTTAGAATAGTAGTTCAAGTAACGACCAGAGAAAGTAGGTTTAGTGTACCAGTCGAGGATTATTTTTTGATCAGGAGTTCTATGTACTTTAGTGTCAAGAAAGGGAATAAGTGAAGTGTTAATAGGTGAAGTGTTAATAGGGATTCCCCAAACTACTAATAATACCATGAATTTTAGAACGGATCTGGATAATCTCAGCGATATATACTCCAGCGATATATACTACTTATTAACAACGGAGAAAGAGAGATTACTTCAGAAACAATTTGTCGATGCATATTCTGTATGTACTTACCCTCTTTCGTTAATGATAGATTAAACTGGATTTATTTATGTTAAGATTATGATACACTACATTTAAATGCATAAAAAGCGCATTAAAATATATCGTCTGAAAGTATTACTTCGGTTTTTCGAGTGCTTAAAATAATAATGAACTCGTGTTATTGTATTACGAATGTGTAGTATCTGGTCACTCGATCTTAAGACACAAACAACGCAATATTTGTTAGAGTATGTACTACTTTTATTTGAATGTCTGGACCATTCTCGTACGATATATGTCCTTAATTAAAATTACGATTATCTTCGTTTGAAAAATATTTACATATAAATTGAACGCGTGCATACTGAAGAAGTAGTAACAATGGTGATGCATAAAGGAGTGGGTTCTTTCTATATATTACAAGGAAAACATGGGTGTAGTATTTTAAACGTAAGGCAAATAGAATAATATGGTGAAAGGTAAATAGGTACCTATGCAGGTACTATGAATAATAATGACTACACCGTCATACAGCTCTGACTTAATGTTCCTCTTATTTTGTTTAATTTACTAGTGGTTGAGTTCTGTGAGGTCCAGGTGTATCTCATTGGATAAACACAAAATATTAGCTGTTCTAATAGAATCTATAATAACTGAACTTGATTATGAATTCTGGAATTAATAAAAGATTTGAAAAATTTGAAACTTGTTTGCATGATTAGTCTAATGTAAATCTTCTCATTTCATCATTTAACGAACTAATACATGTTTGTGTATAATGATACTTATGAATCACAATAATCAAAACGAAAGTAAGATGTAAAGATTATTAAAGAGGAACAACGGAAACGCTGCTAAAATAACGGATAATTCACTTGTATCTCACTGGAGGGATTATCTATAAGCAAGATATATAATCTAGCTACTGTGAGTAGGAAGGATCTAAGGCCGCTAACTAGAGAGTGTCAGCTGAAAAAGTGCTTGCGCAATTAGGGGATTGTATTTGGGCCCTATATGCCGTTTTTGTTGTTGAAATAATAATAATATTTTTATTTCCAGAAAAGTTACATCGAAACCAAAAACAAGCATGTAAATTCCATGATATTCCTTCAAGGAAATATGTCAAATATGCCAACGCTAAGTTTGGACCATCATGTACATACGTGTATACAGTATGCTACAGTACCGGGATACAGTTTTTAGTGCGAAACACATTTTTGCGATCTTCCCACACACGCTATCGACTTGTTTCAATTCGTCATCAACCCATAATCCTAGAAGCTTGATTGACCTTGATTGAAGGAAGGTAAAATTACCCATCTTAATAGGCGGACGTTCAATATACGATTTAAATGTAACAAAGTTCGATTTTTCAAAGTTAATACTTAGTTGATTGCTTTCTGCTAAATTGCAGATCTTCTGTAGTACTACACTAGCCAATGCCATGTTATCTTGAACTGAACCCGCTATTAAAACATTGTCATCGGCGTAACTTAAAATGGTGCAAGTGTAGGTTAAGCCGTTTGTGAACAAATCGTTAATGTAAATGATAAAGAGCGTCGGCCCAAGGATAGATCCTTGAAGTACGCCAGTCATCACATCGCGCACATCAGATCTATAACTATTTAAAATAACCTGTTGTCTCCTATTGCTCAAGTAGGATTTAAACCAGTCCAGCGCTGTACCTCTGACTCCATATCAACATTTAACATTTTTAACAGTAGATCATGATTCAGGCAATCAAAAGCTTTTTAAAATCTATGAAAACACCAATAAGGAATTTGCCCTTGTCATGTTCATTTACAACTAATTTTATATATTCACAAAGAGCGGTAGTGGTTTCTTTCGCTTCAGTGAAACCATGCTGATTATTGTGCAGTGTATTACTCTTCTTAAGAAAGGTCATTAGGTCAGTGCTTACAATAGTTTCAAAAAGAAAACGAAGACAACACGCTAATTGGTTTATAATTACCAACTTCATACAAGTTGCCCTTTTCAAGATAGGTCGTACTTATGCTAATTTAATCTTATTTGGGAAAACCCCTTGAGCAAAACAAAGATTAATTATATGTCAAAATCGTTTGGAAATATACTGTGCGATTGACTTCAATATTGTGTTTGAGATACCATCATGTCCGGAAGAGAAAGTAACCTCTTCAACTTCATTGTGAATAACAGGCATCAAATACAGTTATTCAATATTTAATAATAATAATTCAATCTTATATATTGGATTGTCGATTAGTCCCTGTATCTCTTTGGATGGAGTGGCAGCGCCAATTGTGGCAAAGTACTTGTTAAAGTAATTTGCTGCCTCACTTCCAGTCAATCTACTCGTATTATTACTGTCAATTTTTGAAGTAGAAGAACTCTTTTCCGAAAATGTCCCAATATTTGGTTTTATAAATGACCATACTGTTTTCGTTTTGTTAGTAGACGTAGATAGCAGAGTATTATAATGTAGGCACTTGGAATCAGTGAGTAGCTATTGGTAATACTTATTGTATTCTTGAAATATTGGTCTAAATACGTGATATTGTCGACTTAAATCACCAAGTAAAGATAAATTATTTTTTACGTCTTTTAAGTCCGGTGTAATTCAATTTGTTTTTGGTGGGGAATGGTGAGGAATCATTGTTGTTTCGTGTAGGATATCCATGTGGTGTTCAGTGTCATCAAAAAGTTGCCCCTCTGCATCAAGAAGGTAAAGCGTACAATAATATAGAGCACAATAGGGCCGTTGGCTGTAGCGAGTGTACCGTCAGCAGTATTACTCCTTAGAATAATAATAGTAAACATGATTTATTGTTTGAATCGGAGACGAGGTGAGCGTCAACTCGAGCAATGCATTGAACCACGTCATATCCACTGCTAACAGGCCATTATTGCATGGGGTGTGGTTACACATGGTGAACATACACATCTGCTGCGTGTACAGTAGACGATGATGGGTCGCCCATACGTAGATGAGGTGCTATGGCCCGTTGTGTTTCCCTACGTTCGGCGGGGCCTACATTTGCCTTCATTATGCACAACAACACCGGACCGCACGTTGTGCGTGTTTTACAGACCTTTGTGGAAGAGTATCATATATCCCCATGGTTCCCATGGCCAGCTTGTTCTCTGGATCTGAATCCGATCGAACATGTCTGGGATATGATTGGTTGAATACTTCGAGGTTATTCGGCTCCTCCGGTTAACGTTGAGGAGCTATGGAGGCAAGTTGAAGCAACATGGTTGGCCATCCCTCCCGCTACCATACAACGACTTATTGATTCTATGCCTCCTTCTGTAGCGATGAAAGCCGCTGCTCGCGAGGGGCTAGTCCCGCTACTAACGCACCCCTTTCAACTAGGGCTGCGTCACTCTTCAGATGAAAGTAAGTTATGCTAGTAGTTAGGAAGTATTACTTCCATACCAAATTTCATTGCGTTAGAATCACACGTTTAGATTATGCAGCGTGTGTTCGTCATTTTTTTCCAACAGTTTATTTAATAAGTCGCCGCTACTATTTTACTATTGAGATAGCATATCAAGTAATGAATGGTTGAATTGTGCAGTACAAAATTTAGGAAGTGTAATATCAGCATAAGTAAAATAAAACAGTCGTCGGAGACCCGTTACATGAAACGCCATGAAGCGTAATTCACTTTTTACATGCATCACCTATATGTAACAGTTAGTTAATTTTACATATTATTCATATTATCTTTTACGTTTCAAACTTGCGTGGATTATTAGGTATATTCTTTTCTTCTCTGGTAAATCGTCACGTTTCGACACGCATTAACATCCAACAACATGTATATGTACTGTATGCACTTACATATAAAGGGAATTATGGAATGCTGTATCTTGTATATGTATACTCGCTGTAGAGGAAACTTTTCTTCTCGCTATTTATCAATAAAATACGCGCTCATACACGAAGTTGCCGACATTAAAATGATAAATACGTTGTACGACACCTAAGCAAGAGGCGATGAAGTTATTTTTTTAACATTTTCAGTTGAATGCATTCTTTCGTAGTGGAATATAATGTAGTTATATTGCGGCAGCCGATGTAAGTACTTGGTAAATTACAGCGAGTATACGAAGACGAAGAACATATTTCAAAAACTTATTTACATATCTAATTCAAAAATGTAAGTAAACATCTAACATGTAACCTCCAACGTAAGTTTTGTATTAGACGTTAATTTACGTGGGATTTTGTAGTTAACGATAAGCAACAAGTTTTTACGTTAGTAGAACATTGAATTAGCAATATATAGTTCTCAAATTTTATAAAAGAATCAATTTAGACATTTAAAATTAATTGCATTATTCGTATTCAGTAATGCCGAAGTTTGAAGAATGAAAGAGGCTTGTGCATACACTGAAAAAAAGATTTGCGATTTTACAGTAATGATCGTAGGTTACACAAAATGTCATATTTAATCAACTATTTTCCTATCCTCAGATGTATAGAAAAAGTCTTCGAAGCGTATAGTTACAATGGTTCTCTTTGTGTTCATAACAGCAATTTTAAACTGCTCTGTAACGCAAAAGAAGTTACCATTCTTACGATACATCGATGCGATATTCTTTATATGTGCAAAAGAAGTAACACAACATGCTGAAAACAATTTGCTTGCGCACGTTGAGAACATAAACATGTCTGTAAACGACGATCCGTTAATAAAAGGTTTTCTTGCCATAGTATTTTTATAAGTTCACTTAACAATGAGAACCTTGCGTAAGTTATTAAAAAATCATGTCGTCAATTTACTAATAAAGAATCTTGGCCTGAAATGGAGATGTGATTTTTTTCATTCTTCGCTTAGTGAATGAGGAACTGGTTATGGGTTGGTGGTGTGGTCTTCAGCGAAGACCTGTTCGATGCTTGCCTGATTCTTTATTAATGGTTAGTACATAAGTCGGGATACATAATCTGTCTTCCATAAAGATATATTAGTTCGGTTTTTGTGACCAATGTGTAATTAACCACCTTTGAGACAAGCATGTGCAATTTATTTAATTTTCTTTATAATGAAAATTGGTTTAGTAATATTGTGTTAAGGTATATTATAAAATCGTAACAATGAGTTTACTGGTGCTATTTATTTTAATTTTATTACTAGAACTGGAGGGATTTAGGGACGCAGTAGTTAGTGTTGCTCATAGCACTAACTTGCACATTCTCCTTTTACACTACGATTTTCAAGATCTATGATCAGTTATTAATTAATATTATATGTTTTGGAATAATTTGGTATTTAATCAATTGCTGTTTCATTGACCTAAAAGTGGAAATAAATCTGGGATTAAAAGATCAGCTATTAGTGTGACTTAATTTTATTTTTAAAATACAATATTTTTATTTTGCTTGCATTAGAGCCAGGGAAGATTAAGTTTTGCTAATTTATATGAGTACAGACCTCCAAATACAAATAAATATATGAAGAACAATATATAAAACCAACATACCGTAGTGCTAATTTTTCAGTGCGTATGTGGATTCGATGTTTAATTCCTGGCGTTTACGAGAAGTTGAAGGAAGATTAACTGGAAACTATTATCGAGATCTCTTGGAAAATGTTGGTTTACCTTCAGTAATGTAGCCTTTTGAGCATAATTTCATTTTTCAGCACCACAACTGTCCAATTCACACCACAGTCCACTGTTGTGTGTTAGTGACTTGCTACTAACACCGTTAATATTCTTCCATGGCCATCAAAGGGTCCTGAACTCTTCGTGATATTGATTCGACTAGGTGGTCGGGTATGGTGTCCCAAGCAACCTGTAATTCATGCCGGAGAGCTATTAGGGTCTGCGGGGGATTGGCTAAATTCATAAGTTCTCGTCCCATAATGTCCCACACATGTTCTATTGGCGAGAGGTCGGGGGATTTTGGTGGCCATGGCTAGATATTGACATGAGCCTCTTCGAAGCGATTTATGGAAATTCTCGCTACGTGGGGAGGGGCATTATCCTGCTGGAAAAGTGGGTCTTCGAGCGTTTGAAGATATGGAAGAATATGGGGTTCTACCACGTCATCAATGTAACGCTGGCCGTTCATGGTAGTTTGGATAAATACCAACTGAGACCTACTCCCATATGCTATAGCACCCCATACCATAACACCCACTGCTCCCCACATCCTCGTCTGACCCTCATACGGCCATCATGCATCCCTAGACAAAATTGAGATTCGTCACTGAACACCACCTTATGCCACTCCACGATCCAATGCATTCGCAATCTACACCACTCCAAACGTTGCTGTCGGTGTTGAGCCGTAAGTGGTAACACAAGATGTGGACGATAATATTGTAAGCCGTAACCCCTAATTCGATGATAAACGGTTCGAAGGGTTACAGGACGACTTTGATTACCTAACCACACGTCAGCAATTGATCTGGTACTGGAGAACCTGTCTCTTAGTGCCATTAGGCGAAGGCGGCGGTCCTGTATCTTATTAGTTCTTCTTCGGCTTCCGGTTCCTCTTTGGCGTCCTTCCTGACCCTTCCTAGTCCATGATTGATAACAGCGCATAATGGTGGATTGGTTCCGGTTAAGGCGATTTGCAATTTCCCTGTATGAAAAACCACCTTCTCGCAAACCAACAATTCGACCTCTGTCGAATTCGCTTAATTGGCGATAATTTCCATGTTGCCGCACTCTAGGCATAATAAAACTCTTTAAACACGTTAAACAAAGGTATAATAAGACAAAACCGTTGAAATTAATTTGAAACAAACAATAAATACACCACACATTAATGTCAGCGAAAACTGAATAAAGTGTCAGATGTGTCATGACCACTTGATCTATCGCAACAAAATTTTAATCAATTATTGCCTTTGACTAGTTATACGTTTCTACCAAGTTTGGGCAAAAAATTCGCACCCCTTCTTGGTGTTGCAGTTTCCATGTCATGCAGTTCCATAACTATCATTATTTATTATTATTATTATTATATTAAACGGGTCGATAGCCGCAGTGGTTAGGCGGCTGACTGTCGTTGTGGCGGGCCGATATGCCGGGTTTGAATTTTCCACTACGGTGACATTTTGCTCGGAGAATTGAAATCCGGATCGACTTACCAATCGCAGTTGGGAGCAAAGTGGCTAACAGCGCGGCATTATAAAAGGCGGTATGATGCTGTCACAAAGCCATTTGAACACAATTATACACACACGAAAACTACACCGCGAGAGTTGCAGTGATAACCATACAAGCAATATAGCTTACGGAGTCACTGCAACGAAACACCCACCACACATAAAGAGAAATACAACAATGATAATATCACAGTTAAAATGTAGATATTTCTTATAATATTTATATTTATATTTTATATTTAGGATTTCAACAAAATATAGGTGAATTAATATTTTCAAATTAGTGTTAATTGTATAAAGATATATACATATGTACACATATCAGTAAAACAACATTTGATCTAATTTTACTTGAATAAATGTAATGTAACAGTTACTGTATTTTAAATATGTTAAAGTAGTAACTGTTAAAGATATTCTTTATATTCTATGCGCGTGTGAGCGTGTGTGTTCCCTTTGTTACCTCTTCATTAGTTTTTCTTGAGCGCAAAATCATAGTGAATCAACTTCATTAAATACACGGCGATTTCACCGTAAAATACCAGTAAGACGGAAGAGAGTTAAGTACCTGCGAAAGAAGGTGGTGTTTCGCTGGCGAATATCGCGAATCGTGATGAAATTCCAAGCCTTCGCGCTTTTAAAACAGCAGGGCTGGACGATCTTGAACGGCTTTTTCTTACGACGGCAGAATAGATTTGAACCGCACCAGTCGCGGAGTCGTGAGAATACACCTTAAACATAAATTTTAATTAAGAAAAGTATACAAGCAGTGAAGCGTAGCGATAAATGCACACAGTACATATAGCGCATCAACCATACAGCCTCTGCGTCAAATAGATTGAGATCGAAGTGTTTATTGTTTATCCTAGTGTTGTTGTACATACATAGTACATCGGTAGGTTATTTGATAATTTTTACAGGATGATTTACTGAAGATTGTTTTAATTTCTCTTGGAACACACTTCTACATTTAACGTGAATTCTAGTGTATTATTCTGTAGTGAAGATTTCAATTTCTTAAATAGGACCTCACCTTGTTTTATGGAAAATTTAAATTTTAGGCAAAATTGTTGAGATCTTTTGGTGTCATTAAATTCATATGGTTGCATTTACTTTAAACACTATTTCTTGATTTAAGGCATAACAATATAATACGTATGTATTTAGGTATAGCATTTTTAAAGTGATAAGTTTTTTAATACTGAATTATTAGGAGAAGATTACCATTTATCAGTCACAACCAGTACTTCCATTGATCGTTGGATAATGTGATTTATTTATTACCATCAGTTAATTCCAGGCGGAACTTTTTTGGACATTCTTATTATCAAAGAGTTTTTGTTCATTTAAGGTTAATAACATTTGCTAATTTTGCTGATATTATACTTACTATGTATACACAAAACTAAAACGTCATCTTCTAATACATTCCTTCAAATCAAGCGAATCTGTTAAGAAGGCATCGTAAATTGATTATACAACGATACTTGTATAAGTAAGAAATGCACAAGTGGTAATCTATATTATACAGCGAACAAACGTGTTCGTCTCAACAAACAACAAAAATCATGGTTAATCATTAATCAAACCATGCCGTGCCTTCTTCATGACGCCTTTACCATTTTACGGTTGTTCGTCTATGAGGCGCTAATTCACCGACATAATGATGATTATAGACGAAAATGTGCACCTCTGGGCTTTACGTATACATACATATATAATACGTCTGATCTTGTATCGTATCTGTACATAAGCAAATATGCGTCAATTGTGGCCACGTCTTACAATCAGTGCATGACTTTCCTAATTAGGGCATCGTTATTTAGACTTCGAACTCCATTGTGCAATCGATATCATTGAAAACGGTCAAGAGCAGTTCGAGGGACTATTCTTATTCTTGCATGCGGTTGTTGCCATTAATTACACGAATCTGTCCTACCTGTCAGTAATGATTAGTTGCTCCCGACATGAATGAAGTCCAGACCATGAGTACCTGATAAATCTCAACTATTTTGACCCATTGTGATTTTAATTTGGGTTTGTTTATATAGAAATGGAATATATAATTTCAGGTATATCTGATTTACATAATTTTACAGTTTCTTCATAATACTCCATGGTCAATGTACTTACACTGTCTGTTAAATGTATTTAAGTTTAATCTATGAGATACAATTGATGGTTACAATGTTATACATGTATGAACTGAAGTCTGCCAGCGTTGAACTTTTTTGAGATGGAATAAATGTTAACAAATATTTTAAAATACGTTTATTAATTACTCTATGTAATAAATGTGTTATCTGAGTCCTGTTTAGAAACATAAAATATTTTATGTGATTTCACATCTATCATTAAAGTTATCTTAATGCAATTAAATCATTTTATTTCGGAAAGCACTGGTGAATTATAACCAACCTAGTTAATTGTTTTAAATTTCAGAACATGAATGAATTCCAATTCCTGAATTGAATTACAATGCCTATAATATTTTCAAAACCAGGCCTACATCTTTTTATAACCATTGTGGCATAATTTTAAAATATGCATTCAGTTCCTTGCTGGCAGCCATGACAATATATATTTTGCGAGACAGACTCTATTGTAAAGTACAGGGTGGTCAGATAAGAATGCAAAGTGTTGTATCTCTGAAACTATTCGTCGTAGAGACTTGCGGTAAAAAATTTTATTACTAAAGTGAGCAAAAGAAGACCGTGGAAAATATTTTCAGATTTCCAAGATTGTCGCCAGGGAGCGTAACCGGCATATTAAACTTTTAAAGTGATTTTTCACTGAAATCCACCCAGTAAATATTACCAAAAAATATATGCTTTTTAAAGCTAAGCTTTACTCGAGTAATTTTTGTTTAACACTTTTTGACGAATCTATTAAAATAAAGTGGTGGGAGGTAATTCAATGTTGTTTTAAATAAACAGCTGTAACTCCTAAACGACTGAACTGATTTCAACAAACTAGGTCTCATTGGAAAAAGCATTTATTGTTCCATCAAACCTATCATCCCTGCGATATGTTTATTTCTTAGTGATACCGCTAGAGCGCGTTTTTTGATATAATAGCAGAAAATTGCAAAATTCTCTAAAAAATTAAATGCAATAATATTACTTTTTTCCATAAAAATGTAGCGAAATGATACCTAAATAGGCTATTGAAAATCGTATTTCGATATCTTATTCGTAGCCTGAAATATCGCAGAAAAAAGATTTACTTATCATATAATTTTAAAAAGACGCTATTACGCCAGTATATTTATTGTTCATAATTTAATAATTTTTAAATAATAAAAGTATTCTTAGTTCAAAAAAATTAATAGTAAGAAAAAACGTGTAGGGGCATAGTTATCAACGCATATAATATGCAAATGCAAGGTACATTCTTGACTAATTGGATTCTAGAAAATATGTGGTTTGAAACCCAACGACTTAGTGGTCTGGTCAAATTGCCACATATGAAATTAAGACTTTCCACAAGAGTTTTTATGCGACTAGACCATAGCAACATGCTCTTTCAACAATACTCTACTAAGTGATACTTAACTAAGGTCTTAGTCTCAATAATTTTGCAAAATTGTAGCACAAGTTCCCCCTTAAAACAAAGTCCTAATACTGAAAAAACAAAATTAATAAACATCATTTGTTGAGCGGGATTCATTAATACAACAAAATAAATTATAGTGTGGGTAAATTTATTTATTATATTGAACAACCTTATTTATTAGTCATACTGCTTAATAAATCAGTTTCAGTCATATTAATAAAATGACTCAAACAAGAAATTATAAATTAGTGAGTTAATATAATGCAGCAGGTTATTAATTTAATAAAATATTTTATTAGTTTCTATTTCTTTCAGTTTACTTATAACAAGTTAATTCTTTTAATAAATGTGTTTATTAAAATGATTAAAGTATGGATTGTTTGCAATCATTTCACTGTAACACAGATCGCTATTGTATCTATCTCCGTTGCTCCAGGTGGTGCGGTGTGCATAAAATCACCAGTTCTTCCCTCTGGATACAGATGCTTTTTATGCAAATTATTTTATCTGCTGCATTCGTAGGTGTAGAAACTATTTTCTCTGGTAGTAATAATAATCAAAAGCGTTTTCAGTGTTATTACTGGAAACAATAAGGTATTTACGCTTCCCTTTCCATTTTAATGTATTATTTCTAATTGAAAATTTGTCAAATATGCGACGTATATGAATATCTTTTCCGAATTGTATTTTTTTAGACTTTAAAGTTGATTTAAATATGCTTTATTAGGCATACATGGATATTTGGTTCCTACAAACAAAGTTATAAAAAAAGTTGTCCATGGCATGAAAACAACGATGAAATATACCATAAAAGATTCTCAGGAAACATTTCTGTTTTAGGCGAAAACAAAGCAACAGATGCAAGACCACATTATTTTTTATTGAATAAAAAGGAAAATATTCAACCGTTTATTGTAGCGATAGGAGATAATATTACTAATATAGATGAAATATACCTCTATATTGAAGTAATTGTATATAACATTCAAAATATTATGTATCATAAAGTGTACTCATAGCTTTAAAATTTCTAGATACATACAGTACAACCTCGATAATCCGAACTAATTCAGCACGACACTGTTATGGATTAGGCTTTTGTTCGGATTAAATAAAACTATTGAAAAAGCAACAAATAAGCTCAAAAGTAATATTTATTCTACAAAATAACATTAAAATTTATAACTTTCGGTTACCATTCTGCCGATCAAAGAAGCCGGTGTCGATTAATCTTGCGCTACGCTCGGTCTTTCCCCGAAAAATGAATAATCGCTCTCCAAATGTAGAGTGTTTCTAGACATTTTCCTAACGATAACAAAGACATTCTAGCACAAACGATTGCATCTCTTGTGACTTGTAGTTAAAAATACATTCATTGATGAAATAAATGGCAAGAATTTTCTTAAGCAAATAGCTGTTTATTTTACCTAATCGTATAACAACCGACGATTCGATGAGTCGCTCATCTTTTTCAAAGGCTACAATAACATATAAAGTTATAACTTACTTTAATACGGTAAAATATGGTAAAACATTGTTGATTAAATTCTAAATTCAACCATTAAACCAATTAGATTGAAGAAGCTAACATATATGTTAGATGTTAAATATCGAATAGGAGAAAAATTTGTTGTTTGAAAATTTAAAAATTTTAAAAATTGAAACGTTAAAATATTAAAATAACATGTTTCCTATTTGGAAACTGCAGTGGGAATGAATATCAAAGTGTATGGTGGAAGAGCACGCCCATGAATAGTTGTTATTTATATGGAAAGAAAAAAAATTCTTGTGGTTGTATATAGTGACGTGAATTTGAAATTACTTAAAAACCAAAAAAAATACATTCATTGTTTTGCTCTCCCCAATTTTTTAGTATCAGCTATTAGTAAAAAGAAACACTTCATGTCGATGTTCGGAGTATTTGAAAAGGTTTTTGGTCGGATTATAGAAACGAAATAGTTGTTCGGATTACTGAAGGTTCTGATTATCGGGGGTTCGGATTATCGAGGTTGCACTGTAATAGTAAAATTCCTACCCTGTTTTTCTGTATCTACACCTAAACTCCACCATATTATATAACAAAGCTTATTTTTGTGCTTGCACGTTTTCACTAGCTTCACCTTCTTGGATTTGTTTATATTATTAAGCCAATTATTAATAAAGTTTGGTAAATAATATAAACAAATTTCAATAAGTGCAGTATGTATGTTAGGTGGAAGTATAATAAGTAAGTAAACTTAGTAATTAATACTACACAGTTATTAATTAATTGAATGAATTAATTTCATATGATCAATATACAGGTTTATTAATACAATAAAGCATATATTTAGTAATATTAAAGAGTTCATTTATATTACAAACTTGCTTAATATAAACAAAAAGTTATTTAATCACTTTAACGTATACAATTTATTGAAGCAATAATTTTCGTTTGTTATATTAATAATGAAGATGAACAACGTAATCATTATTCCAATGATTTTTTTTGTTGTATGGATAAAGGTATATATTTATTAATACAATAAACGCATATAATATGTTGTATTGATAACTGGGTTCGTTGGACGAATTCTGATACAAAAATTATTGAATTAATGTACTTTTTAATTATATTTGTGTACATTTTTCGTTCAGTGAAGATAACAATTAAATGTCAAATTTAGATATTAATGAAACTGGGTAGACAAGTAGAGCATGTTGACACTTGACAATATTTTCTTTTGTTTATGTTGAAATTCGCTCTGAAAGAGTGAAAGATCCGTTCAAAAATTGAATAGAAAAAGATAAGACGAAAATTTAAATGTAAATGACAAACCATATCGAAAGTTTCTTCATTATAGATAAAGTAGCAAGTAAAAGTGTCTCATTGCCTTGCCAGCAACGGGAAGAATATGGAAGGTATTGGTTTGAAACGTTAAAATTGTTTTCTTCGAGGACTTCAAACAGTGACTTGTCCATGAGTCTGAAAATATAAGACTCTTTAACCCAGTATTTGATAAATCAGTATCAATGAGCCTATTGCTAAATAGTTGCTTGCATAGACTTAACAGCAGCTTCAACTTTTTCCATACTCTGGAAAACTAGTAAACATCCAGAATATATCTTTGCCTTGAAACTGCTATCATTCACATCATGTACATATATTCTCCGATAGGATAACTTTGGTTTAATTTCATGAATAAAAAACGATTCTATACGTTCTCTTAAAATTTAGTACCCACAGTTTTTTAGTTTAATTTCGTCGTTAGCTTATAATGTCTATTTACCGTTTGCCTATATGGTATTCTGGTAACTTGTTTTTTCAAATTTTTGGAGCACGTATTGAGGACTTTCTGTTCATTTTTGCTCATGTACTTCCATCTATCTTTCGTAAAATTGGTAATAAGAAACAAATTGCGTTACTTAAACTGTATGAAGTGGGTTTATATTAGGTAGTATTATAGGAGGTGTATAGTGCAAGGTATAACGTTGTATATAATAAAATAAATAAGAGATGTCAAAGATAATCAACTAAAGAGAATTGAATTTAAACACAATACCCTACATATGCCAGACACCGTTTGCATTTAAAGTTTACATCTTACCTTTTCCTGTTAAAGTGAATTTTAATAAAATGGAAAAAAAATATTGTCAAGTATACATAAGTAGGTAAGCACGATCATTAAAGTCTGAATTTGACATCCGAGGACTTTTTCTGAACTTTTCAGTCAATATCAAATATATTTTGTACTGTTTATATCAACATGTGGTTACTGTATTGCTTAAGGATTTTAAATCTAAACACAGATATAATAGAAGAAATAAATGAATAAATAAAATTTCCTGAGTAGGGATTCTAAATTAATCCATACGCATGCATATACTTGTCTAAAGTACCAATGTGATCAACCATTGTTTTAATTGTGGTTTTCTGTATTGATTAAACATTTTTCGAAATTACCGTGCCGCTTTAATAGTCAAAACTGGTGTTTCTTTTGTGCTCCTTTTAGAAAAGAAGATTCGATTTTTAAATCAACTTGTTCTTCTTCCTGTTAGGTTTTTAATTTGTTGAAAGGAGGTGAAATTCACGTGTTAATGATGTATGGGTAGGTCGGTAAAAGAATAGAGTTGGGAGAATGAGCGAGAATATGTCGATTAGCTTTAATAATCTTGGATATCTTCTGAACGCACCGGAAGAAATAGTAGACCACACACGATCGGGTAAATTGATGAGAGGGAATGACTAACCTTTGTATAATGCTTTTATAACGTTACCACCCGCACCTTTACCGCAATATACAAACCATTCCTATTTTATAATAGATATTCCTTTCAAGCTTCAAATAAAAGCCTTTTTGTCCAAGTTTTAGTTTCCTAATTGAATTAAATATGATTTAGAATATTAAATATGCTGGTCTCTTGTACGCTACTTGATAGTAGAAAAAAAGTATATAAGTAGAACTGATTAATGAACCAGAAGTTGGATTAATGTTTATTATTATGTCAAATTTAGTTGTATAAATATACACACGATGTCACTTATGTTTTCCTTTGTTTTGCAAAGGTCAATGATCGTAAAAGTTACATTCCAACAAGCATTGAAAAATTGTTTTATGTTTGCAAAAAGATATGCCGATAAAACGTTTTATGAACACAAGCGCTTATATCACATCGTGACACATTTCTTTAACCTGCTAGACCGCATAAAAATCATTTTTCTGTACCGTATACATATGTGGGCACTATTATATTCTTTTTGTCGGAAAAAGGAATATTGAACGACGTCTTGCCACTATGAAGATGATGGAACACAAACCGAACGAGTAGATCACCTTGTTCAGGCGATCGAAATGAGAAATTCTAAACTGAACAGTGTAGCAATAAAACTTTGCTATTTTATTACGGCACAGTATTTGATTTACTGCGCGCCACAGACACTTTACGATCGAACATGCATCCCATTTCATCCACTTTTCAATGTCTCAAGAGTGAATCGCAGGTGGTTATTTGGATATTGCGCGTTCTTCTATGCTACAAAAACGACAACAGACTTTCCAACTGGGATGTTTTACTCCAGTCACTACAACGCTTATGATTCAATGCGGTCGACAATAAGTGATAAATCTTAGCCAGTGTATACAGTGCACTTTACGAGCTTTGTATTTTTATTTTTTCTTTTAATAAACATTGTTGATGTTTGTTGTCTTATCTATGTTATCAAATTCAAATAAAATTATAAGTGAAGCAAAAATTTAAATAATGATTTCTTTCAGAGTAATGGTTTTGATTTTTTCTCATATGCTATACAACAGTTAAACAGTACAATATGGTGCATGTTAACTAATCATTTATAAAGTTTTTGCTATCTAGTAACTAGTGGTGTTCGAACATTGAAAACTTTTAAAACACATACGTTTCATTTGTTGTCGAGCATTTTGTAAAGGCAAGAACTATTGTCATGTCCATTTTGATAGTAAAATCTTATCAAACTTGCAAGTAAAGATCCTGACAGTATCATTATACAAAATCCGATTTTCACTTTTCATAAAGCTTTCGCTTTGAGAAATCGTTAAGAGAATTGCAGAACAGGGAGGACTACATTCAGCCATATCAAATCAATGCGTTGGATAAACAAAATGATGTGATAATTGAGTTACATTTATGTTGTAATGTGAACTTGATTGAAATAAGATAAAAGTGTATTGATAGCCTATAACTATTTACAGAAATTCAATTAATAAATCTTGGATAATCGGTCATAAATCTCTAAATGAACACCAAATCTCCAATATTTCGTTACTATATTTCCTAACTTCTTAATACAATTTTTCGGTTACAACATTTTTAAAATCCTTGAAAGAAATCAATGGCTATTCTCATGCATAAACTTGGAAAACGTACATACCTCTTCTCGAACAATTTGGATTCAAGACGCAACATAGACCTCCTATACATCAAACTGCAAAGATTGTAGTAGATATTACAAATAAATTTAATAGAGCAAATCAGATTGTAATGGAACTGATAGATGTGAAAAAAGCTTTTGATAGGGATACAGAGCATATTATGCGTGGAAGCCTTCGATATCATATTATATTATTATACATATATCATTCTCCACATCCATTAGTGAAGTTAATCACATCTGATGATATCGTGATGTATTCTAATTCGTTCTCTTTTTAATCACAATATAAAAATTACAAAATCGTCACCTCCAAAAGTATACTATAAAATGGAAATTGTCAGTTAAAAATTATGCTTTTATAATATTTACGAAGAAAACGTAGCTAATACGTCCCCTCTTGTTTTTAAATTTAATAATATTTAAATATCAGTCATTAATCAGATCCAGTAGCTCAGTGTAAGGCTGAATATATACCTAACATATAAGGGATAAGTAGACTTCAATATCGCAAGAAACACTGTAGCATTAATTAGGCTTTATCCATCCTTACTCCATGTCGGTGTACAAAAAAGGTTGTTGTTAATACAAAGTTTTTAGAACGAATGCTTGAGGGTTATAATGAACGAATCATAGTTCAGTCGCATAAGCTGCCGAAGGTTCAAACGAGTGCAAATTATGTTAGGGCAAGTTCAAATAAATTTTATACACATTTTATAACATCACAGCAATTCTCTGGTTAAGAACTTAAGAAGTATCAGACGGCAGGTGGGGAAGTACAGATACCAGTACCAACGTCTGAATATATTCCAGTAACCATATTTTACGCAACCGCTATTGGAGTCTAGAATTATGTACGTGGTTATGGATTTTTCTGCCGGAGTCTGTTGGAGTTTTTGTTGAAATTTTTCCTCCTAGTATTGGAACATTGTCTAAAATCACTGGAAACGATAAAACCAATTTTGTGGCGAGCATGCTTAGTAATTCTAAACTTATTTTTTAAATATTGTTTAATATAGGAAACATTGACTATCATATGAAATAATAAATATTTGTTAAAGCTCCACGTCCGAGAGTACTGGATACGAACTCCGGTGACTCCATTCTAAGTTTAGTGTTATGTGGTTTTCCTATCGAAGTAAATGCGGAAAGGCAACATTTTAAGTCACGCTAAAGGCGCAGGTGGCTACATAGCTGATGTCCCCTAACGGAGAGAATTTTATTGTCGTTGGCAGCAAGAAAGAACGAATCCAAATTTCTTAATGTGTTTAACTGTTTTAAATTATGTGGCATTGAAACCGGTATTTACGATAATTGATAACATAACTGAGAAAAACTGTGTATAGAAATTACGGAAGTAGGAGAGTAAACTGTTATAATATGTGATTAGGATTTTATTTAAGAGGAATAAATATGTAATACAGGTTTTGCAAATTGGATCAAAGAACTTGATGGAACTGTGCCAACAAACGTTTATGAAAATGGTAAAAATCTTCTAACTTGAACTTTCATGATTTTGTCTCTCTAAAGTCTCTTTGTTTATCTTCTTAAACTTCACTGAATTCAAATGTCTAGTAAATCTTCATAGGAAAGATATTCTTTATCGATCTGAAGTACTGAGTCGCACTTATCCTATTCTTGCATGCAAGTTGTTAATTTTTTTGGTATAGAAGAAGAAATTATGGTATTAACCTAACGTTTGTAAATAATTTTATTTTGCTTCTAGAAAATAATCATCAAATTGACATATTTCTTGTGAACGGCGCTGTAAGTAGTGGCAATCAAGTATAGACGTTGCCGATTCTTCTACGGTATTAAGCCTAGCGTTGAACGAATAGGAAATTACCTTCTCATCTCTCGCTAGACGATGCGCTTTTCGATATAGTTTGGTGTTTCGTAATTGCAGCTTACAATGCTACGCATGTACAAACATCAATCATGCAATTTGATAAACGGAGAGTCAATCCAAAGAAATAAAGATTCGAAGCATCATCATGTATAACAACAACAACGGCAGAATTTTTTCTGTTGTGAAATAGAATACAGTGCTCACAATACGCCCATTATATACCCTTAATTGGTTTAGCACAGGTATACGCGATTAATTTTAGTTCGTTTTCCGCTAATAAAAGGACTCTCTATGACTCCGTAAGATGTTGATGTTATTATTAGCTGCTTTGAAAATACGCAGATAGATATACGCGAATTATTTGAAATATCAGCACTTGTTGAGTTAATTAAATATTATTTATATTTATTTAATGCTGCCTTATTTAATTGCAGTAATAAATTCTTAGGTTTAAAAACTGTACTGTTGTATATAGTTCGAATAATTATTACATGTATAACATAGTTTCCGCTTGGTAAGGACTCTTGTAACTTAGCTGCTTCTTTTGAATAACGTTGGGGTATTTTGAAAATGTAAATTAATTCTTTCACGCCATCTCATTCCACGATAATTCAGTCGCAGCGGGTAAATAACCCGTTGGCTGTAATATATTCGGTCGGACAGTCCGACGAACTCAAAGACCACTTAAAAAAATAAATACCCGCGATGCATGTATCACGTCTACGTTCGGTATCTTTCAGCATCATCCTTAGCTTAAAACCGTGGATAATGCGCCAAAAACTACATGCTTTATCTTTACACGATTATCTATGGAAGTAAACTTTTCGTAAGATGAGTATTCTTCGTATGCTGTTTATTATTATTTTATGATCAATTTGTGCGATTCATTGATGTACAATGATAATACTAAACTTTCTAATAAGGTTTAGGTTGCGCCGAACTAATAATATATGTATGTATTCACCCTTGATATTTAACAGATGGCAATCATATTGGAAATAATTGTTAAAACAATAATAATTGTTCTTTATCATTAGAATTAATTCTTAGCTTTTTTGCGTTTTTCTTAAACGGTTCAGCGGCAAGACTCGACTGGCAGTAAGTCTGAAAGTATGTCACACTACACGACGACGAGCATGTTAGTAGGCTGTTATAGCTGCACCGGCAACAAACAAACTTAGTACAAAACCAATGTCGTTAAAACACTAAAGCTATGTACTTCTCAACCAAGTATTGACCGAGTAACGAACACTTCGCGGAAAATATGGAGCTACGTGACAAACGTGTAATTCTTTTATAACCAATACCACCAACAATATAAACAACTGTTTTGGTTCCTTACAAACTACCAACTGCAGTTTAATCGAAAACTATGTAAGTGTTTGTAGTTAACCAAATTACTCCGAAGAAATTAAGAAGTTAAGGACACCTGTAGTACAGGTATAGATTGAATACAATTTAAAAGAATTCAATCATAGTATTGCTCCTTCTAATTATAGACTAATTTCAATACTGAACGTTTTCTCAAAAATTATGCAATCCAGAAACTTAGTTTTGCTTAATAAATTCAATATTTATCAATAAATTTTATACATTACGTACATAAACAACTAGAGAAAAGAGCACGTAACCGAAATATTCTTCGACTTATTCATGCAGTATGTAGTTGGTGTGAAGGGCCAGATGGTTCAGCGAATATTCTCATTTTTGGGAAGGTTCTCACTCAAAATAACTGTTTTTGGCACGATATCGGAGCCAGAAAAATTGAACTTAAGGGTGGTGTATTGATGGTAGTTTCCTAGAAAATTTCGAATCACGCTATTAAAAGCATTCCAAGCACCACCTTCCAATTTATTTAAAGTCTCTTCAAATTATGCATATTGTTGTAGACGTTTAATTAGGGGTCCTACAAAAATTCTCTCGTTAAGTTTTGCATTTGAAATATTGGAAAATGTTTGTTGAAGCTACTGGAATTCACGACCATTATTAGCCACTGTTTTGACGAAATCCTTCAAAAAACCTAATTTGATATGCAGTGGCGGTAGAAATATTTTATCAGGTTTCACTTAATGCACTAGTGAAATATATTCTTTCGTCCAGGAATATACTGAGTCCTGACTGACGAATCTTTAACAACGTAGTGGGAATTTCTCGATCGACTGTCCTCTCATAAAGGAAACAGGAGTGCTTTGTGTACCACAGTTGTAAACCGAGTAGAATTGCTACAATTTTCAGGTCAGCACTGATATATCATTTGTACACTTTGTAATTAATTTGGATTTTGATGAATGGATAAACGTTTCCTATGTGAAGAAGGACAGCTTTCAACCTCAATTTCGAAGCATCGATAAAAGACGCCATTTTTCTGGGTTGTGTTGATGACTTAATGTCAACATCAAATCATCGCCATTATTGCAGAATGAAAAACACCCCATTCTTCAAGTTTAGATCCTAGTATTTCTGCTTGAGTGTTTGACAAGTTCAGATCTCGAATAAGGTTATTTAATTCTGACTGATTTACTAATTAAGTGAGGTCCGTCTTCTAGAGATGGGAAGTATTCATCATCGCTTGTCGATAATAACTCGGAAATTTCTTCCTCTGCATCTGTAACGGAATATTACTACTGGTACTGGAAAGGTTTCTGAATACGCCGGTATTAGACGAATAACAAAAGACACACTAGCGTAACTAACCTTGTTCTTATTTTGTTGGAGAACCCGAAAGTTTTTGTTCAGCTAAAGTAGCAATCAGACAAATGGTCCGTTTGTTCACGCCAAATCATAGATCTTGCAAATAGCATAGCGCTGCGCTTACCGTTTGACAAGCACCTCACAGTAAAAGCGCACCATGCGCAGCAAATATGAGGAGCCCATTCCTTTCCATTCCATTCTGATATTTAATTTTTAAACCAAAATAGTGAAAATATAAAATTTCTATTAAAGGCGTAATATTCTGTTTATGTCGTTGGGTAATGAATAACAAGCTGTTGGGATTATTTGTACACGCACGGGACATTATGAGATACAAAGACGTTCAGCTATCACAAACAGATCTAAATTGAATTGAATCTAACCAGCCGTGCGTAGCTCTTTATTTACCAACACAGCCGGAAATCTACAAATTTCTAATTTCATTGGCTTCAGAGCACAAATGTGCTTATATAAAAGTCACTTTGAAATTCTGTAAAATTTAATGCACTATTTGAAAAAGCTATTTACAAAAATTTCTCGAAATCCTGACGTGATGGAGCAAATTTAAAATTAGTTTCAGAATCAGCATGAAAAACGACATTAATTACTCCTAATGGTGTATGAGAAAAAAAAATATGTTGGACAGTGTTACTGGTCTTGTCAAACGCCTACCTTAGGTAAAGAAGAATGAGTATTCCTGTATAGATACATGTAAACAAAAAAATATAATACTTAGACATTTACGTACACTTTTATGAGCTCTATAAAATCTAATGTAAAAGTGCTATAGAAAATAAGAAAAAACCAATATTTACAATTAAACATCTAAATGGGAAAGATGTCCAGAGTAAGAGAGCCGAGTATCTTTATAACTTAATTAATTCTACGCTTAATAGCGTCATTTCTATAATGACAGTCGGATTGGTTATTCAGCGTAATAAGCAGATTTTCATCATGGATCATGTTTCCAAATTATACGTAATTATATCGAAATTACCGGCGTATTAGATTTATATGAGGGATTTTAAGGAAGAAATCATCTTTACCGACAAACATCCGCGGTAAATGTGAACGTTATTAGTTAAAAACAAAATAATACCAATCAAAATCACAGAGGCAACGAATTTAGTCGACCAAGAATAATCCCATATACATACATAAGGCTATTACATGTAATTAGCATAACGGAACGTTGGATCTAAAAATGCAGCAATATGTTGGTATAATACGGGAAGAAGCATCCGGGGATTAGAATTATTACACGTTTATTCTTGCCGAAGAATACGACAATAATCAGATTAACATTTGCATTTTTTAAATGTATATGAGCATGCGGTGATTTGTACTAGTCGTATTTAGATGTAAAAATGAGTTAAGAATTAAAGAACCAGTTTGTTGTTAAGTATATATGTATGTATATATACTATTGAATTGTCGTACATTGAATCCTCTATCAACATAATTTTTGTAGTTGGATCATCACTTGCAGCGAATTTAACTGAGTTCACCTGATTTATTAATTGACGTTTAGATAGCAGATAAATTAAATTAATTTCTTTTTAAAGATACGCAATACAAGATTAAGGAACTATTTTTTGTCGCTGTGCTGAAATGCAACTGGAATAACAGCGATACTGAATAAACTTCCGTGATTTAAGGCAGTTATCGATATTTCTTATCCTCCTCCTGGTATTTTGGTAGGTCGTATATATACAGGGTTGCCTATTGTCTTTTTAATGCCAAAAGAGGTCAAATTTGTTTTATAGAAAGACAAACATATACAGATTGGTAGAGTATAGGTTTATATGTATGTACCGTGCGTATTACACACACTAGTGCACGCATATTTTACATGTACTGTACGTATTATCTGTAGGCGTAGCAAAGTTACGATAGTGGGGAGACATTCGTAAGGGTTTTCGACTTTCAATCGCATTAGTGCGGCAGGAGTGTCGTAAGGGTGTAGATGTTTGCTTTTAGCAATTAATACGTGTAGCTTGATTATCTAGTTTTCCAAATAGTGTATCTATGCAATAACATTGAACTGAAACAAAACTCTATAAAAATTGTAACTAAAATAAAATTCTTACATTCAAAACGAAACAAAATTGTATAATGAAAATTACAAAAGCAAACGAGGAATGTCTCTCTTTCAATTACATACATATTCTCTTATGACATGAATAACAGCCCTTTCTCTCACATACATAAATACGTACATGTCTGTGTGTGGGTATTTGAAGTCGAATGGGAACCGTTGACTACGCCAATCTGTATATGATAGCAGCTTTAGCCCCCTAAAGGGGGATTATTTTTTGCGTTATCATCATAAGGAACAGGGGTCGGCAGTTTAAAGGCAATTAAATTTTCTTTACGGTAATATCATACTTGTTGGGCACGACGAAACATTTATTTAGCACTATAAAAAAACGCGACTATTGAAAGCTTTTGCATTCGAAATTTATTTACATTAAACTTTAATTTAAAAAAAATATTAGGAAAGACAGTCATTTGTATTCGTATTAAAATATATTTCTTATGAGAATCATAGATACCATTTACGTTAAAAAGAAAATCATTTAGTCCTATTTAAAAAAGACAAAATTCTGAACAGACCCAAATGAGTTGTTTCTTATTCGATGAAAACAGAACAAAATTACTTTATGTAACATTCTGTTATTGCTACCCATTATCAAATATTTTGACATTGTTTACATCGTCACATCTGTATTTAGTGTTTTACTTGTAATTATTACATTAGTTTATCTATTTTCCGTTATTGCTGTAGCTGTAAAATTAGAATTTGCTACTGTATTACTTTTTGTATATTGTATTATAACGTGCCATAGAAAAAAAAACCTAATTGGTATAGGCTATGTAAATGTTTTTGATCGTTGCTTTAGTCACTACCACATAATGACATTTATTATGTGGCATTTTATTGCAACCAAAGTTTATAACCTCAAATTAAATGTCAAGGAATAAATGTCATTATGTGAAAGTGGCTAAAGTAACAATCCATTCACATAGCCTACTCTAATTATGATTTTTTTTTGATGTGTCTATACATATATTGTTGTATTATATGTACATATGTATGTTATTTATAATGGCGTGCACTATTTTAACTTTTAACATGTATGTATGATGTTGGCACAACTGTTCAAATTTAATTTTGACAGAAGTTTGATTAGTTTGACTATAGTTAAAACACTTAAATCACATTATCAATAGGTTATATTAATAATTTAAGCACAGACATGTGTTTACAGATTCATGACTATCCAAGACGTAAAGACTAATTAAACTCATGTTATGTTTGAGCTTTTATTTGAGCTGGAGTCTGTTCAGAATTTCGTCTCTTTCTTTTTTAAATAAGATATAAGAAATACATAAGAATAATATAAGAAAGAAGAAAAGAAATATAAGAATAATATAAGAAAGTGAACCTTATGAAAAATAAACCAAACATTGATAAGAACAGAAACAAACCTGCGCAAAAGATTCGACCAATATCATAACACAAGCCAAGCAGTCCATAGCAAGTCCACGTCATCAAGGCACCGAGTATTCCTAATTTTTGGCTCCGATCAGTTTCGTTTCATTCTTAGTTTAAGCTCTTTTGTTGTCATTATTTTTCCGCCGTATCCACCGCAGCACAATATTCGCAGGTGTCGTCATCTCTTTTTCCTATGCGCTTTATGTATGCGCAAAAATAGCCATGCCCTGTCAAAGCCTGTGTCAGGTAGAAGTCCAGGTGTCTGTGTTCACATCTAGTCCAAGCATTTAGGTCCGGTATTAGATCCTTAGTCCATTACGCCTTGTCAATATTACTAGTCCATCTCTCCTGCCATTTCGCCATTGTAAGGTCTTTTGCTTCTTTCGGCCTCTGGCCCTCGTGGATGCGTTTTCTTTCATGGGCTAACCGATCCACAGGCGGAGTTGCTGTAATGGCATGTAGAGCCAGATTTGAGACCGTTCTGAACGCTGATGCTATTCTAATCATTACCTTGTCCTGCGTTTTTTCCATTACCGCGCAGTTTCATTTATTTTCCAGTGCGCCATACTGGCGCTCCATAGAGCATTATTGAGTGTACTACTCCTCCGAGCACAACTCTTTTACCACTACTAGGTCCTCCGATGTTCGACATCAACTTTGCTAGTCGTCCAATTTTTTCATCAACCTTGGCAGTTACTTTTCTGAAGTGCTCCTTGTAGGTACCCCTAGACTCGAAGCACACTCCCAAGTATTATATGCTCGCTCTTGGTATTATTTCCACATTATTTAGTTTGAATTTAACTTCATTTCTCTTTTGTGCGTTATAATCAGGGCTTCCGATTTTTTCTGTCGCCTGCTCTAGCTGGTTTCATTTCATCCAATAGGCTATTCTCCTCAGGTTTTCGTTTGTGTCTCTTATCAGCTTACTTTCATGTTCAGCGGTTACTACCAGCGCCAAATCTTCTGCAAATGTTATGGTGCTTGCCCGTCCTTGAAGCTCCATTTTCAGTACCTCGTCGTACAGGATGTTCCACAGAGTGGGCCCCAAAACCGATCCCTGCAGAACTCCTGCCTTGACCTCAAATTTGATTTTGTGCGATATCTATACATATCTCTCCTTAAAGTAACCATAAACGATATTAATGAGGTACCTTGACACCATGTTGTTTTCCAGCCGTTGGAGAATTATCTCCCAGTTTGCCGTGTTGAACGCATTTCGGACATCTAAAGTAACCAGGGCGTTCCAGCTTTTTCCATGCTCTTGGTAAATATTTGCAATTTTCTGCACCGCTTGCACTGTTGACTTTCCCCTTCTAAACCTATATCTATAGTTATCTCTATTGATTAGATTCCAAACTGCAAACATTTCGTGCATATCCAACACATGGAGACTAGCATTTTTGATAATAACACTTACGGAGCTAACAGCTTACGGAGTCACTGCAACTAAGCACCCACCACACATTAAAAAAAAAGATAACTACATAAAGTATTAGAAGATGAGAACGATGATCATTATTGTGAAAGCTTGTTAATTTTTTTCCAACGACATGAAACTCCTCTCCATAAAATTCAACTTATTTGACGTATTTAAATCAAATGTTTCCGTAATAATCGATTGGAAGGCGGGGCTATATTTAATAGTGATCGCAAACATCACATTTATCACTCTTAGATTTCTTTTTCTGGGTCCGGCTTGTTTAAACGAATGGCGATAACTTATCATCAATTAATGCCATCATATCAGTGCACTAACGCTCCAGCATATGCGACGATGTTTTGAGCAGAATTTTTCCATTGTGGGAAAGCTGCTGATGGTCAGTTCAAACATTTATTAAACTGACATAAATATTTGCTCTATTTGCGAATATAAGGCTACGTGTTTATGTTAGTCTTAGTATTAGTTAGAGTAGGAGAGTTGGGTTGGTACTGCTCTTGTTAATGTTGTGTTTTTAAAATAATGTTATTTTAGTGTTTTCTAAAGTCTTTCATTCTGTGTTTAACTTTTTGAAGTGTAGCCCAATAAGTTTTATAAAACAAGTTTGATCTCTTTTGACCGGCTTTTTTTACATACTACCTTAAAACTGAAGACAGAAAATGTTCGAACATATGAACTGTTCTAAAATAACTACAGCCTACGTTACATATACATATATCTTATTTTTAGATAACCCCGGGGAAAAAATTAATGGTGCTAAATTTAGTGATCTGTTTGGCGATTTGACTATTAATCTAATGCAAAATTTGCTATCGTGCAGCTTTAATTGTCAATGGTGATTTAAAGAAATGTACAGGAGATAATTGTAAAGCCAGATTATTTTTTAAGAATTCTGGAATTTTAGAATACAAAATGCAAATTTTTATTTTGTAGATGTTTATGTACCGTGTAAGTGCATACATCACGATTAATTGTATCTTTATCTTATAGAAGTTTAATCTATTGTTTCTATATTTTATTGTATTTTTTAATAAGCAGTTCCGCTGTTATTCGAAGCTCAAGATGGACAAACCGTATTTAATAAAACCGTTTGAATCAGAACATTACTCCATTATTAGATGCAGCGAGACCATACACGTGCTATTAAACGCCAGAACACCATAATTTGCGATAAAACTCCAATACTCGATGCTATTTTTAGATCTCACGATCACGAATATCTAAGCGAAAATAACCGGAAAGAAGGTAAAGTGTCTTCGAGAAAGTATCGTTAAAACGTCGATTCTCGTCACGTTACTATAAACTAAAGAAGAAAGAAGAACGATAATGTTTGTTACTTCATGTGTGCATAAGTATGCATAACATCGGAGGAGAGATGCTACGAACACGAGACTATGTCGCAGATTCCAATTCGTATGTCGTAATGTGCAATGTCAAGTCTTTCATTAATTATGATGTAAGGAACATCCAGCGCCTGGCTGTCTGTTGGTAGTTTGCTTCGTTTCTCGCCGCGGGTGTACAATGAACTCTTTTTTCAATTAAATCCTTTTATATGATCAGATACGAGTACCTATCATAGAATTAATTAAATGAGAAATTATCACTGGATCTGTTAGTAGGAATTGCGGTCAATTTGAATTTAAAAAAATTAATTTTAACAAATGACTCGAAATGTGAAAAACAGGAAAATAAAAGAAATAACAACAAGAAGAAAATTCTTATACATTTGTCTTGGATGCTCAATCATTTTCTAAATATGACTCAATAAAACAACTTCGCATAAGTAGGTAAGTATTGAATTGATAAAATTATCGTTATTACAGCAGATTTTCGAAAAGTTACTCTTTCTGTTGTATAGAAAGTTGCAGTAACCTTTGAAGAGACTTGCGCACTTGATTGTAAATGTTTAGATTTTTTAGTTTTTGGTAGGAATCTACAATTATATGTCAAAGCTCATCTTATGTGTTTGAGCGGCATAAACAAGATGTTTGAGTATGCCCAAAGAAAAAATCCAGTTAAATTAGATTTGGATATCTTGGCAGCCGTGTAACAGTTCTTTCCAGGTCAATCCAGTTGCTGCCTAATCGTTCATTTAACCAGTGCGTTAATATATGCGAAAGGTAATCTGGAGCTCAATCATGCATAAAGTATCTTATTTAAATTTTCGCATAAAAATGTAGCTGCAATTCATCACGAAATGCTCCTAAAGAGCGATCATTTACAATGCCTATTACACATTAATGGAAAATCCAAATTGATGATTTTGAACATGAACTGAGTTTAAAGTATTTCGAGTTGACAAAACTGGGCCTAAATTTTAAATGTTATAGCTCAAAGACAATTGACAATCAAGGATAAGTGTATGAGAACTGTTTTCTTGTTGTCATATCTACTATCACCTAATAAGCATGTAAGGTTTCTTCTTAACACTCTCTATAGGCACTGTTTTTGGTTAAGTAACTGATTCCTAGTGAAATAGTGGCTAAATAACTGATAACGATGCTTAGGTTACGGGATGGGGTAGGGGAGAGAGGGAGAGAAGATGGTCTTGCCTTATTAGTAAAAAGTTTCCCCCTTCGAACAAAAATTGATCTGTCTCGGAGTTTATTCCTATTTCTTAATGTTTTTGACTTAAGGTGGATTGTTTTCATTGGCACGCTCTGTGTATTGGAATTTTGTTTGCTTTAAACAGGCTAATTCGCTCATTTGTATCCTGCCAATAATTTTACACTGTTGGATTTTCATTATAAAGCAATTTTCACTTAGATCGGTTTTATAAAAAAAAAAACAAGAACACTAAATAAAAATGATAACATGAAAACAACAAAAACAATTTTAAAAATGTAAAAACTGTACACAACTGTGAACTCGTTCTTTCAATTATTGTTCAACATTTGCCAGCATGATTGGGCTGATTTCCTGAAATACAAAGATAATGGACTGACATATATTTTCCGGTGGCACAATATTGCCTTTGTGTTCAGTGGAACCTCACGTAAAATAAATCATAACTTGTCAAGTCTGAAGATCTCCACATGCAGTGCATCTGTAGGGGAACGTTTAGCCCAAAATTTGATGAATTTCAACAGAATTAAACCTAAAACATTCGACACAAGTTATCCAGCTCATTTCGTAGGAAGTTTAAATAGATTGATCCAGTCAGGTGCTTCAAAAAATAGCTCAATTATGTGAGTGGCTAAAATATCTGACCAAACAACAATTATGTGAAACTGATGTGGATTGACGGAATATAAACTGATCCGTGTTCAAAAACAAATTAAAATCTGTATACGTGACTTATGTTTCCGTTTAAAATATTGAAAGGATAGTTTTGTAGGGGAGCCGAAATTTTCATGTCATAAGGTATTCCCCTAAAAAAAGTTGATGGAATATGTGTATGAAATATTTCTTTCAAGAGTTATTCAGTTTTATAACAAAATATTAATGTAAAACTCATACATTTAATTTAATTTTGGGACTTAATAAGTGTAAAATACATATTGTATTTCACATATAGATAATTGATATGATTCGGATTTTTTCTGGTTGAAAATACTTGGTAAAATAACAGAAGAACAATAATAATTTATCTATAATGATCTCATTTTCGTAGTAGGTAGCATTTTGTCTCGTTTTATTATCTATATATATGAATGCGAAAAAGAAAAAAAGCTATATAACTGTATAGCCTAGGGTGTAGATGATTATCTCCGACATTATCGCGCCCCGAGCGCCTTTCTTCTTTAACGCGTGAAGAACAATCGCATGATTCTGTTGTGCGGACCTCCCGAAATCGTGGCCCGTCATCTCACTTTCTGGAAAACACCGCAAGCCAGGCGCATCGCTTTGAACTTGATTCCTTTGCTACACGACTCGTCTTCATGCATCTACTCATCTACTTGCTATAATCCGTTGCTATATCTCTCTTCTTTTCAACTTTTTTTTTTGTGATTTTGCTTTTGTTGGGCTTTCGGTCACCGATGAATGTACCTCATAAGAGAAAAGGTTGGAATAATGATTTTAAGATGTTTAAAGGAATGGTCGCATCGGACTAATGCAGACATAAGTAGGTATTTACACATTCTTCTCTACTTTTCTGTAAATACAGACCACATAGAAGCTGTTTCGAAGGTAAAATACCGAGATATGTATATTTACAAGTAGTAGGATTTTGCCCAACTGGATTGAAATATGTATATAAGAAAAATATCCTAATTTACGATATATTTATTAAATTGTCGACTTTCACAAACTAGCACATACAATTAGAAGCATCGAACTTTGTGAAAGTCGACAATTTAATAAATATATTGTAATTTAGGATATTTTTCTTACATACATATGTATTTCAATTGTGTGTTAGTATTTTATCTGTAAATTTATCTCATGTTCATCGAACTTAAGTAAATCAGATTTATTTGTATTATTAGAGTTGCTTTGGTGTTTGCACAGGCTGTACATTAATGTCTTATCTCTGATTGCACTTGAATTGGACTTACAGCAGAGCCCAGGGTGGCATTAGTAGTAGGAAATACAAAAGCCAACATGCACAAAAAACTAAACCTTTCAATTCATCGAAGCAACTTCTAAACATTTTATGTTACATGTCACCATTTTCTGTATGGTGCATAGCCAACTAGTAACTACTAACCCATCAATTACTCACGTCAATTTTCTGATGCGTGTTCAATAACTACTTTCAACTATTTTCAAACATAAAGTATAGGATTTTTTTGGAATAGAAAATAAAAACCATTATAGTTTTATTTTAAATTTATTTTAATTTGGTTTGTTAGTACTGACTTTCATTTCTCTCTGAAAAACCAACAGAAAACATAATTAGTAATCAAAGCTGCCTATTTTACTACCCAGATTTCCCATTTACAATTTTGAAGTTATGCCTTTTTTACAATATATGTATAATCATGAAAGAAAATTCAAGCAATATTTCATTTCTATGCAGATATCTTATGGAAACATAATTTTTATTTTCTAAAAGAAATCGGTTAAAAATACAAAGATCTACTGCACTCGTTTTTCTGTAAGCCATTCTATTTAATTTTAACCAATAAATAGGTATGGATTTGTAAACTATCCAATTTCTTTTTATTATATGAATTTTTACTAAGTTTTATTAGTTGCTTCAAAGACTACAATCAAAAATTTTTATTGCCAGTATCCTAACCACATATCTATATAAAACGATGTTCTCTTGTGTATTGTGGTTTATGAAGTAGTAATATCTAGCGAAAGCTGAGGTAATAAAAAACGAATTAATTTTCATTTTTAATTTCCATCTCAGTAATCTATTGCCTTGTAAAATGTTAATGACTACACTGGTGGTTATACTCAATGTATGCCCATTGTTCTTCTTGCCGATAACTTTCTACTGTATACAATCCGCACATTTAGCACCATTTACAGTTAATTTTATGAAATACAGTTTAGTTTATCCTACAAAAGCAAATGCCTAGGGCCTAATTTTAGGCACCTTTCTCCTGACCTATTACAAATCTTTGAATAGATTGTTACCAGCTTTCAACTCAACAAATGGAATATAATTAATATACTATATTAATATAACTATAGCTCTGTACTGATTTCACATCAAAAGTAAAAACAAAATGATATATTCAATTGAAACATTCTGTATGATGTTTAAATATTTTGTAGTGAATAAGTTACTTACTATAAATACTTACTGGATTTTTACTTCACTAGCTCAACCTATACCGCCTAATCTATCGCCTCCTTGATTCGTTACTCTTAAGGCGCCACCCCTCTTTGAATGCCAACTGCAGCTCCTTGATTATTGAAACCACCGAATCCACCACCTCCTTGGATGCCAAGTCCAACACCTCCTTGGGCACCAACTCCAATACCGGCATTACCAAACCCTCCGATGCCTCCACCTCCTTGAAGTCCTCCAAATCCAGCTCCAGCACCAGCAGAATTACCGACACCTAGTCCATTACCTCTGCCAAGTCCAAGTCCAGGATTACCAAAACCGCCAATGCCTGATACACTTCCAAATCCACCATCTATTCGATTGCCACCTCCCAAATTAAAACCACCAAATCCAGCACCAAGTCCACCTCCGGCATTACCAATTCCACCACCGAGTCCGCCTCCTAATTGAGTACCAATTCCACCTCCGACATTTCCAAATCCACCAGCGCCGCCTTGGTTACCAAGTCCAACTCCAGCGCTACCAAATCCACCCCCTAGTTGAGTACCAACTCCAGCTCCAACATTTCCAAATCCACCAGCGCCAACTTGGTTACCAAGTCCAACTCCGGCATTACCAAATCCACCACCGAGTCCGCCCCCTATCTGAGCACCAATTCCAGCTCCAACATTTTCAAATCTCCCAGCACCTCCTTGGTTACCACGTCCACCACCGGCATTACCAAATCCACCACCGAATCCGCCGCCTGTTTGAGTACCAATTCCACCGCCAGTATTACCAAATCCACCACCGAATCCACCCCCTAGTTGAGTACCAACTCCACCTCCGGCATTGCCAAATGTACCACCGAATGCGCCGCCTGTTTGAGTACCACCTCCAGCCCCGCCATTAGCAAATCCACTTCCGGTATTACCGAGCCCACCAACGCCGAGTAGACCACCGAAGCCACCACCGATGTTTCCAGTGCCTACTTGATTGCCAATTACATCGATGTTAAGACCGCCACCTCCTGCTTGTCCGATATTGCCGCCTCCGGTAATACCAACTTCTCCTCCACCTACTTGATTACCACTTACACCTACGGTAAGACTACCACCTCCTGCTTGTGCATTAATAGCAGGGATGAACGCTACCAGTACAGAAACGAGGAGGTATCCTAACAGCTTCATTTCCGCGAAAGTGCATTACCCAAACTGCTTCCGAATGTAATTCGGGTGCTCTTTTATACGCGACAAATAGATTGTCGCATTTTTTTGTTTACACTCTAAGCTAATTATTAACATTTGTTTTTGTTCTTATTAATAACAATGTATATAAAATATTCATATCAGAAAGGAAGAGAAAGTAATATTTAATGTTTTTGGTGTTTTTCAAATTTAAAACTTGTGATAGCTCTGACAGAAATTAAAAATAGCAATTGAACTGATTTTTTTTGGCAAGGAATTACGTAATCTGTTAATATCTTTGGTTGTATTGCAAAATATACAACGTGTCCAAAGTTAAGTATTCACAATTATTAACTTCCTTATTATTGAAGCTATAAAGTTGTTTAATTAACATTTGCGTGATTTTTTTATTCTGATTGAGATGGCGAAAATAGAGAAACAATAATTGAGTATTCTGTTTCCAAAATATTGCTAAAAATACGTTTTTCTAATCAAACTGTCTGTATATTTTTAGATATTCTTAAAAAAAATAATATTTTGAAAAACAAGGATATATGTTCGATCTTTAATTATTTTGTAACTTGTTTGCAGGTGAATAATAATTTATTTTTATAAAATGTAAATGCAACCAAACTGCACCACTGCCTCTGTCTGTAGTAAATATTTCACGACGATTAATTTTATTTATATAAGATTTATGTTAAAGTAAAAGGTAATGATGATTCTGATTTTCTAAAAGCCTAATATCTGTTATAAGCTGGTATGAATAATGTAGCGAAAAAAACTGTCCTCGACACCTTATTCCTTTTTCTACACTGATATAAGGAAATTAACATTAAACATTACCACTTCCTTGTAATAAATCATTTAACTTTTTATCAAATTAGCGGCATCTGTCTACTATATTCTTCTTCAATGATTGTTGTATACAACAGATACAAAAGAGATAAACCATGTAAACATACACACCCACTCAAGGAAAAAATTGTATTGTATGATACTGAAGTGAATGCAGCTGATGCAATTGCGGTCTTTCATTCTCTTTCTAGGGTTGGATTTTTACTCCTAAAGTCTTTAATCTCCAATTGTGCGGGACTGTCTCCGCTATAATATACAATGGAATATAATTGAATAACTTGTAGCCGTCATCATTAGGAGGGTAAAATGAGGATTGAAATCTATTAAAACAAACAAACAAGACCCAACAAGGAGACAAAATAAAAGCGAAGATGTCCAGTAATCCTGTAGGTGTAGTTTCCTGTCTCGTAGTGTGGGGTTTTTGGTAGGCTTTATATGGTGGAATCCTGGTGATTCTGACAAGGAGGGGGCTGGATCATCTCAATTTCATCCTCGACCAGAATGTCAAGTTGGAGAAGAACTCTTCCCAGCTAACTGTCCCTCGGAGCGTAACTTCCGCAAGAGTTGTCTCTCTCCCAATGGAGTGGTGATCCAGAATCACGGTATGAACAGAGATAATGGTCGAAGGATCAACGGTCTTAAGATAATAACGGACAGCAACAACCTCAAAAAGAAGAAACAATGGAACGTGTTCACCATACAACCGATACTACAGATTTATTCGAAAAAAAGTAGTTTCATAGCGCTACTGCGTTACACCCCGGCTATTAACATACCATGTGATTGGAAAAACTTTTTCATTAGTTTTATTGGCAGATAAATATTCTTGCATTTAAGATACTGCCCTATGGATACGACTGATACGCTGATATCTCTCTTACTTTTTTAGCTCTTCTATTCGTGTCGGTCATTATTTCTTACCCACCCATTGTGAATATCTTATAAAGATCATCTTAGCTATATGTATATGCCTGTGGTAATAGAAAAAACGGATATGAAGTTTTAAATGCAGTACTGCTGCTGCTATTAACGCTCTGTATCGGACATATCATCAAAAAACCATGTGATGTGGACTTATGCACGGTCATTTTATATTTGTAGAGAATATGATTACATAAGCTGTTTAGTTGAGCAAGTCAGAATCTTCTTGTTCCTTCAAACTAAAGATAGTGAAAGAGAAAGAGGCATTATTGCCATTTTTCAGGAAGATGCAGCGCCAGGAGCATTACCGTACAATAAGCTCTCAACCATTAATTCTCTGGCCCTGTTTTGTGGTTATCTAAAGAGAAAAATTAAGACAGCTATTGAAACTGTAACTGTTGAAATGATGCAACGTGTCTGCCGCGAGGTAGTTGGAAAGCGTTTCAAATAAAGTCATAGTAGCGATTAAAAAAAGTATTAAGAATAGTTGTGAGAAATCACTCAAAAACTTCAAATACCAAATTGCACTTCAAAATTGTAATTTTTACAAATTATAAACATATTCAGCAAACATTTTTATACAACGTTACACATTAATTTTCTGTAAACATTGCTGTTTTCAGTTGATAACCCAGTTTGGATTTTCTGTTACGCAATGTCTCCAGTTTTGGAACAAAACTACACTATGTATTAGTGGTAAAGATACCTTCATTTTGTAATAACTTTTCTTAACACTTCTTTGCTCCCAATCGCTACTATTACTTTACTTGAGAAACAACTTTTTATTCTAATTATAGTTTGCTGTAGATTAATTTTATGCAAAACTTGTATTCATATAAAATGATGTAATGTCGTGGATTATAAAACTGATTTAATTGCATACTGATAAAAAATTATTTAGGTGTTCTCATGAAAAGTGAAACACATTGTCTCGTTTTTTCCCGTGAAACGTGACATAGTGAAGGGAATATATAATTATGTATAGTGAGAGGATTTGGTAATCAATTGCGATAACACCTGTATTGCATCATAAGCTTCAGGCAATCTCAAGCTAAATAGTGAAATGAAACCAATAACAATTTGTCAATTTGGTAGCACGCCATAAAAAGTGACTACAGGTTTTTTTAAACGGCGGACCTGACAAATATTACGATATTATGCAATGATGGGCAAAACTGTGCACCCACTGTGTGAAATTAATAAAGATATCGAAATAAGATTTTGTGAATAAACATTAATGATTGATAAGGCGTCATAACTGGAAATCCTTTTCAAAATGTGTTTTTGGCTGTTTTTCAATTACATGTACAGCTACACCTTTGTCAGCAAATTTAAAATTACTCAACCGTATATAACGTTTTAGTTAAAAATCTTTTAGAATTAATTTTAAATATAAGGTGAGTGAGACAATCTTTAGTTTATTGCGGTAATAAATTGTACAGTGTGCATTCAAATGAATGGGTACGACCCCAAATCCTAATTTTCTTGAAGATTTGAAACAAGCATTTTTGGAAAGTTCGTCAAACCCAATGTCGTTTCATGTCATCAGCCGCCCAAAGACTCCATATCTTGAATCCATAACAGAATGTATCTATTATTAGTCTTAAAATTGTAATCGCATCACGAATTCTGTATTAATTGACAGCCAATATAGTTTGGTGTTCGTGCTCAAAATTTTAGTAATTTATAAATGTGAGCACTGCATAAGCAAACTTATCTAAACTTTTTGAAAAAATATTTGGATTGAATGAATCGAAATTTACACGGGAGGGTTTGATCAATATCAATTACATGAATAGTTTCTTCTCTCCTTTTTATACCAACTTAAACATTATTTACTAGAAAATGGAATGATATTAAAGTGTGGCTAACTGAGACCAAGTGACATTTGGTGTAAATGAAAAGCAACAAAACTGTCACTCATTTGACAACTACTGCGGAAATATTTTATTTTAGCTAACTATGAGAAAAAAAATGATAGATATCAGTAGTTCGAACTAATAATCTCTAATAACTAAAAAATTACTAAAGATAGGTATATGAGACCTTAATGCGAATCGATGTAGAATTTCTTGCTGAATTAAACGCTACAATAAAAAATACTATGTGCCATTTGAAAAAAAGAAATTTTTAGTGTTTGAAGATATCTGAATTGGTTGCCTTTTTCTTCACACTCTATATAAATTTTGTTTAAAGTTATGACAGTTCTCAAACTCTATGACCCTTTACTTTCGTTTGGCGAAATTTGGTAAAACCTATACCACAAATGCAACTAAAAATTTGAGAATTGTACTAAAAGTAGATTTCGTAAACTTTCTAACTAACGGGTTTCGTGAAAGACCTTGTATAGAGTGATTGATTGAGACCAGCCGTTAGAAATTTAAAATACCCAATAATAATAATAATTCGAATAATTTTCATTTTCTATTTTAATGGGCATAACGAAATCAGAGTTGAAAGGTTATAATTAATAATGACTACAATCGTTTGTTGTTATTTCCATGGCTTGGTATTAAGCAAATGTTATAATTTTCTATAAACTCAATTAAAAAGCTTAATAATTTAAAAATTATAACAGATAGGTATACTGCTTCAAAATATTAAAAACAAAATGTATAATTGTATTTGAGAAAATCGAATGTTAATGGTCCGAAGTTGTACTAAAACACAATTAAATTTTAGACACCCTGTATATAATGCACTAATTCTAAGAACTGTAGCGGAAACGCTAAGATCTCTTTCATTCATAACTTCAATTTCAGAATTTTTACTCCAAAAATGGCGACCATCATTTAAAAATTTTCGAAAAAGTTGAATAATCTCAAAAATGGCTACACATTGATATAGGAAATACTAGTAAAAGACCCTCTAAAATATGCTTAGATTTCGAAAATGCAAACAAAACTACATCGTTCTATTTGAATAAAAAATGTTGGTATCAATTTCCGGTACTTCCGGAATGCATACGCAACTTTGCAGAAATTTATTATCATTAGTCATCATCGTGCGAAGTATTTTAGCTTGAGTGTATATAGACATATAAATAGAATCTTTCGATTTATCTGTATTGCCACATTGACAAATAATTTGTTGGATAACATTGGAGTCGATATACTTATAAATTTCCACATGCCATGATATTTATATACCTACGTTTAATTTTTGTGAGGTTGTGAAATTGGTAACAACAGAAGCTTACACATTTCTAGATATGTTCTTGTGTTCTATTATCAAGTCTAATCATCATTATATTTCTGTTTTTTAATTTTTGCCAGAAATTTTTTATATCTGTTCACAGCTCGTTAAAGTAATTCAAGCCAGAACATAATATTTCGGAGGTGATACGTTTTTTATTGCCAGAATACTTATAATTAACTTCATAGAAAGCTTATACATCCTGCGCAATCACTGATATATAGTTAATATCTAATAATTCTTTACGATGGTTCTTTATGCAAGACACAACTTCAAAACCATAAAATAAACATGCAAATGATACTATTTAAAAACATGTTGCCTCATTCTTTTTTAACCGACAGTACAGCGTTAAATAATGTAATAGTGGCACTACAATAGATCGTAAACATTTCATTTACGCTCAAATATTGTCAAGGGGTTCGGAGGATTCTTCTCGAATGGCGTGGGCGTGAGGCATGCATTCGTGTAAGAATTTCTGAATCATGCGTGCGTGAGCCCATATGCATGCACACGCCAACAGAAGAAAGATCAAATAAACGTGGTGGATGAATGTTTATGTATGGTCAATAATTGTATACACATAAGGTGCGAGAACACAATGGAATGAAAAATGGAAATGTCTAAATATTTTTTGGATATATTCATTCAATAAATAGATTGTTCATATTGAAAGCGTGTCCATTGATACATCGTTTGCTTCGATGCAACTAATTTAAAAGAAATAATTTACCGAAATTAGTGTAATCTTTTTTTAGAATTTAAAACGAATTAGGAATTGAAAAATATCTAAATCCATATTAAGACTAAAATCTTGCTTTTGCGGTTTTAAATTATGTTTAAGATGAGCATTTATTAGTGTTCATTTTGTATAGTTTGTATGTTCGATTAAAAAGTAGGTGCTCAACTAAGTCGGCAAAACGAAATTTGACCCTTTTCAATTAACTTCGTCCATTTCTCTATTGTACCTTGTATATATTGTACCTATATTAACTCTTGGGAAATCAGCGATTGAACTTCGTAAATGCACCAAGGAGTGCGTTAGGTGCAATACACATATAGTGCGCAACGCGAACATAAAAGAGGTATGCCGTAGGGTTTATGGAGGAGACCCCAAGTTCATGAAAAAGGTCGAGGTCCCGTCACCGCCGCTAGGAATCCACATTGCTACAACTCGCTAATCTGATCGGAACAGAGAGAAAAAAGTCGTTTGCTGAAAAAAAGAACACGCTGCACTACCTTCCAGCGATACGATGAAGAAGGTACAGTAAGCACTGATCTACGCGAAGAGCTTGAGAGCTTAAGCTATGTTTGAATCACGAAGAGAGATGGGGCTATAATTTGAATGGATATTAAACGTTACGGTTGACATGTGTAATAACTTTAAGGAACATAGATTCCTACAATTGTTACGTCTGTATTCGATTATTTCGAATACAAGGAAGTGATTAGAAGTCATCGTAGATGCAAAAATTGAGATGATTTATATTGTTCTAAACGGGATAATAACGATACATCTGGTTTGAAGTTGTAATCATTGGTTATGTAATTTTATTTTCAATTAAACATTGTATTTGATCCGACAATAGTATTTAAGGCAAGATCTTTCCTTGTCGGCCAAACTGATACAGTTCCATGTGTTCCATTTACAAACCATGTCGTATTATTTGAAAAGTCATAATGACTGTATTATTGTCTTTTTCACTTCGACTCAGTTTTAATGCCCATAACTTTACATACATATATATATAGTAGATGGAACTAAACAATCTTGGAGCGAAGTAAAGATCTGTAAAACATTTTTAAAGAAGTGATATTTATATAATGCACAAAAATTACCAATTTGAAATGTAAAATTTTGCTTTATAGTTATTGTTATTCGTATAAGGTTGTATAAATTTGGATTTTTCGATTAATATGAATTAAAAGTCAGTTATAATTTCATTTTTCGTTTATTTTGATTTGTCAACTTCAGCTTCTTACTCTCGTTTGTTATTGAAAAACAAATTAGAAAAATACATTATGTTTATGTTATGGTGGCGGCACTATCCTGGGTTTCATGATTACGTGTTTCGGTGCGCATTCTGACGTTGTCATCAGGGAGGTAGGTCTGAAAAGTGTTGTCTTTTATCAATGTTATTTTCATTGCTTGAAGTATGTGTACTCGTTGCTAATTATATTTATTTAATTCATTTATTCAAAGCAATAAAGGTGATAGCTATCACATTATAAATCACTTTAATTTTCTACGTGTAGATGAGACGGCTTGAAAATGTTTAGATACGATTTTCACAAGATTAAGCATATTTTCAAAGCCTCTGAATATATGCACATAACAGGATATAAAATACATATAGTGACAAACAATTAAATTAAAATTTCTGCAGAATAAATTTATTTTTATGCACTTACTCCATGTGTGCTGAACTGGAATAAGCTAGCCCAATAAAGGAAGGTTAGGCAGATTAAGGCCGCCAATATTTGGCAAACCGAGGCCACCTACATTCGGCAAATCAGGTCCGCCTATACTACCTCCAACATTAAATCCCCTCCGGTTACCAAAATTTGCACCGCCAAATGCTCCACCAAACGGACCTCTTCGATTCCGAAATCCACTTCTACCAAACTGGCCGCTAATAAAGGACATGTGGGCTAATATCACAATAACAATCAAACATCCTAAGAACTTCATTTTTGTGATAGATTAGTGGAACTGCTTTCAATGTGATTCGGGTTCTTTTTATATGCGACAAATTGTAAATGTTTCAGATTAGCCTAGATTTTTAATTAATGGAATTTTTATTCCTTCACATCAAATTGATAACATTCAAATTAAATTAAATTAAAAAACAATTAAATATTTAATTGTGAAAATATTATGGAATATGTTAATATCTTAAGCTTTGTGATAGCTTCAGATGTAGATTATTACAAATAAATCAATAAAGTAATAAATCTTTATTGTCCAACAGAAAATTCCAATTATAGGAACTAAATACCGGTTACGAAATTAATTTCTTGTTTGTCTTATATAGGTACTATACAACCAATTATATATTATAATAAAATAAAAGTTGTCTGTTGTTTATTCTGTTGTGACCTACATATTTCGTTTACATCTTGTAGTTTAACAACTTCTGACGGATAAATAAAAAAATGCCTGCAATAGGTGGTCATGGTGTACCTTATTGGAATCATCCTACCAAGCAAAAGCAATATTCTTGAAATTATATCAAGAGTAACTATTACAGCCTTTTTTTAGGTTTATTGTGTGTTTGCAGTTCTCGACATTTGCAATTTCTGACAGAAGTTCAAATCTTATAAAAATGATTTCGTGCTTATAGTAGAGAAACTATTGACTATTTTTATTCTATATCCTACGTCCAAATACTTCTTTTGATAGTGTCGTTGCACGTTGGTCGTTCTTACCCTCTCTGTTTTTTTATTTATTTTTAACTAGCAAAAAACTCAATCCGAAAAGATGACAATTGTGTTCATAACGAAATGAAGTTAAACGCATCTAAGTTCAAAAGTTCACTTATAGAATTCTAAAATCTATTAAATGTAGGAAGTACTCATTTCAGATTATATACATTATAATGAATGCAGTAAAGATATTCCCAGAAATACTAAAATCACACGTTTATTAGATCTTTCTTCGCAACCATTACTTAAATCCATGACATTTGCCGAAGCAAAAGCATTACAAGCTGACACGATCGTTTTTGTTATTAATAGACGATCGGGTCGTGTGTTGTGGCTGCGAAGAGCATACACTATTCGCGTTCCTCTAGCTTGGAGATGTATTGGTTCTTGTAAAACTAATGTCTTTCCTTATGAAGTAGTACCATTTAAAATATCATATGTCTCTCATATGATCATTGTTTATTGATGATATTAATTTCATGCTATATGTTTACAATTTATATATAGGAATATATTAAGTATATTAATCATTATATACTTATATGTATGTATGCAGAGTGACATCAATGTTGCAAGTTAGTGTACGAAATACCAATATATGCAATAGAATTGGAAGTACTGCCTAGTATAACAGCTCGTAACCAAGAAAACCAAGTGTACTAACGGAATGTATAAATATAAGACAGAGGCAAAGAAAGGAAGAAGAGGAGAACCTTGAGGCGTTACAAACGTCCGACGAACTGCAGGAAGAATACTCTCATGCGATGATACTTTAAAATATTTGCCATTATGCAATAAATAAATGGTTGTAGTTTGCATTCGATGGTCGAACATTTTTTTCGCGGCATGGAATGAATTTAACGGTGAGACTATAACAATGAGAATTTGTGATTTATTAGCGCGATATTATATGGATGTGTACAGAAAGTTTGTACAAATGTTTTATTATAGCACGATTTCCTGTTTGATGTAGAATAGGAAATCAATATTTCAAAGCCATAGAAATTCTTTAATAAGAAAATTTGGGTCTCGAGTAGATTTATATCAAAATAGCTTACTGTCAAGCATAAGATCTAATAAAATTCCTAAGAAAATTAGTGAAGAAAGAAGATCCTCTTGGAATTTGGTGAAATGTGTAGTTGAATAAAGTTTAACTCAAAATTCCAAAAAATTTTTTTGTAGGTTGGTTAAAACATTTAATTCATATCCGACGTTTTGGGAGGATTTCCTTTCTAAGTAACTAAATTAACTAATGCAATAATACTCATTAATAATAATTAATACATTTTATTAAATTTTCGTTTTTGACTAAGTTTTCCTCTAGTGCTTGAAGAGAATTGTTAAAAGTTGGTAACGATAACTTTATATTGCAATAGTTTAAGTAGATATAATTGTGAGTGATTTCAAGGATTATAACAATAAACATCGGTATCACCTCACACCACAACTTTGATTAATTATTCGGGACACGTGTTCGAAAACGCATGGGTTTTCATCATCAAGAAAAAAATAAATATTAAAACACCATCATTATAAAACATCCTTAATTACTAATTATAAAGAAAAAGTATCCTACAAGAAAAAATAATATTCTAATTAATTCTTTATTTCACCGATTAAACGATATGTTGCCATAAGTGTCACCAACAAGATTTGATCCCGGACTATAAGCCCTATCCATGGCCAATCGCTCCTACCTCTGTAACTATTAAGTTGTTCAAGAGAGTACACTTATTGCAAATTTTAGAAACTATGCTCAAATTATCATGTTGCTTTTTATGTTGTTTTTATATGACAAATGTCAAATAGTTTATGTACTTTCATTAAATTACAACATATTAGGTCATTCGACCTTTCACAAAATATGTTGCAAGATGTTCCCTAATCGCTTGCTTTAAGGTATACATTATGTTAGTAATCGTCATATTTGCAATATAGAATTTATTTAAGTTCCATTTCATTGAAATTACGTTTTTTTCTCCTAGAAACATGTTGCCCTGCTGTTATATTATACAGCGTATTCAATTTATATTGTTGATTAAAGAAGTATTATTTTACAAGTTACGATATAATAGAATGCTATTTCATATAATAAGCAATTTATTAATTTCATGGTGTGTCATTTTTATTTTACTCTGTATATTAGAAAAATAACGAACAGGCCGTTTTGGCATTCTGATTCGATAGATAAATGATGAGAACCTCGTTACGAACTTCAAAATGTGAAAAACAAAACATCGTAACAATTACCTTCCATGTAAATCAAAGTAATTCGGGTCGAATAAAGGAAGCTTTCATTTCGATATTAGTGGTTTTAGAAACACCAACCATGACCATTTTTTTAAATTAATCACATCCATTATTTATTGTAGAAAATATGCTTGACTTAACTTTATGATACAAGAATATAAATGACGAAGAAAACGAAAGGAATCTAAAAGTCGTACTTTATCCTCTTGTATATAATCTTATGTACATATAATTAATGACTGAGATTTTACTTAAGTTGCTAGTTCGATATTTTTGTCTCACCCATTTATGGTATGCGAGCAGTCTTTAGGGTTGGTTGGTCAGAATGTAACTCACAACGATCCATAAAATTCTATTAGTTATAATTACAATGACACACAATTAATACAATGAAAAGATGATAGAAATGATAATGAACTATACTATTTTGTTTTAAATGTTCTAATTAAATGTCCAAGTAAATACTGGTTGAAAATTAAAATAAGATTAGAAAGATTGGGCTTCCTAATAATAATAAATTTCCGCGAAGTTGCATATACGTATGTATAAAGTAATTAAATTTATTAACTAAAAATATTTTCAAGTTGGACGCACTTCCGGAAGTACTGGAAATAAACATCAACTTTCTTATTTCAAATGCGGTGATAGTTTTCTTTGCACTTTCTTCTGAATCGAACTGCACCATTCATCAAATGTTACTTTAGTAGTAACTATCACCATGACCTTACAAGTCTGGGTTTGTTGTATCCATCAAGATGGGAAATAAAAATTATTCAAAAACTGATATTTTAAATTTATTTTATATTCAGGAGAAATGTTTAAAGAACTTACCGTGTGATTAATGACAGATTTCTTCATTTTACAGCAATCTCTACATATAAATTTAAACATATTGAATAAAACATTTTAAAACCATACAAAAACTCATAAAAAGTAATAATAAATGCTGGATATAATTGGAAAAAATTCGATTCAATGCATTTTAATTTCTGTTTGACCAACGCCATCAACTGATGATATCTCTATATTTCCTATAAATATTAAATAAATTCAACATATCCATGTTTGTTGTTCTATTTCGATGGACATACAACCAGACTGGAAAGATTACGGTGATAGTTACTAATAAGAATGTTTGTTGTTATTTCCATGGCTTGCTAATTTTCTCCAAACTCTATCAAAAATTTTAATAACTCGGAAATTATTACAGATATAGTGAATGCTAACAGTTTGATGATGCAAAATTTAATTCCGCTTTAGAATATTGAAAACAAAATGGGTTATTGGTTGTGGGGAAATCCAGCCTGTACATAATGCACTAATTCTTAGAACTGTAGCAGAAACGTCAAGATTTCTTCTATTCATACCCTTAATTTCAGAATTTTTGCTCAAAAAATTGCGATGGTACGTAATATTAAGCATCAAAACGTAAATTCAAAAATTTTCGAAAAGTCGAAAAATCTCAAAAACAGCTACATTTAGGTATAGAAATACTAGTAAAAATGCTTCTAAAATAAAGATTTCGAATATGCCTATGCAACCTAATGGTTGGTCTTCATCAATCACCCTGTACAAAATTAAAAATAAAAGAAAAAATATTTTCTCAACAAAAATGAAAATCAAAATTTTTAATATAAAAAATATAGTAAGTAATATAATAGACAACATTTAAATAATATTCGCCTAGGGTTTGCTTCCTAATACCATTGCCAATGCCTCGCAATGTCTTTTTTATCCCGCTAAGTAATTTTTGGGCATGTTGTATTTCTGTACACAAAGTATGCCCACATAATAATGGCTACAACCATTGCTATACCTATCCAATGGGCCATTTTCGGTGAGACTCCTAAATTTGTCTCGAATGTTCTTCTACACGTTAAGAAACGTTAAGCTGAGGTAGAAATGTGATCACTCAGTCAGAAGTGATTTCCAGATTTTTCACATCTAACGCCAGCCTTAGTTTCTCCCCGGACAGCTTTATATCATTAACCTGGTGCCAAAGAAGTTGTGGAAAGGTTTATCTCTTCACTTTTGCATTACTTTTCGACAAATCTTAAGGCACTTTGCATTTTATCGGAAGCAGTACCCTCAAATTATCCGATTGTGATAATTACTAAGTATGTTATTAATATATCCAACAATCATATAATCTGTTTCATGAAGGTTTCGCAGTAGACCGGCCACCACAGCAGAGGAGAGGGCATTTAACCGGAGGCCAGTTCTGTGCGGCTCATACAATTTCAGTTTCTTTTGGTCGGCGCGTTAGTTATTGTAAATAGGTTTGCGTTGTAGCGACCCATCCCTAATATATCTTTCTAATAAGAAATAAAATTTGTTGATGAAATGATATTAGACAAATAGGATTAAATCACCTCTTCTGTTGTTCTTGGTGTTTTCCCAGACAGTAGGGCATTGGCGTCACAGCCAATTAAGATCTTCAAGCCTCTACCATGATGTGTTGTTGTGTTCCATTACTTTTCTAAAATCCTCTGACGGTGGTGAGTCAGGCAAGCCATGCCGGAAAGTAAGCACATGTAAGAAGAATTTGCTCCTCTTCATATCTCTTATAATTCCACAGTCATTTGAAATTCGAAAGGTAGAATCTTTTAAGAGCTATTTTTCAATTTGAACGGAATCCTTGATTAAAAGAAATCTGACGAGATAGACAGAGATAATCAATGCAAGAAAATACAGAAGAAGAAAGGCAATATAAAATAAACTTGAATGAAAAGCTTATAAAGCAAATGATCTATTGTAGGTTTAATTTTATGACAATACAAGAATTAAAATTTTCATACAACACGGTTTATTTCCTAATTAAAAATTATCCGTCTGGTGTAATAAATCAATGTGCTTTAAATCTAATTATAGTTGTACTAACTACTGAAGTACAACAGACGTTGAACGACAGGTCATTGCAACCCGATTTATTGCATAGCAGATGGTCATTCCATTAGCGAAATAAGGAACACGTGCGGGTTAAAGACAAAAAGCTCAATATGATTATTGTAAACAAATGAAAATGTTCTGGAAACAGTAATGCGAAACATTCAGTGAAGCATTACGCTGTAAGTGTAACATGTCTTTAACGCAGTTAAATAATATATTCTACCAAAATTCCTGACTCGTTTCGTAAGTTCATTGAATCTTTAATATCTTTTATCCTTTTAAGAAATCAATTAATGTAATTCAAATACCTGAAGGCGTTTTTTATTTAATCAAAAGTTATCGCAAAACTTATTAGATATTCATAAAATAACAACTGTTATTTGCTAAATCTAGCGCTATTGATATGAACGTGTAATAAATCGCAGAATTCCCCAAGTGTTTGTAATTTAAATTTATCGTGCAAGTTTCTATTAAAGGCAATGACTTTAAAATAGAAGCTCACACTTCCATTATTTATAGCCAAGAGATCTCAGATTCAATTTTTTATCGTGTGTCTAATTCGCATAAATAAGATTTACATGACAAAAATAAATGGCGACTGTTATTCATTTAGAGTTTTATTGATGTCGTAAGGGAGCAGGAGGCGTCATCCAAAAAAAATTTTCCCAACGATATTCATTGAGTCATGTCTAAATTTTAAGTTCACGATCTTTGCTGAAGTCATCTGTTGCTGGACCTAGATATGATTTTTTTTATTGCGTTACAAGTGGCTATTGTTTATGTTTTCTAGGTATGTGTAGAAGAAATTCCAATGCAAATGTTATTTTATTACTGCTCAAATGTCACTTAAAAAGTTTTACCACTTTGACATTTCGGCAGCTTTTCATTTCGTCTCGTAGAATTTGATCAAAGACAGCGACACCGATAAAACAATATTATAATTATTTCAAGAGCATATTGTCTGTATGAAACAATCTGTCATGCCACTCGATTAATAAAATTTAATTCGAATTTTTGTTCTCGAAGGAATATAAAAGAGTAGTAGTACAAGGATATGTATTATTAAAATGTATTCATTTTACTGTTCCAAATTCATACGGTGTAATGTTAATACTCCGAATAGGTACCACATCGAATACCCAATGATCGAGCTAGAATTCTCAACTTATTAATCCGGTAAAGATTTAAATTATTTTCTGGGAAACAAATCAAATATCTGCATCATAAATATGCGATCCATATATTTGTTATTCTATTAAACGAGAATTGAATTTTCTATATACCAATAGAAACCACAAAAATCTCGAATTTTTGTAATAGCGAATTTAAGTGTTTTGACTGATATAATGTGAAGAATGCAACCTGAATGAGGTAAAGTTTAACAGGAATTTCTGAGTCATACTTTTTGAACAGTTTACAATAAAAACCTCTATAGTCGCAGAGGTAACAGCGGTTGATCATTACTAGGGTAGCACTTATGATCTGGGGTTCGAATCTTCTTGGTTGCACCTGTGATAATGTCCTGCTAAATCGCTACTCTGGTTAAACTAGCATTCGTTGTTAGAGCATAATTAAGAGCGGAACATTATTTACGATGAGGTAATGTTGTACCAAAGCCATGGAAACACATTTCCTCATACAATTTGCATGGCAAGCACCGCATGGTACTCTTGACAAGTCGCTGCAGCTGCATTAATTATTTTACCAGAAGAATTACCCACGAACATCTTGATGTAGAAGAACTATTTATTAAACATAACAGGATTCAATAAATTTTTGTATTACCAAATTGTATCCTCATTCTTCAACCAATTAATTAAGTGTTTCTAGAGAGAAATCGCATTACCGCAAATTTTACTGATATCTATCTCGTTTGCAGATGTATAAAAGTACTGTTTTTTAACAGTTTTGACTTGCTGCTAATGACAATAATGAAAATAAATGATGAAAATAAATCCGAATATTTCATTTCTCCAGTTGTTTGAATTGCCAAAGTTATTGTGTCTTCGTAAAATTTGACATACTTTATTATAAGTAGCATAATCATTTAATTATAACAATCCATTGAAGATCAAAGACTTTCTGGGCAATGGCGCGTACAATACTTGGGATTAACTCTAGACACAAGACTGACGTTCAAGCATAATTTTTCAGCAATCGCTGCCAAGTTTCTTCGTGCGCGCGCAGCTCTGGCTGCTCTCTTGTGTTGGAAAAGCTCTTTGAGTTTAACTATCAACCTCTAACTATGGAGTTTCTTCAACCTATTCTTACGTCCTGACCTGACCCAGCGCCAGCAAATCGCAAGTCAAAATGCTCAACATTCTTTATAACGGGGTGCTGCGAATCATCGTCGCAGAACTCTGGTGCGTGAGCAACGCTCAAATCCATAGAGATCTTAATATTTCGCTTCCCAGCGAGTACACAATGACACTGTCCAGAGAACTCTTGTGAAGACCTCTCGGTTGGAGAACCCATGAATCCAGCACTTGGGAGAGCTGGATCCTCTCCACGTGGATATTGTACAAATAAATGAGATATATTACAGCCATTTAAAAAAAGGTAGGAAGAAATCAGAAGCTAGGGAAATAGAAATAAAGAATACGAAAATTCTGAAACACAAAGAAGGAGATATAAAAATCAAACGAAAATACTAATAAAACACAAACAGATGAAAAGAGAAGATGAAATAGAACAGAGTTCCTACGAAGTATTACAGTACTCACAAAACGTAAAAAATATTAATATGTGAACTGGAAGAAACAAAGATGAGAGAATTAGAAAATTGTACAGCTCCAGGAGTTCACAAGAAATACATGACATAGAAATGTTAAAAATATGGCGAGAAAAGCAGCGGAGATGTTATTGCACTTAAATAATAGGACTTGAATGCAGGAAATCATAACGAAAGACTGAAAACTAGTAGTTATTTTGGCGGTATTAAATAAAGGTAATGCTGCAATTTTAGTCATATACATTGGTAGTAAACAAACGGGTAATATATAGCCATATGGATATTGAAACGGAAGAAATATGCAATGGGATAATTTAAGCGGACTTTAGGCGTTTAATCATACTGTCACTATCCACAAGTAATTATAGTATTATTAGAGTGATAATGATGAAATAATGACCCAGTAACGACACATTTTTATATTTTAGTATCAAAACATCAGTATCAGAGAGTCATGATGATGCAATAAAGTCTATAAAGTCGGATCTACAGTTCAACAGATAATAAAGAAAACCATAAACACAGAAGCAAATTCGATTCCGAAAGATTTAAAATATTTTAAAAGAATTGTGTCACTTTTAAGGCACTTTTATTGAACACTTATACCCTGGATTTCTCTGCTTCTTAATGAAAGAAATCTAAATAATGAAGAATGGTTTCTAAATACATATTTCAAGAATGGAAAGAGATTAAAAGATATGTAACAATACAGCTATAGCGGACACACAAAATTTCTATAGATAGTACATTTTCACAGATAACGCGATAAAAAAAGTTGTCATGTCGGCCCGTAATCAGGATAAGCTTAATGTTCCAAATTTTAACAAAATTTCCATATCATGCGATACATGATTGTATTCAGGAAAAAAATATCCTTTTAAAAGAGCTACAAGAATTGCACGGTTCCAATTTAATATTTTGAGGTTAGGTGAGATTACTAAAAATTTGCGCAAAAGAAATTTGTTTCATTACGCGTCAATAAAAGTATTTAGATTACAATTTGAATTGCTTCAAACCGCATCTTAATATCTCAAGTAACAAAAAAGTTACGGCAAATAAAAGAAATTGGGAGATTTCAGTTTTTCTTCAATATTAAACAAATGAAACATAACAAGTAAAATTTGAAAATGGATTCTTAGTGAGCTTTTGAATCTACACCTTTTTTCTAATTTAACCGTCTCTCTGTCTTCAAATAAAAAAGTTATCCATGTTGTCCCTACGAAATCCGGGCACGCTGTATATATCAATAATTAATTAATAATAATTAATTAACTAATATTAAGTACATCAAATACATGTAGCAGTATTAAGTGATTCATAATAAATAAAGAAAATAAAAAAAATAATAACATCCATTAACGAATATGTAAAAAGAAATCTCAGTTAGAGTAGCTATAGGGTATCATTCGATTCATGAAAGACTCATTTCGATTTCAGTACGATCAGTCAAAGTCGAAAGGGCGACCTTCCTACACAGGCAAGCCACACAAAAACCAGTTCAGGATGAAAAACGCATATAACAATGTGGACTCGCCTCTACGGAGACAGCATCATGTGATCTAGAACAACAACAACAACAAAACAATTCTTCTGCTTTATCTTGTTCGTCGTCTTCTTCCTCTTTCATATCATCGTATTTCTTTTCGTCTTCTTCTTGTTATTCGTGTACGTGCCTTATATGGTTTGCTCGCGCATTCTCACGGACTAGGTTACTATAAAAGCCATTGACAGCGGTAACACACTACCCGAGATATCTTGAAAATTATAGCATCTCGACTACTTCTCGCGCTGTATGTGGTGGATATGCATACTGTAGCCAGAACGAGGCAAAAAGTCTTCGATTAAATGTCACCCACGCTTACACCGAGCTTCGGATCGTGAAAGTCAAACTGATAAAACAGATGGTCGATGGTTGGGAACGTGAAGAAATACGATATTGGTTTATAGACATATTAACTTCGGATGCAGACGTATATTCCTTAAGGTATATAAAGAAATGATTACTGGATAATAAGTTTTGTCAGGTGGAAGATTTATCTCCGGATTTTATGCGCCGTCTCGTGCTGGCGTTTTGATGTATGTTCAAATTTCATACGATATTTATGGGATAACTAAAACGTCTGAGAACCCTTCTAAGATATCGCTCAAATGTAATTTGATTGGAACATTAAATGCACTCAACAACCACCTACATCGGAACAAATACTTAGGTTTTATTTTTAGATGTTCTGTGTATGTCTAGTATATGTGTGCGTTTCTTCAAAATCTGTCATCATATGGAATTAATCGTAAGGATTTATCATTATATTTTGCATTAAAAAACTGCTCTAATATATGTATTTATTTTGTTTCCTTGATTTACTTTTTCTAGTTCGCTATTTTTTTATATTTTACAATACTTGATGTATATTTTCACTTTTTCTTCTGGTTTTTTTCATAATATGACCTGGATTATTTTGACTGCTTTTGTTCTTGAAAATGATTTAATGGCCATTATTTTCACCGATGGGCAAAGAAAAACTAGAATAAATTCCAAAAATATAGTCATCAGAGAAGGTTTTTATCAACGTTTGTCGATTCTTTCGTCGGCGAGACTACTAAGCCCTGTAGTGTCCCACAGGACTAATTTATTATCACCCATTATCACCAACAATATTAGATAACCAATTTTATCGCAATTTGAGCCTGCTAACGCCATCACTCTAACAAGAAACTATATAAACCATGTAGCCAGAAATGGAAACCTCATCGTCAGCTGGCTGGTCGAGTTGGACCTAATTGAAACTACATACTACCACCCTTTAAGGTCACTACGAGAAGAGTTCTGTTAGTGAACGGGTGAGCCCAACTGCTTGATTTGAGATATTTTAGATCAACCACTTGAATACGCACCCTCTATCAACAACCTCAATGATTTTTAACCTAATACGTCAATAAGTAGGAATTATAACCCAGCCAATATAGTGCTAAACTTAGGATATAATATGGTTTTCAGGGATAGAATGAAAGTCCTACATTTCAATTGGAAATTGAAATTATTATGCACATACGTAATGATCAACTAAATATGGTATATATTTACCACACACATAGGCAGGACTTATTTCGAGCGTTATCGGGTTTACGTACATGTTAATATAGGAAATAGTAAAGCAATTCAAGACGTATCAATATGCGCAAACCAAAATTTTCTACCTTTTTTAGTTTTGGTCCTACAGCTCATTAACGAGAGTGCTGCAATTGATCTTTGATAAAATATTTATTTTCTCAAAACAAAAGCACATAGGTCTAGGAAGGTCTTAATAAGAGTTACTTAAAATATCATGTAGAATCTAAAAAATATATAATATATAGGGTGATCCATTTAAAATATTAAAGTTACATACGCTTTTTCTATAATTGGGACACACTGTATATTTGAGAATATTTTCTGGCTATGCACCGTATAAATAGGGACAACTTTTATTTGAAACTTTTTTCTGTATACTGTAAAATAAACAAATTATCAAAGAAACCGCGTCATCTGGGACACCCTGTATATACATATATATATTAATTATTATATTATAATTAATAATAATGTCAATAAGTCGTAAATATATTACGCAAACGTATGAAACCTAAAATTTACTAAAACCAAAATCTGAACTAAATCATTTATCATTGTGTTTTTTAGTTATATAAATCAAAATTGATTTACGATTTTTATTTGGCACATTTACATTTCTTTATATATGAAAGCGTACCAAATGTTTCTGACAATGTAAATAATATAAATCTTTTATAATACCGTAAATTGTATAAACCAACTGTACTCATTTTATATGACGGTATCTGGGTCGGAAACATAAGCGACCGATGATGTATTTTGTTTCATAAGCATCACTATTTTTTCCACAAACTATAAGCTCTTACTTCCAGCTTTAGAGCAATCCACAGATTTTGGTAGATCTATTTTTCCTTCGCGATCATCATGACTGATGCTATTAATAATCTTAGATATTCCTGTTATCTGATCATTACTAGACTTCCAAGAAGAAGTACATAAGGCAAAGGCGCTAGAAAAAAGCTTTCGTCCTTGTCTGACTATGAAAATCACTAGAACAAACATATTATTCTATTTATAAAGCTTTGAAGGTATACGTCTTCGTTTACATTGTATATTACGAATCTTGTATATCTTAGCGGGTTAATTACATTGTCATGTTTGTATTTTAGAAGATATTTGCCGTAACATAAAGTTACATAAGCATAGCATAAACTAACTACATAATATTGTGTTTATTTTTATCCACATTGCAATGAAGTGGTAGTAGTCATAGAATGTGTAAGTAAGAACGTACAGTGTGAATTAATATTGTAACGGAAATGTTAAGTAATTCAAGGACTTTCTTGTATGTACACTGTTAAAGTGTGTCAATGTTCTTTTTTTCGATTTCGAATTGGTGAAGTTGTGTTATACATATGCTGTGATCCGTGGTAAAATATGCGAATGGCAGAATTACGAGACTATTATTATTATTACTTATCACGATATTAATTTACATAAATGTTTTTTTTATTTGAAAAATATTTACATATTACTTCATAAACTTGTACGTTAATAGTCTTATATCAAAATGCTTAAAGTTCTGTACTTAATTAATTATTTTTGCGTGTTGCCATTTCTTTTACGAATTTATTTACTCGAGATTGATTCAATCAAGTAGGAATAAAATGTATTTTCTACCATAGTTATTGAACAAGCAACACCACATAAACACATACACATCACTAATTTACTTAAAATCATCACATGTCATTAGAATTGTTTTGTTCCACTCCAGAAAATTTTCCCTATTATTCCTTTGATGTATGGCTTCCTTTCAACTGAACCGCTGTTTGGTTATTGTGTAACCTGATAGCATCATTTATTTTAAACTGCTGTCTATCGGTTCAATGAGCTACGGACATAAGCGGGTGTAATGACCATTGATACGTTTTTACGGCACTATTTGGCTTACGATGCCGCCGATAATCTATAAAATTAACAGATTAACAAATTTAATTTAAAAGCGTAAGATCATAAATATTCATCAGAATTTTCAGAAGTCAGTTAATCGAATAAACGATAAAATTTGATTGCTTTATCGATCTATACGCATATTTTAAGTAGGAGAATAAAACCTCTTTATGAACTGACTTTTATATACTATTAAATACAGTCAAGGGGAAAAACAGTAATTACACAATTCTGTTCATTTTTAGAATCTAGTATGGAATTTTGCAATAGGTTAATATCACATAAAATTGTAAGATATTTCGGCGAAAACAATAGTAATACACAAAATTCTCCTTGCTTAAATAAAAATTAAAAAAATTGCATCATTGGTAACAAAGAGGTAGCAGCCACAAATAGCGCTTATGCGAAGTTGGTGATCAAAAATCGAGAAAAAATGATTGACCATTTATTGACCACTATTGATCATCAACGATTTCGATTGACCACTTTTTGTTTAGGCTACAGCCACCATACCAATATTTTGGAGTTTAGTGGCGAAAATGCTAACAAGTGCAAATACAAAAATTTTGTTAATCGGATGCAATTGACCATCGTTTGACTATCAAATTTTTTGTTTGAAAACTTAACAGTAGTCGAAAAGAATGGAAAAACAAATTAATATCTTTAATGAAATGAGGTTAAACGCAGAAAATGTAGCTTGCTTCAGGCTACTAGATCATAGCAAACCACAAATCATGAGTTGACCACCCACCAGTTAATTTTTATCCGACCTCGAAGTTCCATATAAGATTTCAAAGTTCATCGCATTTTGCACAAATCTTGAGAGGTGGTCGAACGACGATTTTCAATTTTCTGTGGTCTAGAGGCACGAGACAATAAGTCGTACCAATTTCGGCATTTGACCACCTTTCCAAGTTTGCGAAAAGTACTTACTAGTAACTGGTGGATGATCAAACGATGATTTTCAATTGTAGTCAAAGGTCACAGGACAACAAGTCGCACCATTTTCAGCGCTTGACCGGTTTTCAAAATGTGGGAAAAGAGCGATAAACTTTGAAAACTATATACATATGTATATAGGTACAATATATCTTCAAGGTCGGGTAAAATTTAACTGAGGAAGGTGGTTAAACGATGATTTGTGGTTTGCTATGATTAAATGGCCTGTGTTTTGTCGGATCTTATTCCTATGTAAAGTCGGTGATTATTATCGGAAGTTGCTAATGTGAATGCAAGTTTTTTTATCCGAATGAACTAAAACTCAACTACATCATGTAAAAATTTAGGTAGCTAAAAGCTTTAATTAGGCAACAACTGGAAACGATGGTGTTAATCGTTTCATATAAATAATTTTTCCTGGGTACGCCATAAACATTACTGCTACTATTTGCAATGAAAGTGAACATATGTAATTCCTTGCCGTACGTATCATGCCGAGGAACTAAATTTTCGATTTGTACCATCCTGTACTGTAAGGTGCAACGACGAATAATTGTGCCGCAACATAAAAAGGAAGAAAATATTCATGATTGTCAAATAATAGGCCCACTTGTACTACGACTAAATCTGCTCTTTCATTTTACCTAACTAGCTTGGTATTATATCTGAACCACCATGATGGCTTCGATAACACAACATGTGGGAGAAGTTTTGGGCAGACGTGGACAGATCTTACCTAAAAAATAAATTCATTTAGCACACACATCGCAGATTATTTTCGTATTTTCTTAAACAATTTTATTTCCATTTATGTTTTGTCATAAAACATTACTAGATGGTTGAAGAGTAAAAAATACATTGAGTTATTAAAATTAGTTATCATTATTTTTTCTGAGATAATATAAACTTGAAAGCTAGAGCAGTTGCCATGCTACTGTCTGTATCGATTTAACATTATAATGATGAACTGATGTTCGATCTTCAGTAACAAGTTTATTGGTAGTTTAAATCGGATTTAGTTATCATTATTTTTTCTGAGAGATAATATAAACTTGAAAGCTAGAGCAGTTACCATGCTACTGTCTGTATCGATTTAACATTATAATGATGAACTGATGTTCGATCTTCAGTAACAAGTTTATTGGTAGTTTAAATCGGATTCCTCAGCCGTTACAAAACACCATTAAAAATTATGTATTTCTTTATATACTCAATTGTAGTTGTGGTCACTGCCGATGAACTTACTTGGCCACATGCCCAATTATAATTGTTCCTTGACATAGTGTTAAATAGAAACTTTGATCAAAATGCTCTGCAAAAATTTGTGCATTATTAATTGTCAAACTTCCAATAATTATTAATTATTATTATTAAGTGTGTGTTATTATATTTGAATTTTGCTACATGTACTATAAAATTGCGATGCTGAAAGAACATTTTTGGCATTTAAAAATCACCATGAATTTTAGAATTGTTATTTAATCTTTAACAAAAAATAAAAAACGACCTTGTCGAAACTTGGTTCAAAATTCATATTCATTGACATAAAGAGTTGAAAAATCTTTCGTATAAGACGGACTAATAATTAATTAAATACATACAATTAATAGGTATAAAACTTGTAGAAGGTAACATGATTTCCAAGCGGTAGATACCTACTCTAAAACTTTAATTACTCACATCATATTTACATTTGTATAAGAATATTTACTTATACAAATATTTTCTAGATATATTAACACATTCAATTTAATTTCAATTGTAAATTAGCCTAGTAGCTATTTACTACAGGTATATCTTTCCTGCAACATAGTAACTCGAAGATTAACGGTCATTTAAATACGTTTAACGTCTTTGATACATTAAAATAACTCTAAATGAAGATAATATTCGACTAATGCAGCCACATGCGTACAGGTGGTTTTACGACGAATACGCGGAAATGACACAAATTGCTTGCCGCTAGCGACTTAATCTACAGCATTTGTAAAACACAAACTGCAATTAATAACGCCGTTCGTGTTAGACGTGCATCATTTATCTACATACTTGGGGTTTAGAGCAACACTGAATGAAGAAAGTATCATTCGATATGTATTCAATTATATGTATATAAAACTAGATACACCCGCGACTTTGCTTGACCGTGCTTACACGCTGTCAGTAGATCCTATGGTATCGACAGTTTGATTTAGTTAATTTCAACATTCATAAATGTTATCCTATTTTCTTCTTTTATATGTGTAAATATGTCTCCAGATAGATAAATTAAACTATAGAGTAGTCATTGCTTAAAAACCAAGCAAATTGTATGTACCTACGTCTGAATTATGCTATGGCTGGTGTTTGGAATTTGAGGAAATTCAATACTATAAGTCCGACATATGAAGAACATCATCATTCAATAGTTAGAGATGCAGTAGGTTCTGGCTAGGTTTTATACATTATTGCAGAAAACTGATTATTTTATGAAAGATAAATTTGGATCTATGAGCAAACAGAACTTAAAACATGTTATGAAGGAGAAAGGTTCACATTATTATCTTCAAAAAATTTATCAATATACATATAATTGCTGCATTTAGCAGGCGAACAAAGTTCAGTAGTTGATCAATGGTTGCAACCTTATTGTCTGGGCCGAATTCTTTCGATTTCTCCTTTCGATTTAAAGGAAATTGTTAAATAATATTTTCTAGAGTTGCCAACTCATAGTATAGTGGAATCGGAAAAAGGGTGAAATATGTATATAGTGTTCAAAGAACTTTGACATTTGTTCTTATGTTAAGAACAGTTTATGAAAAGTAAATGATTGACTGAAGCTTTTTTGTCAAGCTCGCAGAAGTTTTGTATCCATTATTTATTGTACGTAGTCAGCAACAATTTCACTAGTTGATTCCTCGTAGTACGTTTCAACACAATTGGGCACTGTGTTTTATTAAATTCTGTTAATATGATTTGCTAGTTTTATCTGTAGTTTATAACATTCTTTCTGCTCTTCAAAGTATATTTGTTAATTTTGATAATCGAAAAAGTTTCTAATTTTGATCGTTTGACGCTATAATCTTTTTTCCAAATACAAAAAAGTCATTCTCCGTCTTACATTTTTTGATCAAGATTAATGAACAGTAGCAGCAATAAAACTTTGATTATTTGAGATAACTGGCTGTTATAATATAGATAATTATACTATAGTCATCAGCACTATTGGTTAACAACAAAATTTTTAATTTCAGTGAAATAACGCAGTTATCACTTATCTAAGCACTTATACAACCCTCATTCGCGTACCATTTGTATGTATTATACAACTCTCTGTTACTTGCTACTAGACAATTTGAGAACAAGCTGGAAGGAAAAAGAATAAACATAGTCCTTTATAAAATTGGAATTCATCGTAACATCTCTTAGATTTTCTAAAGCATAGATGCGGTTACAACATTTTATTTAGTACTAGTAGCCGTTAAAAGGGATGCGCTGCAAGATCGACGCATATCCAGTTCCAGTTCTATAAATTATTTTCTTGAACACATGTATTCGTCGAAAAAGCAATATTTGATATTTTCGCATCTAGAATAGAACAAAGCAAAAAATGTAGTATGCATGTAACTTCATAATACAATGTAAATGTGTTGTGGTAATAATGGCATGAAAGAACACATTTATAGTCGGTAACCTGCAAACAACATGAACTGGAATCTAGCTATCGTAGTAATACACTTTAATCCATCAGAAGCTCTTCAAATAATATTAGTTCCACAACATTTGCTCCATAATCGTGAAGAATGAAAATAACCGTGCCGCTAATCGAGCTCAACAGTAAAATAATAATCTAGCACAATTGCAAAATGCATTAAAAAAAGGAAAAAGAAGTTCACCACATTTAGCAAAGTGATCGGAATACATTAACTCGAACGACGTAAATACCACTTTACACACAGTTCACGCGAGTGTTCGCCAATGTAAACCTATAATATTTATAATAATTTAATAAATGGAATGAATATGCGATACACTAACACGTGTATAATCAGTAATCAGATTCTAGAACGGAATTCCCTTCTCCCAAGAAGAGTATAATTAATTTGACGAGGCGCATAGAACGGGCATCGTAAAGCTATCTTCTAACTCGGAAAAAATAAGTGAAATGTCGTGAATTTGATGTGACGTGACTCGACGGCATCGCCAACCTATGCAAATTTTATTGATTCGAATTACATGCCGCATTACGTGGACTGGGCGTTAAAACAGGCATTAACGTCGGGATAATTGCGGTGTTTAAGGAAGATGAGTATTTCCATCTTTTTGAATGATGTACAGTGGATATAGAAAGTATTTGAACACCTATTACTTCAGAAGTAAAATATGCTTCTATAATAAATATAATATCCGTGTACATACATCGGACAGCATCATCTAAAACTCACAACTTCATGGTACTGGTAAATCGTGAGGCTAGTCATTGGCTAACTTCGCGCCGTTGTGAAACGATCTCTTCTCTCGTGTTTATGACCAAGATAAAGATTATTTTCACTAGATTATCGAATGCAGGCGATCTCGTCTGGCGTGCTTTCCTCCTCGCTGAAATTATAAGAGAATTCGTAGATGTCTTATATTATGAAATAATTTTGTTTTATGGCAAATCGTGGTTTAAAGAAATTATAGATATTATAGCGCTGAATGAGCCGAATGAGAAATAGCTGGAAATGAATGTTTTTAACTGTCATTTGTTATCAAATAAAGATCTGTTCCGTGGGCTGCAGTTCAATCGAGGTATCATTAGTTGTAACCGTGACACTGCTAATTACGGATTGGTACGCATAGATCATCGTACGTTTTCTACGAGAATGCATATTTAAATATAATAAACACAAATTTCTACGATTTTGATGATATATACATTGTTCTAATAGCACAAAATTAACGTTTGTGGCAATTCTGAATAGCAAACGATAGTAAATTTATGATTTATAAGATTCAAGCAGTTCACGATTCACTAAATTATCCTACCTACACTGTCATTTCTTTCTTTTACAAACAATTAAAATATTTACATATTTGTATAATCAGATATTCCAAATGTGTATCACCGCGTTGAATAATCTCTACAATAATAATAATAATAATCTCCTCCTGTCATACTGGATGGTATGCATCAAGCAACATTAAGCAAACTAGGAACTTAGTCTACAACATAGGACAGCATAATGGTCTAAAATTTGTTGATTGATCATGGTTCTCAAAAGAAAATAAAGATCGATAAATCTATATAGAGATATATATAGTACAGAAATGGTAACTCTGACTAATGTCCCTTCTGACATTCCGATTTGCTTTAAATTTGATCTGTAATCGTATCTATTTTGTTTGCTTCTAGGGTCTAAGAGAAAATTTCAAACCAATGTTAACATTATCGCAATATCAATATCAATATCACAATTACTTATTAATAAGATTTGCAAATCTTCATGTTGCAACATGTTTATCGTGTCCCGGTACACCTAATACAATACAGAAACTGTTTATTCTCTAATCTGTACTGGATAAGAATTTAATCGAAGGCATGGTATAATTATGATCTGCACTTATTTTCATTTCCTGGCTACGTTTAATATGTGTCTCTAATTTTTTGTTTTATTTTAAAGACAATATTTTTGTTTAGTGACTGTTTTTGGCAGGCTCTTTAATTTTGCCATGCCCGAGTAAACAATTTAAATATCCCTGTGGTGGGAAAATTAAATGAAAGCTTAAACTTTTTTCGAGCCGGTGCCCCAGTGACTCATTACATACCCGAAAAGAAGCCTCAGAACTAGAGAACCATTACCTTAAAGAAAAAGTAATGAAAGAAAGGATAAATTAAAAGAAAAATAAAAATGATATAACGGAAACGTACTGCTAGAAAGAAAACGAACTAAACAACTATAAACCTTTATAAAAACTTAATAAACATGAAATAGAAAAAGGCGGAAAACACCTAACTCAATAAGCTCAGAAACTAAAACTAGATGTGCCGATATTTAAGTTCATAATTGAAAAAAAGATGATTAAGATCACCCAATTCCACGCATTTATAATCAGGAGGATAAGCAACAAGACAATGACCAAAACGAAGTCTGCAGATAGTAGAAATAAACGGTCTAGAAAAAGAAGAAACAGTAATAAACGACGGCCGACGAGGAATCTTTGAATTAACTTACAAAATCTACCACGGATAGCAGAAAAAGGATGCCAAAACTCACGCCACAACCTCCTCAATTCCTCTCTCATTCCGCTCTCTTATATAAAGAGATACCTGAATGACCAGGAATTCGAAATAAAATAATATTATTACCATAGGAGTGAGCATCAAACAAGTTTATTGATCAAAGAAAGCAAATGACAGTATGAGTTAAAACTACCACCTTCTAACGCCATATGGGAACTTTTGCAATGTATATTATATAATTTTTATTTTTTGAAGAGCTTATATACAAAATGGCAATATAAATAGCAACAAGTTCCGCAGCAAATGCAGAACCCAACTCACAAATTGACGCTGAAACGGTGAAAAAACTCCCCCTAAAGCAGAGGGAGGATTTGAATGGTTAGAGCCATCATTTCTCAATGAGATTCTCTTTCAACAAACAGTCCGCAAAACTTCCCAACACCGTATCATTATGAAGAACCTTTTCGGACAGAAATATACAAGGTTTAAACAATCTAGTATAGAAATCTACCCTAAATATATAGGCAACAATGGCAGAATACACGCCATCTTTAAATTTAACCGCATCTCTAAAACAAGAAACTATATGAGGCACACGAGAACTAAAACGATGTCTAATAAGATCTGAAGATAAGGTGCCCAGAGCTGAAATAACCAGATTACCGCTAACGGCAAAATATTTCAATAGATATCTCATGGTTAATAACCAAAAACGACAAGATAGTGGAGGATCAACTGATGAATCTATAGAATAATGCATTACAGAAATTGTAAAAATCGGGTGGATTGTTGACAACAGAGCTTGATCATTTTGCAATTTATTATGGGTTGTCATAGGTATAGAATATTATTTTCAATTTTTCTAGGTTAATTTTGAACTGCAACTACAAACGAGGAATGTAATATATTTATCTAATATATTTTAATTTTAGATATATGAGGTTAGTGGCACATAACTATCAAATAATAGTGCAGATTATTGAAAATTTATTAAAATATGGGTTCGCTTATGTGTACACTAATTATGTAGAATTAGAGTTCCCTCTCTCTGTAGTTACTGACTTTGTACCTTCTATAATATGATAAATTACAAGCGATAATATGTCGTAAAAGTGTTGTGTAGTAAGTTGTTAATAAATTATCTAAACATACACATTAGTAATTTATAAATTCAACCAAATTAATTAATAAATATCTAATTTAGAATTTTGACTACCTGACGTAACATTCATAATAAAAAACAAAAGTATGATCTTAGCAAATTCACAGGTAGGTAGATAGGTACTGAAATCGAATAAGGTGCTTTCACTGTTGTAAGAGTACTATAAACTAATGATTTCCTCAATTAACAAGAGCTCACGGTACTACCTCAGTTAATTCACGTAATTTCACCAAACGTACATAAAAAAGGTAACAGAAATAGTCGCTAATGTTTGCATATCAGAAGTAAGCACTTGCGAGTATTTGATTTCTGACGATGTAATTAACATTCTTGCTCGTAAAAAAGCCGGTCAATTTGCTGAGATTTGTTTATTTAATTTCCTACTGTTTATGCGATTTTTTTCAATGCCAGTCGGTCTTCTCGGAAATACTATCGAAGTAACTTATTAAATTCGAGTTTTAGCACATTTTGCGGATGGTTTGGTATAATCAACGCGTGTTCCTTATGTATATTATATGGAAATGTATGCATGAGATATATGGTGAAATTTTTTCGTTGTGTCACGGTTAAATTTAACCAAATAAATATTACTTCTGGCGGACTATATATTTGTATAACATATTAAAAATTGTTAGCGCGTATTCATGCGATAATGAAGTGGGAACATCTCCCTTAGAAGCTGTGTTAGTATTGTAATGTAACAAGTTAAAGTTGTCAGTGATGTCAGTAGCCCGTTCACGAAATTTTATTAGATAATTCGGAAGCTATACGCGCAGAATATAAACGACTATATTTTTTTTCTTGAGTTATATGCATGTGGTCTATTGAATTTTAATTCCGACTATTAGTGTGTAAAATGCGAAGCTGATGTGAAGTTTTAAATTTTAAATATTGGAAAGATTATATAGTAACAGTTTAAGTTAGTGAGTGCATCCGAAACGGAAATGTTTCTAAATTGGTATGTATGTATACACATGTATATAACTGTTTTCTTAATTTATTTGAATATTAAATATTATACATATTAACAATTCAGAAAACTAATTATTTAATTCTTAACGCAGGGTATACCATTGTACATATATTAATTTCTTTGGATCTATTAGATATATGTAAATTATTTATTATTAAGTCATAATTTAATCAGAAACAGATTTTAAAGATATTTGGAAATCTAAAAAATTCCACAAAATAGATACTCAATATATAGGTAACAATAGATTTTTAATAATGTTAAAAACAAAAACCAGATGCACCTCAACCAATTAATTTATATTTTTGTGTTCAAATTTTTCAAGGAAATTATGAAAAGTGTGGACTTCTCTATCTGAAGCATTCGATTGTATTAACCATTCAATATTTTTCCATAAACTGCAGCGATATTTTGTAGGAGGAGTTGCTCATTATTGGTTTATATATCATTTTTATCATAAAAGAGAGTTCTATATTGTGGTGATGTATTTAATTTATTAGCAAGAAATTCCCCAAGGATGAATATTAGAACCTATGCTCTGTTTGATATGTGTGCATGAACGACATCCAAAAATGCATGGATTCGGCTAGTTTGTCAATATATGCGGATAATATTAACATCGTAATAATACAAAATAATTTATTGTCAACTTTACAACTGGTACTTTCTGTAGAAATCATTAAAAAAATATTTATCGCTATTTCAACTATGATGTGCATTCTCTTTGATGGTGATACGATCTGGTTCTGTAGCATTTCTTGCAAGACTCTTGCCAGTCTATAACGCAAAGGGTTTAAAGTATAATTATCTTTTCTTGTGTCAGTTTTTGTCAAGTTTGAATTTGTATTGGGCATATAAATCCAAATGACTTTTAAAAAGGGAATTAAGACGATAAATTAAAATTTATAGGAATTTTAGTAAAAATTTTGTTATACAAGAAACTTTAAACGTTCTGGTTTCCCAGGAGTTGCATTGACGTCACTAAATCATTAACGAAAATCTGCAGGATTGTCATAAAATATTCAAACTTTAAAGTAATAACTTTGTATAAATTTAATGCTTTTATTTTGGTTATTGTACAAGTATTCCATCTTGTTATAAATATACAATAAATTATTGCAATTTTCTTACACGTCAGATTTTGTATACACGGTGTAGTACGCATAGCTATTCCGCTTCAGAATATTGAAAATAATCGATCATCGTATTTGAGAAAATTGTGTTTTAATGGTTTGAAATTGTAGGTACTGATAGACAATTAAATTTTGCACAGCCCATCTATAATGCACTCATTCCAGGAACTGTAACAGAAATGTCAAGATTTCTTCTATCCACTCCTTCAATTTCAGAAGTTTTGCATAAAAAATAGCGACAGTACATAATACACATAAAAAGTCGAAAAATCTCGAAAACGACTACACTTACAATTAGTTATAGTAAAAGTCTCTCTAAAATAACGCTTGGATTTCGAAATTGTAAAGAAAACTATGTACGTATATCATTGAGGCAAATTTTATTAAAAATGTGTTAAAATAGCATGTACAACTCACATACAAATAGATATCGAGTTCTATAGGGAGAATTTGGAGGGCTTTGCAGGGTAATGGTCGCACGCGAGGCAAGGGCACCTATTTCACAATAATTAAGAATAACTTGCAGAAAAGAGTGATAGGCTAGCAGTATATATTGCTTATCTAACCAGGCAAATATTCCATAACTATGTATGTAGGTCGTATCTACTAATATGTTATGTGACTTTGTCCATCTACATAACATGTTTTATCGTTTCAATTTTCTGTGCATTATCATGGTATCTCCAATTTATATATTTTGTTATTTGATTATAATTCAAAATTACTATTTGGCATAAGAATTAATTTGAAAATATTTGAGTTTATCATAGAAATATAATTTATCATTTGGAAATGTTATACATTTAAAAAAATTATTTTCATCGGTACAAACGATTGAGCGCTATCGCCAATCGCTTTCTCGGGTGAATTCGGGTGTCTTATACGATGGCATGTAGGATTCAGATTTGATGTCCTATACATTCTAAGAATTGCATGGCCAACTGTCACGTTGGTGACATAGTAGCAGTTGTGCTAGACATTATAGTCATTCATCAAATAAGAAAGTTAATGTCGATTTCCGGTACTTCTCTTAATTACTACTTTATATGCAACTGCCAAAAATTATTATCATTAGGAGGCTCAATCTTTCTAATAGCCGATCTCAATCAATTACCCTACAACTTTTGCCTTAGTCTATATTTCAATTTACTATTTCTTCATATAAAAACCACAAACACGTCGTTAGTACGTTCTACGTATTTCTTCCATTATAATACAATCAAATTAGCCATTATTTTATAAGCCATTATTTGTACATTTGAAAGCAACATTTAGCACAATTGTTGGCTTAATTCCTACATATTGACCATTACTCTTTGGAGATAAAGCGTGTTTTGAATATCATTTATAGAGTTTAATCGGGTATATCTCGTAATGGCACAATGTTGTACACAATCTATTCTTAATATTGTTTATGGTAATATTACTCAAAGATAACACTTTATTATGCATCTAAGCTTCTTCATACATGTTATACATACATATATTCGTATAAATTGCACGTGGAGTGTGGGTTTCCATCGTTCAATGGTTTTATAACCATATTTTAAGTGTCATCACCTAATGTTAATATTGTAGAAATGTTGCAAGCTCTTTCATAATAAGAATTGTGTGTGGTGTGTTTTAACTAAGATGGGTACAAAACAAAGTTCAACTCTCCATTCAGCGATTTAAAGTTAAAAACCAAGCTAGAAATTTTAAATTCATAATTTATTTCCAGGTTCTTCTGTGTTAATCGTAATTAAGCAGGTGTATTAAAATACCAACAAAATGGGGTGATTTCAGTCACTAACATAAATTTGGAATAATGAAAATTTCACCACCTATTGAGAGTTTTTTCGGTTCCTTGTTTGTGATACCGTTGTTTCTTATATGCTTTAGCATTGGATATGTCAAAAAATTGAAATGGCGGTTTGTGGTTGGCTTCATAAGGAAATTTAAAAAGATTGAGAAAAAGTTTGAATGTTTGGATGTTGTCCATTCAAATTCACTAGGCGGGCAGATTATTGCATAAACTGATAATTAAGGTAAGAATTTCTTGTAAATATGAAAAATCATATATGGTTCATATAAGGACGATTTCCATCTGATTTTCAAAACGCTATCAAAGACGTTTTACCCAAACTGTTTAATATGAGAAAGGCTTCAGAAATACATATATACTCTATCGTACTCTACTTTAAATAAGTTACATAAACAAGAAACACCAGAAAATATGGCAGGCAGATAGTATTATTCGGTACTGATGAAGGAATTCTAGCAGGAGGCTTCTCCAAGTGTGCCGAATAAGAGTTTTCCTGAAAATAGCAGACATAAGAAAGATAATACAAAACTATCTACATCGTAAGGTTTGAAGATAATACACCCAAAAAAGACTAGTTTTTGAAAGTTTTGCAGCGTCATTGGAAACTTTCAGAGAGGACGTGCAAACACACGAAACGAGCAAAGGTCGCAGTTGACGAGAGTTAGAGAAAGTTAATTCTACCGCCTTTAGGAAACGCTACAACATGTCGGAACGGACTTTTCTGTCTATTCCGGACTAACTGGGGTCCTAAAAGGCGGTATAAAGCATATAGAAGGACTCGTGCATTCTTGTAAAAGCATCAGTGTGATAATTCTGCTGCAGCAGACAGAAACACTCTATACACTCTATTCTCATTGTAACATTGCATCTCTTGCAATAAAAAAGTAACGAGTTGAAGGATATATAAAATATTTTTTTAATATTTCTATCTACTCTTTATGCATGTTTATATTTCTATAGTACGTCTCATTTTTTATAATAATAACAAATTACTAAGTAATATCTATCATAGCGCTGGAATGAAAATTATCAATCGTATCTCTAACTTTTAAATTCGTACAGTAAAATATATCATTACCAGCAAGTTTGTTGAGCGGAACCGTTATCAGTATGAATGTCTTAAACCTGAAGCTGAATTACTATTTACCGTACATCGTAAGGTTTTTGTCGCTAGCACTAATACAGGCGCTTACTCGATGAACCGGAATGGCATCCCATTTTTCCTGACCCCTTTTATCAACTAAATAAAACCATAATTACTCCGCAAGAAGTATAATTAGTTAACTAGAAAAGTATGATATTGTCAGTAACCATAAAATGAATTAATTCAGGTGAACCTCTAAGAAATCATTGCATATATGTGCCTATGTGTGTATTAATTTGTCTAGTCACTTTATCTATTTTTGTGGTAAAGTTTGTCGGCGGTACTTCACTGTAATATTAATTAAATCTGTTTAGTAATTCGTAATTTAATAATCAACTCTCTTTAGTTCAACCGTAGGTGATACTAAAAAAAAAAGGTAAAATGGAATTAGGAAAAATGTACATATGTAGCCACATACTACATTAAAAATTATATAATATTAAAAATATAATATGTTTTACAGTCATTTTCATATAAGTAGTAGTAAAATCAAATAGGAGAACTCTACATCAAACGTGCTATCAACATCTTAATGATCGCCGTAAACGCAAATTGAAAATTTCTTATGTGAAAATAGATCGTGTTCTTCAACTACAAAGCGGGAGATCTAGAAGAAATCTAGTTGTGGTTACAGCCGCTTCTTACGACGAATGGAGCTATTACAAACAGTACTTACTTAGATTATAACAACGAAAATAAAACTATAACTATTATTGCTATTATTATTATTTTACACAAAAGGAACCTCAGACAACGAATGCGAAATGTAATGCACTCTGGTACTGTTTTAAATTTCGAATCCGTAGGAGTTATTGAATATTCAAACAACTATCAATACATTACTTTATTCTTGTATTACAATATTGAATACTAATTTAACATATAGAACTTCAAATAAGAATATCTCCTATATTTTTAGTATGTTATAAAAACACTGTAACTATAGCAATAAACACATATATATGTAGTATTTAGGATTTCTATTAATGTTCAATAATGTGTATATAATTTCTAATATGTTATTCTTTATTTTCAGGTAAGTTTCATTGCTGTATAGTGGCTGATAGTGGTATGTTATTCAACATTTTTATATTTACACCATAGAGATATTCTATAGACATCATCTGTATTTAATAATGTGAAACTTTATTATAGACTAAGATATGAACTTAATTAAATTTTTCTTTTATTGATTCCTAAATTTCCAGGAAAAAGCTTTTAAATGTATTTATGCATTTAATAAGTAGTAATTGAAACGCAGCTCTTAGTTCGTATTTGCTTTTTTCACTCAGAAGTTTCTTTCACCCTCTCATTCACCCATCACTGCAATATAACGTTTAACTCCTTCTTTGTGTTACATTTTGTCATGATTTCTTAAGACAACAACTTTCCTAAAATAACACGAGCTTGCGATGCGGTTTAGGTATAATAATTTAAATGTGTCTTTCCACTCGCATTCTTATAGGCAGTGTTACATGTGATAAATCCTGCACTTGCAAATGTCCGATTTATCGGGGATGGTATTCTGGATATAGGCCGGTTGTCACCAATTGACATATTTCATACATATATATTCCAACTTCCTTACGAAGCATATTTGATTTTTGGAGTTATTGAAATTTGCCTGTATAATCTCTACTCTCAAGGAAACACAGGCAAGAGGTGGTGATCGATTTAAATGAAATTTGGTGGGTTTGTAGAGTGATGCAGTCTAAGAACAACGGTAACTTCCATAGATGCTAAATTGCCCGTTTTCGGGGGTGGGGCGCCCTAAAGCCAACGCTATTTGCTTTAATATCTCCAAAACTATAAGACATATCAAAAAAAGTTAAGACAAATATATAACTGTTTCATGAGTACTAAAAGATAGCGACAATAGTTTGCCTGTCATAGTTTTTGTTTTCCAGAAACAAACCCCACCCCCTATATTTTTTTAAAACTATCCCCCGAAAACGGGCGATTTAGCATCTATGGAAGTTACCGTTGTTCTTACACTGCATCAGTCTACAAACCCACCAAATTTCAGTTAAATCGGTCACCACCACTTGCCTGTGTTTCCTTGTCAGTACTAAAGTCTCTGAAACCAAGTTCTTTTAGATACACATCCATTTTTCATATTTCTACCATTTTTTGTTCTTCATACTTTCAAATTGCAATTTCATTGTCTCGGAAAATCGATTAGAATCCATGGTTTCACAATTGATCACTATAAATACCTTTCTTATTATTCTAATTTGAAGTCTGATTTCTTATCAGGAACTCTATATCTGACATATCAATTGCATTATTTCATACATACACCAAAATTGAACTTACCATTATCAAACGAGGATGATGGTGAAGTAATGCTAAGATATCTCGATTTCTGTACTTACAAACAAAGCTTATTCAAAATACATATTTACCATTCCAATTTGTTTGAACACAATTGCAATTTGAATAACTATTATTTGTTTCAAGAGTATAAATCTTCAGTGAAATATACGACAAAAATGAAACTACACATCACTTCAGTGAATATTTGTATAGTTAAATGTATAGATATTGTTACATTAAAATACATATTTTTCGAGCCAATAAATTCATAATGAAATTAAGTATTCTCAACGTAAACATATGATAACTTAAGCACTAATAGTTTTTGGTTTAAAGACATGATTTATTTCTTCTTAATCTATGCAGTTCAATATATTGTACTCAAATAGATGCGTTATATTCTCATTTCAAAGATGTGTCGTTGGTGTTAGAGTATTATCTCAACTCTTCGGTCTAAAATAGTAGAAATTTATAGAAACCCAAATATCCTATAACTCCTCTGGTTCTCGTGTTTGTGAATAGATGGCGTGTCAAAAATAAACTTCAATATGGAGGAATGAACAAATTACACAGCCACATATTTTTTTTTTGAGTCTGAGAGTCAGACCATATTTTTGGGGCTGCTAAATCCGAATTCGAAGTAAAACAAACTCCAGCACGTCAGGGTTTTGGCATACCCTCACAAAACCTCATAATCTAAACTATTTAACAGTGTAACGTTTTGACTCAAGCCGTAAAGTAAGAAAACCAATTAGTTAAACTCTATAACCTCATATACCCGTAACCCCATACTCTCATAACTTACTTAATTACCTAATAATCGTAAAAATTTTGTAGACTAAGCTATTCAACACTTTAGCGTTCTGACACAAGTCGTAAAAACCCGTAATCTAAGCAATTAAACACTGAATCGTTTTGACTTAAGCTATAAACTTAAAAATCGATTTGTTCAAGCTCATAAAGCAGAGGATATATAGGATGAATGAAATCAATAAATTTGATGAAAGTATGAACTTGAGCTACGTTTTCGAGCAGAATCGTTTAAGAAACATGTATGATCGAAAATTGAATATGGGATTGCCATACTCACTTTCTGAGACACAACTGTAAATGAAAGGTGAATAGAGCGAGAAAGCAAAGTCATTAAAGCCTTACTTTCAAGATTATAAGGTTGTTGAGTTATGGAGCTATTAAGCTTAATGAAATAGGTTTAACGAATCAATAGTCCCTGTGACAAATTGCGATAATACAAACGGACCGTAATAATTTCCTTTATCGATTACGGCGTTATGGAATTATAGGGTTAAGGGGTTATAGGATAATGTGTTTGAGAGTTTAACTAATTAAGTTTTTAGTTGATGGCTTAAGTCATTCAGGATTAAGCGAGCCCAAAAACATATCGAAAATATGGTCTAACCTGCAGGCCTAAAAATTTTTTTGCGTTGCTGTGTTATCTGATGCTGATATTTAACGGACAAGAATATCCTTCAGATGAACAATTCTAAATTATTACTCTCGTAAAAAAAAGATATTGTCATGCAAAGTTAATTTAATATTTGTTCATGTACGAATTTGTCGTATATTCAAAATAATATAGTTATATTCAAACCATTCAGTAATTTTGTTGTGTTGCCGTTTTTATTTAGTATTTTGGACTGATTTTTCTATTTTAAAACGCGTTTCATTGTTTTCTTACTTTTGTCGAAAGCGGCGAAATCAGCTCCAAAATATAAATAAAAGTTAGATTGTTATTTCTGTCACGGTAAATATTTCTATTAAACCATGAAAAACCTGACTGGCACTTGACGTTTCAGGTCCTTGCTTGCAAAATAGCAAATACACAATTGCCTAATTAGATGCATACACATATTTTGCGAACAAAATATTTCATACCTACGTAACCTTACCTACATCTCTGAAGCCACTATTTGTTGTTGGACTTAATAAGAGAGATGTACTGGAATATTGAAAGCTGAATCAAACAAATATTTTCCGGAATACATTCACACCTTCGCCTGTAATTATTAGTTATCTTACGTCTTAACCATCCAACCGGTACTTTATTATATTTTACTTACTGATAGTGTCGTAGGTACAGGTTTATAAAACTACTTCTATAATTTTAGCTGAAATGTGTATTATAGAAGTTTTCAATTCTGATAAAAACTAATACAAACAAGTATAAACTTTTAATATTTCAGTATTAAAATAAACCATTTTTTTTACTGACTATGCGTATAAAAAGAATTTCCTGTTAATTGTTAAATATGATCATCAATTTTGTAGCTATTTATAGTTGTAATTGAAAATAAATTACATTGCTATATACTGTTTTAATGAAAACTTTATTTTTATATTCTGATGACGTAAATACTATTAATATTATTAATTACAGGAGCATTACTTTTCTTGCAAGGAGATACTTACCTCAGCGATAAGTCTAAAGTTTTTAATTAAATTTTAATTACATTTCGATCAGTTATTAATTAAATCTGAAGTTATAGATTAAAGTAAATTCCAACAATATTAAGTAACGTCCTGTATTATTTCATGACAAAGAACCATACAATAAGAATGAAATTTAATTAAATTTAGTTTTAAATTTAGAAAGCACTGCAATCTCGATTGATGTCGATTATTTGCTTAATTCAATTGCGACAATCAACACATTAATGCTGATATTTCAAATTATGGCTCTTGACAGGCAGATAGCAATCGCAGAAGCATAATAAGTATGCTGGTAGATTTACACAGTTGTAATAACTGTTCACGACCTCGGATATTGTGCAATGTTTAAGAGTGTCTGTTTTGTACCAAATAAATATAATAATGTTTTGTCGATAATTGACTTAATGATTTCTGAGAATAATACAAGGAAATTCATTTTAGCAAGTATAGTTAAACAGGTTAAAAAAGTGAATCTTTGTGCGAGTTACAAGTCTGGTACCTCCAATTATTGTTGAATGATATGTAATCATATGTTTTTCATTATAGTTTGGTGTCATTAATTTGTTGTTGATTCTTAAACCGATAAAATAACAAATAATATGTACATATGTGTAAGTCGAGGTTTTCGTATCACGATTTTTTATAATAATGTACATTGATTATGAATTTAGTTTGAAGACAAAAATTGATGAACTGGGGCAAGTGTAAATCAATTTTTCAGGTGAGAAGTATCTCTTTTTCAGTTCACTAATTGCATATGGATTACTAAATATTTAAGTGCATCTAGTAAAGAACATGCTATATTATATTCTTACCCGTTCATAATTTAAATATTTTGATGTAATAATATCATAAAAATTTAGGCAGAAAATTAAATGGAAATATTAAACATTTTGTAAATAAGAGATCGCCTCTGTATATAATCGATATAAACAATTGGTTTAATTGATTATATATACTATAAAAAATAACACTTTAATGTCTGCTTTTTATTTACGACGTAAGTTTGAATACAAACGAGTAATTTTGGTTGAAATAATATGTTACAAATTAGAAAACTATTTTATTGGCGACCGTATAGCTGGAAAAGCATTTAGAAAGCATGTTTATGGTACGTCTACTTAAAAATAATTAGTGTTTGTTTCACTGCACCAGCATTACGTAACCAAAGAAGGTTAACGAGTATTATGTGAATGAATAGGCATAAGTACATTACAAGAAAATATGGATAAATTGAATATTGTTCCATTAGCCCTAAAATGTTATTCATTTATTTTATTTTTGAATTAAAACTATTTAATACGATTCGTTCTGTTAATTTTTTCATTAGAAATCATTACCAATCATAAGATTTATGTATTTATAAGTTGTATATATTATTTGGTCCCTTTTAAAGCATGTTATATAGAAAAAATAGTAATCACTGGTTGATGATTAATTAGATAAAATCTCCAGGGAACTAATCATCGGGAGCATCCGAAACGAAAACATTTTATGAGTTATAGGTAGATTAAGTAAACTATTTGCTGATCGAATATGTTCGAGTACGCGAGCATGTGAGGCCAAACCGTTTCAATAGGATTGCAAATACGATTTCATGGTGGCAAGTGCAAAATTTTATGGTCTGTTGCAGCTAGTCTATAATAATTTATGAATTAACAACATTATTCAATAGTGAATGCAGGTTTTCACGACCGTCGTTTACTATGTTGGTGCATAGATAAGTTTACACTTGACGTTTCGCTGATCATGCTATCAGTTTCTGAAGAACCTGCCAGTATCAGGATCAGCGAAAACAAAGTGTAAACTTATCTACGCAACAATACCCGGAAGACTTCAAGGTAGCATTATTCAAACAATGACTCTATCTGTAACAATTTGTAGATAATAAACGTAGTCTATCCCACTTACAATAGATCACACCTGGAATACGTAACAAATAAAACCACGACGACCTTCTGGACCTACAGACGAATCTTTGGTTGAAACTTTTAATTGTGCACTGGCTGTACACGGAGGTTATAGTGCAGTCTTCACGTAAAACCAGTTTAGATTAAGCAACAAAGACGATTACTACGGTTCAGAGCACCAGATATGTTAGAAACTGTGAAACCTAGCCAGTGCAGTCTTAATTAGAGGTTATCAAAGATGTGTGGAATGTAATGCAGACACCTTTGAGCACTTAATTTAATTTAATTTGCTGTTAGAGATTTTAGATTTAGAAAAGTAGGATATTCTATAAAAAAAAATAGGTGGAGCCTATTTATCGCTTTCGGACATTTATAACAAACTTTTTAGAAGATGAAAATATTCATTCGTTTCCGAGATATCGCGCTGTCCCATTCCTCACTGAACACGCTGTATATGTATGGCTTAATCATATTTATGTTGCAATTAGTGCCCAAAAAGAGTTAATGCACAAGAAAAATTATTGTATACCTATTTTAATTTAGATTGCTTGACTTTACATTATCTCACCTTGACTTATAAGCTATTGAGGCTGCTAAACTCTGGGAAACATAATTTGGTGAGTCTTTTATCAGTAATGGAGTATTTCTCAATAAATTTACGTATCTATTTGATTTATGTCGATATAAACTCGCTTAAAATAATTTGCTTCGAACGACCAAATTCTGTTTTTATGATTATAGCCACGTTTACGACTACTGTGACTCACTTCTAACACCAAATCAGATTTTCTTGAGTGTTAAAGGTGTTAATTTTTACAGGTAATCAATTTCAAAGCACCTTACTTTTACGCGATTAATGTACGTAAACTTTTTTCAATTAATATTAACAGCGCGTACCTCAACTAAATAGATCAGATAAAAGGTAAATGTTTTTATAGCAGACAAGATGACTAAACAGAGGAAACATAAAAAAATGGAAACGTTTCACCTGCGGTAATATACCGTCAGAGTAACAGGCGGACATGAGTTGAAACGTACATCCTCGCACCTATGCACTGTGTATCTGCCTACCTGTTGAATACCTGAGCCGTTGTATCGAATTATAAAACGTGAAAGTAACTTGATATAGAAGGAAAATCCACAGCTATACCCAAGCCGCAATGCGCCAGGTCGTGGAAACTAATCTTTACCGTCGGATTCTTCTGGACTCCTGCTAGCACTAACCTAACGTTAAAAGCGAATCTGAGCAGGTGCTAATGATTTTGAGTTACGTAATTAACGTATTTGTATAATGCGATTATATAACGCGTGTTATATAATGTTCATTATTTGGAAAGGCCGTCTCTTAAATTCTGTGCCTTTCGAAGCTTTACTTATCCAGACGTTGTGTCAGAGTAGGTAACATCGTCCCCGTTCTCGTTGTTCCGTGCTCTGCGTTATAATTGCTTAAAACGGTTGCTGCCGTCGGGCAAACGTGGGGGATTTCATGAATGGATATGATATCCTTCCTACCACACTCTGAATTTTGTGTTTGTATAGAGAGAGGGTATTACATAAACCTACTACTACAGTTAATGAATGAACTGTGTTGTTGCTATTACTGAAACATGTTTAATATTACAGTTGTTGAGTTAATGAATTTATGATTTGAGAAAATGCGTTTTTATGAACTATGCACATATACATATACGGCGTAAATTAAAGCGGATGCAAAAATATTAACAAAATTAGGTATATTTTGATAAAAAAACAAAAAAAGTTAGTTATTAGCTTTAGTTTCCTGAGACATAAGTACAGATGTATTGAAAGTGTTGAATAATTTTTTTTTTCAAATTTTATGTTCCCCATTTTCATTACTGCTAACAAAAACTCGATTGATGGAATGTTTTTTTTTTATTGAATTTGTTATTTATACAAAATTATATACAGAGTATTTCAATTAAAATGAAACAGGTTACGGTAACTTTTGAAAAATGCCTCTCATAAGAACATGTCAGCCTACGTGAACCATTATAGTACTTAGGGGGATCTTTTGAAACCGACCACTCACAATGATACCTCGTCCTATTGTGAGTTATTCCTTCAAAATTTTCAAATGAGAATGTGGATGGACTGATACAGCTTTTGAAAGTTATTTTAACCGCGATTATGTCGTTTTTGTAAATTGATTGGTTCCTCTTCTTGGTATTGAGAAATGAATATGTTTACAGTATGTCTATGTTTGCTATGAGATATAAGAAAACCGTAGACTTTAGATTTTTTTTGTCTGGTTCTAACTCAGCTGACTCTATCTCTTCTTCAACTATTGAGGCAAGTAAAGTCGAAATCAGACTCAACCAACAGCTTTAAAAAATCATGAATTTGATCATTTTAAATCGATTTTTTTCTGGTGTTTGTAAACGTGATAAATGTCTTATTTGAAATTACAAGAAATAAAAGTAGGAGCAATTATATGATTTCCAAGAATATCTGCAACATTCATTTTTACCAGTCTTAGGGTGTGATGTTCTCTGTAAAGGCAGAAAACATACTTTGGTAACAAAAGATTTATTATACATAAACTAAATGTTACTTGTATATGCAATTCTGTCGTTTTCAAGTCCAAGTATAGCTATTTAACCAGTCTCTGTTATGACCGTATGTGCGTCATCGTGGGTTTTATGTTTTAGTATACCATATTCACGAAACTTTCTTACTTATTCAATTACAGACTCGACATATAGATTTCTTGTGTGTTTCATTGCTTTATCCATTAAAAATTATTTTGCATTACTGGCAAATAGACAACAGAAATACAGGAGTGGGCATAAGTCACCTGGTAAATTTGCACAAATTTAAAAAAATTAAGTGATTTTAAAAACGATAACACAAGATTAAAAGACGTTGCTTTTCTTTCATTATACCGCAAAAATATTTACAATAGGTGTTCAAAATGTTCACCGTTCATCCCTATACACTGCAAATAACGTTTTTCTATCCCATTAACAATACGAATTACAATTACTTCCAACTTTTTGGCTAATTCAACCATGTAATTACGGTTTGGGAATTGTGTATCAGGCCACCTTTCGCTAAAACGCTCTTCAATGGTTCCATAATTGCGATCAAGACAATAAATCTTTTTCAACAAAAACATACGCTGTTGTAACAAAAACTTGACTCGAACATTTTGTGCCATTTCACTCGACAGAAAACTATCTAACCACGCAACAATACCGGTATTGGCCTGTCTCGAGATCGACAAGCATACTAATTTACTAACTGACGCATGCCCTGTTTTCAAGGCTGCCAGGTGACTTATGCCCACCCCGCTATAGGAAAATCAGTCATTTGTCAATATGTAGAATATGAACCAATCAATTTACAAAAGCAAACAACTCTAACTATTCGAACAAAAATATTCTTCAAAATATTACACAACTCATGTTTCCTTTTGAAAGTATTGAAAGGGTAGTTGAGAATACCATTGTCAGTGATTATTGTCATGTTAAAAAAATGTTTTCCTATTTTTTAAAAGTTAGCATGGCATTCTTTCACTTGGTTTTCTTTTCGAAAATTATATACACAATTGCGTGCGGATACTATAACGTCAACCTCAAAAACAAAAAGAAATAGAGATTATTTAAATATTTTATAATTGATTCACGAACAGAATTATTTTTTATACTAGTACATACATCAAATATTTAGAACGACTAAGGGCAGCTAGAAAAGAGATAGATCTAGAGTGGGGCAGTTCTAAAACATATACGGAATTAACGCATTGGCAAGCGTGCTATTCCGTATGTTTTACAACCGTCTCTTTTCTAGTTGGCCTTAGTCGCTCTAAATGTTCTGTAGAAACTAACCTTAAGACTCTGTAAAGTTTCCGCTTTTTCGAAATTTTGACAATTGTTCAAGGTTTGTTTTACGTTATTCCAGGGTTCTGGGAAATAATATTGAAAGCCTGTCGAAAAGGAGGAAAGAAATAATTTTTAGATAAACTCCCAAAGTTTTAAAACTTATTCCAGAATCTTCTATTTGTTCTGCATATACTTCCTGAAAGTTGAATATTTTATCGTTGTTCAGGCTGTTCTGAATATGGCAAAATTTTAATCTTCTTCTACGAACTGAAGATACAAAATTTCTCTAGAGTCTCACCTCCTGTCGAAAATCGAAGTTTTGGCCGTTGTTCCAGGTTGTTCTAGGTTTATCTGCGTTTTTCCAAAATTTTTACCTTCTGCCACGTGACCTAATGAAATAATTGAAAAAGCCAAATTCCTTTTTTTGAAGACAACTGTCAGTTGTTTAGGAAGTATTTAAGTTCTAGTTGATCTGACATTGTTCTAAAATTTCAGCAAAAACGAAATTGTGCTGTGTCCGCCTTCTGTTCTTGGAAAATTAGACAAGTGAAAGTTGTTATACTGGAAAGTAATTTATCTAAAAAATACAGTCAGAGAAATGATTTGATGGAATGTCCGAAAATCGCAATTATGATAAATTTTATTTAAATAAAGCATTGTGCCTACAGACTTAATGTTAACTTTGACGTTTATTATTATGGGAATTTTATTTTTTTATAAATTTATATTAGAATATATCTTTGAAAGTTTTTGTCATATAGATAGATACACTAAATATGTATCTCTTTCTGCTAAGAGCGATTTTCTAATAAAAGCGTTCCATATTTTAAGTTATGAATTTTATTTCAATTTTTTCCTGCCGATTTTCATTTACATGCTTTAGAACAATTTATTATTTTGTACACTCTAATTTTGTTTTAAATGTATAATCTGAATAAGACATCTTTTATCTTCTTTGATTTATTCACACTTTTCGTATAATGAATAACAAAGCGAATTTCTATTTTTTTTACGCAAATCCTCACGTAGCGTCTTAATTTGACAACGACCTCTAAATTTTTTATTAAAAAAACAGGCAAGTAACAATTAGCACCAGCAAAATTTAAGGTTTTGCATTATTTTTAATATTGTTTTGAAAAACTCTGGAACAGAACCTAGAATAAACTTGAAGCAACATGCAACAACTTTCAAAATTTCGAAAATCAAAGGGGGGATGAAAGACAAGCAAATATTTATTATTATTATCATTATTACTGTATATATAGTACATAAATAAATGCACTTTTAATTGTACAATCAATTTATTGCGCCTTCTTTTTCGTTTATAAATATTTATTATTGACTGCAATAACATGCCAATGACTAACATTGTGATTACAATTTGACATTTTTTTACAATATTCTGACATCACTGATGACTTAATGCTTAACTGATCAGAATAACAAATTAATCGCCACAGGAATAAGATCATTGTTTCAGTGTGCTAATATTTTATAACTCTTTCTTAATTTAATTCATTAATACCCTTGATCTTTGTTTCTATTAAGCACTATTTATGGAACGTGTACTGAATTGATAATTATATTTCGTTCAACTATAAATAATGTTATTTGTCCAATCAACTGAATAAATATATACATATCTACACCATACAAATCTTCCAACTAAGAAATCATTTTTGTAGTAAAATTTATATATATGAAAATAGTTGTAAAATATAAAGAGCTTTAATAGTTACAGTCTATATTAGCCTATCAGCCCAATTAGTACAGTAGTAGTTACAGCCTATACACATTTCACGTCTCATTTCAACGAATTCTCCTTTTTAGATTTTTGTTTGAGATCGGTTTAATTTATTTTTAAGCTTTAACATTTATTGCAATATGTAAATCATATCAGAATGAAAAATAGTGACACATAATAATCTTTAACTTTTTGTTATTGATACCTTCGAAATATTGAACAAAGCTTTAAACAAATGTGTAGTTAGCTCACAGCAATTAACAACTAGTTTCCAATCGTTGAGTAAATTGGTGCGTAGGACGTAAAAAATATCTATACTATCCTGTTACTTAAGAATATATGCCGGATATTATCCTATTTTTTCGTTTTATAAACACATTTATGTCACGTTAAAAGTGTGTTGAGGGTACTAATAACTGGCATTTAACTTTAATAGCTGTTATTTATTGAAGGAATATGGATACCTATAGTCAAACAGAAATTTTTGGTAATAGTGAGGACGCCTTTGTGCGTTTACTTGTGAACGTTACTATTTGTAGTACACAGTTAGTATTTGTTGTAAGTAATAAAACTTCGTCTTATTCAGGATAAATAAATGCATGCTACAGGATGCTCTTTATTACAAAGCCACAACACACATCAAAAGAAAGTAGATATTCTGACCTAATTTGTGTGTTCTATGGGAAACATTAAAAGTTAGAATACTAAAAGAAAACACACAAAATTGTTTGTACAGAACTTAAAATATCTATGCTTTAGCTTTATACATTATATTCGTTATTGGAATCGCCATTGACACAATGGATTGGTATTACTTAGTTACCTAAACATAATCAAAGAAAAGTAAATATGTATGTACAATATAATTTTTTGCAATCTAAATCTATAAATAGCGCTGAAAATCTGTGAAAATCTTTTTGTGAAATTATCATTTTGTTGAAGTATTTAATCGTTCAATAATCTACATACCATATGTTCGTTCATATATAAAATAAAAGTAGTCTTAGAGTTACAATTAAAAATAAACTGCGGGTTAATCAGTTCTTTGTCGTAAATAATAGCACAGCATGTGCAATAGTACAGGGTACAGAATTATCTAAATATTAAACCATAGTGTCAAAAGCGGAAAAGGAACTAGCGTTAGCTGGAAAGGATGCAAATGATGTGCAGGGATTTTCTTTATTCTCAACTTAATAGAAAAATCCCTCGGACAAAAAAAACGCACAGTACTCTCTTTGCATACTCTAAAACAAACAAAACTGAAGAGAAGTAGTTGGTTGTTCTGTTATCAGATCCGTCTTCCCTAAACGCCAATGAGAATCTTCTTCAGATCCAAGTGTATCAAGGTAGATACTGTTCCCGAATGTTACAAAATAATTAGAACCACGATCATTCTGAAAACTTTAATATTGTAACGAGGATTGCATGGCTGTACTATTCGTATATACATATTTAGATGCGTTCTAGTGACGGATAAAAAGAACACCTCGATCGTTACTCCAGCTATACAAGCCTGAAGCAGAACTTGGACACAGTCTGTGTTCTGCAAAAGTATTCTGTAACTATGAAGAACTTGTACGAAGAAATGAAAACCACGTATCGTAAACTATTAAAATCAGAAACTCAAAATAAATACAAGGAAATAATTGAAAACTCAAACAACAAAAGTAAAACGGTATGGAAAATAGTTTCACTTTATGCTAACTCTAAAGCCAAACCATCTGTAAATATGATGCCAACAGCAGAAAAACTTTCTTCGTATTTCTCAATTTCAATTCCAACTTTTCCACAACGTCCATCTGTCGTAAAGGTTCCTCTATACGATATGTCAATCTTTTTAAAACCAGTAATGCCTTCAAAAAGGTAGATGCTTGCATTGAACCATTGTGTGATATTGTGAACTCATCACTTAAATCAGGAATATTGTATGGGTGGGAATTATGTATGGGTGTACATACAATATATGGAACACTGCACAGTATGGATTTTTGAAGTAAAAAAGCACCGAAACTGCCATGTTCGAATACACTACCTACACTCAACACGACTTAATTTTCGAACGGTTTTATTAAGCGACAGTGTGCTGTCTTTGTCAGTCCATCCCCTCCACATTTAACGTGACCGTTTCTTCGACAATCGCAATGTTACATTACGAAAAATACGCTATTACCCTTATCGAAGAAACGATAATTAATTGTTAACTGGGGAGGGGGAAGGGGGAGGGGAGAGGATGAAAACTGACAAAGACAGCATATTGCCGCTTACTAAAACCGTTCGAAGACTAAGTCGTGTAGAGTGTACGTTTTGCAAGAGTTAGACAGGTGAAAATTAGTATGTGGTTTGTCTATTGATCTGGCAAAGGCATTTGACTGTTTGGACTACGAAAGTCTTGTCTTGTTTGTCTAATACCGTAGTTTTCAAACTGTGGTATTAGACACAATGCATAGAAATGGTTGAAATCATTCTTGGAAGGTAGAAAACAAAAAGTGTTTGCCAGCCGAGATGGAGTCTTTGAAGTGTCCAACGCGGTGACAGTCAATAGCGGAGTTTCACAAGGGAGTATATTAGGCCCACTCCTCTTTTTAATATCATAAACGACATGCCTCTTTGTATGAATACCGACTCTACTAAAATAATTATTGATATTAGCGTCATCATGAGTAGTAATACGTTTCCAGAAATGATACAGTTTACCTTAGACAAAATAAATACATGGACGCGTAAGAATAATCTCGCAATGAATGAATCTAAGACAAGCAGTGTTCTCTTCCATTTGTAAACTGCCACAGAATATATCCAACTTGTGTACAATTGAATAATAATCTTATGGAGTTGTCAAATAACGTAGTATTTTTTTGGAGCCCACGTTAATATCTTATGTAAGAAGTTAAATTGCGTGTGTTACGGTCTTAGACTATTGTCATAGCAAGCGAACGTGTCTCTCACGAAACAATTTGTAATACAAAAGATGGCACTAGGTACGCATAATGTTTAAACTAGACTATAGACAATCTTGTAGACTAGACTATTTAAGCGTAATAATATATTAACATTCTTTGGTCGTTATATATAATTAAATGTGCATTAAATTGTATAACAAACTGCCGTGTAATATAAAGAATATCACATACCTATTTAACATTATTCAAGACAACCTTATTTGAATAGTTAGTTCAGTTAGAGCCATACTCCTAAACTGAATACTTGTCAGTGTAACCATTATGTTTGACGTTTTCATGTATACTTTTTATATGAAATAAAAGTTATCTACCTATCTATATATATGGAATAATTACGGCTGCACTCACGGTGGCATTGCTTGATCCAGAAGACTCTGCGTCATATTTAATAGTGATTCAACGCCAGAAATTTAATATTCATAGCAGTTAAAGTACCCTTAAATATGCGACTAGCACGAAGAGCGAAACCGCAAATACAAGCTGTCCGTAAGGAAGCCAAGAACTTAATAAATATAAAAAAATCTTCTAGTTAGTATTTACCTATGTTTAATGGTTAAATGATAAATGGATTACAACATAAAAGATGCCATGGAATAAATTATGTTTGATGTATGATTGAGAAATTATTACTCAACACAAATTTCTACGTTTGATATGAAGATGTCATCCTAAACCAATAATGATCGATGTAATAAATTGTTTCTGACGGTTTAAACGTGATACTTACTGGGGTATAAATATTTATCAATGTTTATTAAAATTTATACGTATTGGGATTTCCTGAAGTGTATAAAATTAAATTTTAATTGTACAAGCAGCCTGGTTTATCATTTTTTTTATCATAAATTTTTGTTTAATTTCTAGGCTAAACATTAGTATGCGAGTGATCAGAAGTGTTGATTTCGCTTCTTTTCTTTCTCACGCCTCTTAAAAGCGTTCTAAAATAAAAACAGCGAACGTGATAATAGGCCGACTTTATAGCATATTGCAATAAAAATTACAAGCAGAACCATTACATCATTCAAATAATTTTTCACTAGAATATACCAGGAGTAATTAATGATATGTTTACATATTTTAATAATCTCGTTAGATGATAAGCTACAATCAACTTTTTTTTGCTCTGTTCCTTCGAATTTTAAAATTACGTAATCCGATTAATGTTGGCTTGTATATTTTTATAAGCACGCATATTTCAGTACAAATATTGCTTGCAGCCATTTGGTATATTTATTTAATCTAGCATTTTGTGCAGACAGTCACGATCGATATGTAAATAAACTGGGATTATACGCGTTTTTAATAGTGGTTGTCGTGGTTAAAAATAGCAAATTAATTAACTGCTAATGGTTTCTATCCGAATAAACGAATTATGCGTGCGTGAACATATTGTCTAGAATGGATGAATATGTTGTAACATCACCTAATATATCATGTAAATCTGATAATAATGAAGATAGAATTAAGTGTAAATTGGGCATCATCTGTTAATTAAAAACTTAGCATTGGCGATAATTAAAACAATCAGAAACATGATGTAAGTAGTAACAATAAGTACATTAATTGTTATTTATTTAATTAATGATATCAAATTTTTATCATATAAAAACAAATATTTCTTTTATTTAAGAGAAATATGTAAGACGCTTTTCAAAATGGCATTTTAATAGGTTATATCATATATATGTTTTTAAAATATAAAAGTTAAAGATATATAATATTGCTATTGCTAATCATTCCTCTCACTTAGTTTTTTTCTGCGTTTAGGTTTTCGTTCATCTAGTATTAGATCCCATCATTGTTCATGAGTGATGACTGTGTTAGATTTGACCTCGCAAGTCGCAGCTTACCATTATAAAAACTATTAATGCTCTGGACTAGGAGGTGATAATGATGGTATGCTGTCACACCAAAAATCGAATTGTGCCAAAAACAGTAATATTTCCATATAATTACAGATCTAAGTTTTCGGTGTACTGTAGGGTTCTATTTTAAAACCGCTACTATTTATTATTTTTTTGAGGACATCAGTTAGTCCATATTAAAAAAAGTCTTCATGACGTAAGCTGTATGTTTCATATTTGTTCGTCGAATCCAATTGAAACTGATACATTTATCACATATTGCAAAAGACTTACGGTAAAAACCTACTGATAAGATTTGCTAGTTGTTGTTTTTCTTCAATATGTTCTTTAAATATTGATTTGACACGTCAAAAATATAATATTATAAAGTACGAAACGTACATCAGTCAACAAAAATTGAATTTGTGAATCAACTACTTCAGCAAAAAATCATATTTTTCACCTAAAATTTGAATTCAATATAACTAGTATTCTGTTACTAAATATGCTTACTCAATGAGAGATATATATTTAGGTGAAGGAGTTTAAATTTAGAAATTGTTTATAATCCACGTATAGACAGATATAGAGCAGACTAAGAAAGTTATATATATACATTATGTATATTGAACTGGTGACTAACATGGTGAAATATTTGCTAACGGAATTCATTGTACAAAGTTAAGAGCTGTTGACCTAAAAATTTTGCAAGACTATATCTGTATATTAACAACATCAATAAATTATTTAATGTTATTTTCTGAACATTTCTGGTAACATTTACTGAAACGTAATGTGGTTAATGACAATACAAATGTTTTATTAATGTCATTAGTTGTTCAATGGAATTAATTCATATCATTGGTCGACATCAAATTAATTTATGTTATTTTATCTGAAACTGAGATAAAATCTATCTATTATATTAACCATCAAAAATTACTGAACTCTTTTTATAAGGAGACTTCAGAGCTTCATAATTTATCTTTTTAAATGTACCAAAAATACGCATTCATTGACATCTATTATGATTACTATAGATCCTATCAATCCAGTTTAACTTCATTCAATTCATTCAGGTTAATCACCATCTTAACTCGTGAAGTATGTACCTACCCATATAATCTATCTAAATTTGTCAAATTTGCATTACAATGCGGTTTACATTTCCAATGTCCAAATTTTAAAATATAATCGGCTGGATTCGATATCATATTTTCCTCTTCAGCTCCTTAAGGAAAACAAGATAAATAGCAACAGTATCACAACTAATGAAATACCTGGCGTTGTGTTATTAAGAAAACTAAACACGTTTATCACTTGGCGCTAAAAATAGGAAATTAATACTAAAAATGTCTCCAATCTACAGTTTTAAGTTTTGGCATTTTGTAAATAGTCTAAAGCCCAAAGACCAAACATGTGAAGCCAGCGATAATCATTTAAATTAAATCCCTGTTGTAATTGCATTTTCTAGGAGTCGATATACAACTTTCTTCGCAGAACTGCCTGAGTTGAGGAGGTTGCAATACCGAAATCATGTACATGACGATGGATAGAATTACTTGGCCTTCCATTTCTACTATTCCAAGCGATGTCAACATTACCACTTCATTGTATGCATCCATATTGCAAATTTTCGTAGTATAGTAGAGTGATTTCAATATATTGTTGAACTGTGTATCTTTACTATGGAATAATAGATGTGAATGTTCATTACTGCATTCGGCGTCGAGGATATGATTCCTGTGATGCAATTATATGGAGCTTGCCAAGCGAATTTACAGTATAACGTGCACTAGCTACCAGATTAGCAAATAACCAACGTTTCAGACCTCACATTTTACCAAACATTCCTCTAGAGAGCCAGAAGGTGGCTTTTTTCGTCACGTGCTTCAGGTGTGATTTCTAGTTTAGTCCGGGATGACATCTAGATATGTGGCCTTGCTTGATATGAATATCTTGAAGTCGAAAATAGGCGGATACTGAAGTTTGGAAAGCTTTCTCGTACATGCGAATGGAATTATAGGTCACTTTTATGGATATTACATTTAGATTTTATCTTTGGCTCCACTCATGCACAAGTTTTCAGCCCTCGAATTTGTTGTAGACTACGATGACGATGTCACCTTCTGCGTGAAAGCTTGTCGTTTGAAGATCAAATAGCAGGTCATCTACAGCAAGATAACTTGTTGAAACATATCTGATGTTGCAAGTATTTAACTGAATTCGTATATTACTCCATATGCATACTAAAAATGGTGCATATACTTTTTCGGTGCACGTGCTAGTGACTGATGGCAGTGCCAGCTTTACTCATTATTTTACTTTTTATGTGTCAAATTCATTTTAATTTGTTGCAATTAATTGTTTGCACCTTATGAAAAGTCTTCATTGTTAAATAATCTATGACCTTTGATTAGTTTCCATGTATTTGATTATGATTTTGTCACTAAGCGTTTTGATTATTTTTGCTAGAGGATCTCAGCTGGAAAATTTGAATCTTTTGAGGCTTATTTGTTCATTATTCAGTCCGAAATAAAGTGTTTGTCGTTTAGAGAAGATCAACTTCCTGGCGTATGTTGAGAAGAAGGAAATTGGGTCATGCATTGATTTATTATGGTTGTAAACTTCGGCTGTTTCAATTACCCCGACCGCCATTCTACATGATGCCATAATCATGCAATCAAATCATGCTACTTCTTAGTGCTCAATGGATAATTTATTGTAAAATATTTAGTACAAAACATTGTTTTTATCAAAATACTAATAATGCTATAACATCCTTTTCCTTTTTAGATTTGCCAAAGTTTAGATTATAATTGGAAATTTAAATATAATATAAAAACATCATCAAAACAACCTATATATAGCACGCGAAAATATGACGCATAAATATTAAAAATATAGTATATACTACGTTTATAAGGTCAAATTTAAGACAAGTTTAGGTTATCACGAATGTGATTTATATCTGTAAACAAAAATATTTCCTCGAGTAATTCACCATTTTATATATGCACATAATGTTTAAAGATTTCACTTTCATTGTGTACAGTGGTATTACAGGTACTGACAGGCACTTATTTAAACTTCACTATCATTATGAATGTTAATTGTAATTAAAGTTGACACTTCACAGTTTGCCAATGACATAATATTGCTGTGCAATTTGGCAATGAAACTATAAAAAGCACATACAACACTCAATTTGCATGTAAAAAGCGTTTACATCGTAAAATTATTTACATTTTGGAATACGACGCACGTGTCTATTTGTCTTTTTAGTAATAGCGTCTGATGTTCTCAAATACTTATAAGTATTATATACCTCTATGATTTTGATTGTCAGATTTGGACGTGCGTTCGAATAAATTCACACCTTTGTGACTACTCTATTTGCGTGTCTGAGAGACTTATACTTTCTTGAACAAACAAGATGTTCGCACTTAGTGCCCGTACAGTCAGGCTTTTGGAAAATGTCCGCTAGTAATGCACGAATCCCATGAGATTTAATGCATTTTTACAACATCTGAGTGTACTTCTTTAATAGCGTGGGGTGAATTGTTTGTAGATGCTAAATTAACTACATAGATTATAATCTTGAAGGGACAGCAATAAAAGCGGTTCGAAATACACTTTTTTGTTAATTTGTGTACTAACGCTTTAGTAAATCAAATATACCATCGAAAAGTAATAGATTTTTTATAAAAAAAGTGACAAATTGTGCGTTCAAACGAATTTTATTATGTTTGTATTTGTCATTAGATGTATTCATCTTATTATATTAGACAACAAATCTCTATTCCTATTTCTAATGTTTCAATTTTTCATTACATCTTGAATACGCATATGAGTTTGAAATAGGAAAATATGTGTTCTTATCACGAATAAGAAATTTTAACTTGGGTACCAACATTTTGAACACAGGCTTGGATTGCAAGTGAAGGTAATGTATGCGTGCTTTTTTCCTTTTTTACTTGGGCATACAGACCCAAAAAGGCAACGCGGTAGTTGATCTACTCTGCGGTCTTGACCCTTTCAACCAGTTTTCATACAAATGACAAGCTCCGCAATCTGATCCAAAGTTAGTTTTTTTGTTTAGGTTTGTTTAACTGATCGACACTGAGGTGCGCAAAAATTTTTCGTCACTCCCACAATCTCTATACAGAGAAGTATTAGCCCATGTATGAGATTATTCAGAGCGTAGTGACCAATTAAGATCCCCCCGAGTAATATTATCTTGCTTCTGCTGATAAAAACTGCTTTCCAGAGTCTTGCTGTACGTAGACGAATTCCAAGAGTTTTACTGATTCTCAAGATGATGGATTCAGTCCAATACGAGTGGTGAGTAGCAGTAAGCAGTAGTGGTGGAGTAGCAGTAAGTACACATCTCATACGTTGATTCGGAACTGAATAGTCGTTTACTGGAATCTCATCATAGAAGTTACCTATTTAATTTCCTTTGATCCCTGCGTCGCTTGGCTTCTATCTTGGTATCTCAGCTTAACGTTGGAATCAAACTTGACAGACTGTAGTGCTTTAAGAGCAGCTTGATTTCCGGAGAGAATTTCCACCGATGTGCTTTTACGCAGACAGTTCGGATGTTCTCCCCATAAAACTCGATGGCGATTCTTTCAGATTGAACCTTTTTTAAGCCAAGAATGAATGGAATGAATGGAAAGCTTTCACTTTCAGATGAACGAAACTATAGACTTTTTTCTGGAGTTTACATTTATCCCTTCTCTTTGACTCTCCATGAGTTTGAGTGCGACTTATATGTTCTGGAACACCATGCTCTTGAATCTACCACAAATGATGATGTCATCGGCGTTTCTGCTGAGTAATCTAAATGTAAAACACTAGTCATCCACCACAAGGCACCATAGCAGAGATGTCAGTATTCTGTTTTATGGGCAGCCAGCTCGTAGCTGTTCTCTATAGTGCAGAGGTTCTTTCTATTATGGCCCCGATGATCGACTCCTTTGCTAATATAAATAAATAAATAATAATTAATTTATTTCTGTCGAGCAATCTCATACTCGCAACAGTTTCCTGTATGATAAGCGCATTGATTGTCGTAGAGAGACAGTGGTGCAGAGACAGTCTTATTGACGCCAAGTCACTTAAATACCCAATACCTTAAATACGGTGGTTTTAAAAGGAAATTAGCTGATGGTTGATGGGCCGGTACAACTCCGCTTCCGTTTAGGACACCTCCCTGTACTTAAAACGAAGACTGGTCTGGCCTTTCTTCAATACTTGAACTTGTAGTGTATACCCAAAATTAACCTTAATAGAATTGAGTACAGAAGTGCTGTTGTAGCAGTACCAGAAAGATACCATCAAAGTGACGTTATCGAAATAGAACCCACGATAATAGAGAGAAACATTGTCATTAAATGGTATAAATTACTCTTATGAATTTATCTTGATACGAAAAACTTGTTTTCAATCGAAAAGAAACAGTATTCAATCACTAGCTTCATTATAATTCATACTTTCAGTATTAAACCATTTGTAAAGGCTATAGGTATTGTTGAACGAGAAAAAGCATTAACCGCACCCTACAAGAAAATTATTGGATAACTGGTTCTTTTGTAGGTTCACATAATATCAGCAGTAAATCTTTCCAATGTTGCATATGTAGTGAAACCGATAAAACTTAGTAAAACATTCGCATTTTCTATAAAGAGGAAAATTATAAGGACAATTATTTCTTAAGAAAATGTTATATTGCTGCTATAGTCTTATATTTAATTTGCAGTTCGGGTAATTGCCATGTAGTTCGCATGAATTAATGAAAACTAGTTAATGTCACAAAATATAGCTCAGTTTACGCCCTTTATGATCACTTATTACCTGTAATTTGTTGGGAGTTTAATACCTTATGGCAGGTAATGTACCTGTGACCCATTTCACTACCTAGGATGGAATATAAGGACGCCGTAGGTAACGGTCAGCTTTACCTCATCACCAGGAGACCAGTACTAACAACGGATCATGTATACATGTTCGGTTTGTATGTTTAAAATTGTAAAACACAAACACGTAGTAAGATATGTGGGTTAACCAATTGATATACCTACATTCAATAGATTTACAAGCGGAAAACCAGATTAACAAAAATATATTTTTTTCTAAGCAGAGTCATTTATCTAATGCCACTAAAATAAACATTTGTCTGTCATTCAATTGACTAAATAGCTCAAAACAGTTAAGTTTTATTGTTATTAGAAACACTAACAGATGTTGATTAGTCATATGCGTGGTATATTTTATACAGACATTTTTGAGGCATTATTCAAGAATTGAAGGTTGAATGTCCTGAATTGTTCACATTTTCCAGTTGAATAGCCTATCCTACGCTTATAACTGTCGGAAGTTTGTATGTTTTTGCGAAAATTGTGTTTGTTTATTTAAGTTTCACTTACTGTATGTAAACAAATTAAAGACTATTTTATATTGGGATCGTATATTCTAGCTGAACCAACTGTAAATACATAAAACTTGAACTGAATAAATAGTTTGAAAAAATAAAGTACCTAAGTGCGAAGCTTGCCTGCGAAAACATTAAAGACTTGTTTAAAGTTAAATTACTTTTCCTAGTACAACTTTATCTCGGATAACTTTCGGCAAATTAGAGGAAAATAAAATTACAATATTTATGTAATATTAAATGTATGAGAACACACATATTTGTAAATTGTAATCGGTAAGAGATAAAAGAGCTCGACTTGAATTCGATCGATGCACTTCACCCTGACCCAGATACAGCCCCGTTTTACGACTGTCAAAACTTAAACTTATGGATTTGGCTCTTCAAGCTTATGTAGTCCTGTTCAGTAGAGGTAATAATAAACCGAAATTTGGCCCTATGCAAGGTTACATAGAATTTGTCGAAGAAAATACCTTTATAGCTTTATTTTCTAATTAATTCTTTTTTTATATATAGTTGATATTTAGTTTATAATTATTTACTATTTTATTTATTTATTTAGTTTTATAATTCAGTTTTTTTTTTTAATAATAAATGGATCTATGTAAAATAAATACTTTTCTTAATATATTACTGTAGGATGTTTTATATTCTTATATAATAATTTGAACTCTTCAAACTTTTTTCCTATCATGCTAACTGTCATACACGGCGTACACAGTAAATAAATCACAATTTCAAGGGACTTTATAAATGTGAATATACTTCAACCTCGTTACCAATTTTTTAATTTTAGTAGTGGTTTATTTGTTCGATTTTTCAGGTACTAGATATTCAAAAAAAACTACTATGCTTTTTTCACAAACATACGTTCTTAATTAATTTCGCAGTGATGGATTCAACTATATGAAAATCTTTTCAATTGTGGTGTGTCTATTACAGAACTTTTCTGCTTACCTTAAAAATAAGTAATTATCGTATCTATTCTTGTTAATTTAGGTTAATTATAAATTGTCAGTAGTATGTTGTAAAGTAGGTCAATCTTCTTCACTTAGGGCCCTTGACTATTACAATAATGTACACTCATTCCGCTTGTGTACTGATGAACTACAACTCTAAACCGTTAGCTATGTAAGATGTTGAAAAAAAAAGAAGTGAAAGAAGTTCCTACATATAACAACGAAAATAAAGCCACATGCACGTTTCACGGTTATGAAGGTAAGACATCCTCAAAAATCATAGCTAATCGAAAATAATTAAACCCTCAACACGCCGTATTTAACGACCTATTCGATTACCTAGAAAAAAGCCATCGCTTATAACAGATAATTTATCGTCAGGCAATAATCTTCATTCTCGTCGAAACCCGGGCCACACTCACGCTTAAGAAAAAGCTTTTCAAATCAAATAATCCCCAAAACGTACAGTAGATGTGGAGAGTTACTGAATAATTAAGAAACTTGGTTCTCACAATGAATAAGTTGTAACGAAATTATTTTGCAATTAATACTTACATATATGATACCTACCCCGTTAAAATTTAAAACTGTCAAGATGTTATAATAATGGCAGATTTGTGTATCATACTGTAAAAACGATCTTACGAAAGGGATATTCTTCCTCTAAAATTTGTTCCTATTTGGTAAACACCTTCCATACTCTCTCTTTAGACAGTTCATTTTTGTGCATAGTTGTATTTGTTACTATTAATTATTAGCAAAACAAAAATCAAAACCTGCAATACCCGTGTATGAGTACATATTTTAAATTTTCAGTTAAGAATTTATATTTGCAAATTGTAAATTATTGTACCGGAGCATAAATTTAATATATTCAATCCTGAATCAGGAAGCATACTGTTTAGTTTTCATGGTTTATCATTATCAGCAACAAATTTACATCTTAAAGCAAGTTCGACTTTTTCTATTAGGACAAATGTTACCAATAACGAGTAGGTATTCTCTTCTTTTGCATAAATTACTTCTCGATGAAGCAAATTTTCAATTATGTTCAGATTCCGGTCAATATTGTTTCACTACTGCAATAGCAACTCTTTAAGTCCTTGGGGTGTTCTCGGACTAAGTGTATACTTTGGCATACATTGTCGCCATTCATGTTTGGATTGAGGGTTGGCTACTCAAACTACCTAAGTCTTACAGTAACCAGAACAAGTCTGTTTTGACTTATTTATAACTGCAATTGAACCATGTTCTTGGTAATATTGAACAATGTTATAATTTTTGACACAAAACACGATAACAATAAATGATAGACAACAATATGGAGTCAAAGATGAAGACAAATCGTTAAACAGGTTTTTGTCTGCCTTCCTTGTTTTGCTCGCCAGCGTAAATAGTACAAATGGATATGAAGAAGTACTGCTTAGTAGTAGTCTTTAATTTGTTGAAGATGATCCTCTCCTTGTCCTGGATACTGACAAGGGTCAAATTACTATTATTCTCTTTTAAAATCAATACCTTTGATAAAGTAATGTCCCTGTTGAATGATGATGATACTTATCAACTACTCCTCAAGGAACAGCGATCCTTCCCCTAGTCAACAACTCTATTCATTATAATAATCTAAACATTCTTGACACTCGCAAGAAACCAAGAAATAATTTAAAGACATTATTTTCGGTTTCTCTACATTTATGAAAAACTCCTCCTACCCCTTTCCCCACTTCTTCTCTGTTGTAAGAATTCCTGTATCGCACGATTCATATTCAACATTTAACAATGGCATCTTTACAATACAATCTTTACAACAACTACGCTTTGTTCTAATGTAATCTACAACATAGCTTATGGAAATTGTAATGCTATGTACTATCTATTTCAAATTAAATCTCAATCTTTCAGAGGAAAATTTCCATCTAGCAAATAAAGGCTTTGGTTTAAAGCGAGTTTGATTTCTTTAAAAAATAATACTGCGACGATGAACTTCGTTAGAGTAATTACATTTGCTTTAAAGCAAAGCCTTTATTAGTACATACATATCCTCCGCTGAAAAGTTCCCATTTAATTTGGAAAAAATTGCTCTGGTTCGATACCATCGCAATTCCAGTTATCAATTTAATTATAGTAATTACAAACGAACATTTACGAACGTTTGTTTCTATATAAACTCACACACCAATTCAATTAACTCTAACAATTATAATGATGGCTTGAGTAACATCTGCTTGTTTCTATTTTATTTAGAGACCCAGAATAATGACCTGGATGGAGAAAGCAACGTTGGTACTGTAAATGTTAGCTTTTTTACTTTTGAAGATGATTGTATAGTCTCGTCAATTATTATAAATGCTTCCGCTTTGAACGATATGTGTTTAATTTTCTCCAAGTCTCATCTCAGTATTCAATCTGTTTCAAACATTCTAGGATGGAGTTCTTCCGATATTTCCTAGCTTTTCGACACATGTCGCACCGCTTTATCAATTATGTGTTTTCCGGTTCAATTTTAATTAATTTGGTTACATGTTAACGCTTTTAATGACTAAATATTTTTACCAACTTTTAAAGTAGATGTTCAATGAGCGGGACGATAGGAGCTGGGTTTCGATTTTCTAGCCGGACGGTGACATTTTTTCAGAAGTTTTAAGTCCGGATCGACTTACCATTCGCTGTTGGAAGCAAAGTGATTACCAGAGCGGCATTATAATAGGCGATATGATGTTGTCACAAAGCCATTTGAACACAATTTACACATACAAAACTACACCACGAGAGTTGCAGCTATAGCCAGACAAGTTATACAGTGTGACCAGTGAAGTCCGCATCATATGGGATTTTTTTTAATTAATATATTTATTCTAAATTTGAGTTTGGCATCAATTTCTGCTTCGATCAAGATGAAAATTAACCAAAAAAATAATAGTCACGTGATTCGCATTATCTGTGAAATTCAAATTTTTTTCCAGAAAAAATTAAAAAGTGGGGTTATTTTCCAAAATATAGAAAAAAGTTATTAATAGAGTTTTTCTAAATGCAATTCTTAGCCCATATGCAAAATTTCAGCTGCATAAGATAATTTAGATTTTTTGCCAATTGCACCACTGTTGTGAAATAAGATTCAACGCAGGCTTTACTTGTGACGCTGTGTACTTGTCTGTATTAATATTATTGAGTATTACTTTTAGACAAACTACATTTTCAAAAATAGTTATTTTATGAGGTTACCTTATACAGTGTCAAAAACAAATAAACTTTGCATCACATGTGACCAAATTTTAATAGCCCTATTTGGATTTTGTAGAAAAACGCACATTGAATATGGTGCTGCCTTAAAGAAAATGTGTCTGGAATAAAGTATTGTTAAAACTAAGAAGTTTTATGTAGGTTGCGTTGAGTCTTATTTCGCAACAGTGGTGCAATTTACAAAAAATTAGCAAAAAATCTAAATTATCTTACGCAGCTGAAATTTTGCGTATGGGCTAAAAATTGCATTTAGAAAAACTTTTTCTAATAACTTTTTTCGATATTTTGAGAAATAACCCCACTTTTTAATTTTTTCTGGAAAAAAAATTGAATTTCACAGATAATGAGAATCACGTGACTATTATTTTTTTGGTTAATTTTCATCTTGATCGAAGCAGAAATTGATGCCAAACTCAAATTTAGAATAAATATATTAATAAAAAAAAATCCCATATGATGCGGACTTCGCTGGTCACACATATCTTACGGAGTCACTGCAACTAAGCACCCACCACACATAAAGAAATATATCACTACTATCTTGCTACACAAACCAACGATATTCACTTTGTAAGTGTTTTAATACGTTTTATAATTATAAATCTATATGATTTTAAATTATCATGGCACTTCGATTTCGGCTGCGTCGCGTAAGATTGGTTTTAACTTTTTGACCTTATTATTAATGTGACATGGTGAGTACCACTTCTCGACTGTGCAACCCACCCTCAAGGAGGTATCTGAATATATTTCAAATCATAATCTCAAACCTCCATTTAAATGATGAATGTTTAATACACAAGATACGAGTAGTTTATGTTCAGTGCACATATTTCAGATTTCATTCATTCCATCCATCTTTGTCGTGTTCATAGTAAAGAACTCGCCCTCTTGCTCTTCATGTTTGTCAGATTCTTTATGGTTTATTCCGACTTGTTACCAACCAGTTCTTTTTAAAATAATTAATGACGCTTCATTTTCATGAAAATTGTATAAGAATATAATACTAACATTTGAAATATTTATTACGTCTTCAAATAGTAGTACATTTTGTCATTACTAAATTTTACTGGACAGTTTATCAATATAATCCTTCTAATTATTATTTTCCTTAATTTATCTGTTGCTGTTGTACGTGAATTAAGTTGTTGATATAGAAACACTAAGATTTATGGAAATTGTTTCTTTATTTATTGATGTATTTGAACTTATCTTATCGCAAGGGCCACTGTAGTTGACGACGCGGCAACTGTCTTCAAATTTTTAATATTATATTTATGTACGCGGGTTACGTAGCGTCTACTTTGTTTATCCGGTTACTTTATTAGATGTGTGTACTGTGTAGACAATACCGACTAAAGACTGTGAAGAAATTGGGCAATAAGAAAAAAGACGCATAAGAAGAAATTAAAGCTGTCGGCGCTCTTACATATTTAATTAGAATGCCTGTCAGTTGTAATTATATTGAAAAAGCGTAGGGATCCACAAACGGTAATAGCCCTAAAGTTGTAAACGTCGCGCTTGGAATTTTGTGTGTGTGGATATAGGAACACTTCTTTCTTTCCTTTTTAATGCTTTTTTCTCTTTCTACTTAAAAGACAGATGCCGACTGAGTATATATAAGAAATAAGTAACTGATTTCGTAGGGAAAAAGTATAAGAATTGTGGTAATTATTTTGAAAGTTGGGCATTTATGATTATAACGTGGAAATGTATAGATAACAGAGTTGTTTGAATAAATTAAAGGTATATCTAAAATACTTCATTTGAATAAGAGATTAATTCTTCACTAAAATCTAGCTTTCTTTGTAACAGACCTGCTGTTAGCAATTTAGTATAACAAATCCAAAATTGTTTCATTACCTACTTTAAAATTAAATTTTCACGTTTTCTATGACATCAGGCAGTGTAATCGACTGCTAAATGTACATTAAATAATATTATAAAAATTATTCTAAATTGGCATAGTCTGTTTATAGAATTTGCCATATGTCATTGCAAAATAAATTCCCAAAAAATAAGATTCTCTCTTCTCTCGCCCTCTTACAGGGGTGGAACTTTTAGCTTTTATGAAATCAAATTTGGTTTGTAAGAGTTTGTTCACGTGTGTCAGTACGATATACAACCCGCAAAATCGCGTTATCGATTCAAAAAGAAAGAATCATCTCAAGCCTAACGAAACGTTATGATGTGCTGACTTTACAAGGTTATAAAAACCCTATTGAATCATTAATTCAGAATTAATTATCAGATTCCAAAGCAAATGTGGAGCTGTTTGTTTATGTAGAGGAACTACTTGAGTCACTGTATTTGACGCATTGAGGTAATCGGGTATAGCGATAGAGACAGAATGATAATAGAATTAAATCAACGTTATAAAAACAGATCCCAAACTCAAGATAAAAATGCTTTTTAATTTGTGCACACTTGTCAACAAAAACGGGGAGGCGGGTAGATGTAATAGGGAATTTAAATTTCTCTTCGTGTTTTAGGACCATTTAACAAAACTTGTAGTTTTAAAACCTCTTACATCAAAATGAGCGGCTGAAGTGGCCTTTAATATATTATGTATATTACATTTTACTTTTGCTATGAGATAAGGGGCGCAGCGGAGTATGCAACGTGTCAATCAACAGATCGGAAAGATGCTCACTGTTTAGATGGCTGATAATAAAAGTCAAGTTTTTACGAAGCTCTTTTCCAGAGATAATCGAGAAAGGAAAGTTCAGTATTACCCACAGTGGCAACATTTTACGCCCTCTATGAAAGTAGTGGAACTAAAGTTGCAAAGCGCCTTAATTCAAATTAAATTTGTATTCTTTATCAATTAGAAATGAAATAATTTGCTTTTTCATTACATTTCCCAAAAAATACAACTTTTTGATATTGGAAAAACCCAGCAAAAAGTCATGTACTTATGGGAAATGTAATGAAAAAGCAAATTAGTTCATATTTAAATACAATTCGATATAATTAAATACGAGTAGCTATTATGTACATACATATATGGAAATCAGTGCAGTTTTTCGCCGCTTTTAAATGAAAAAAAGAAGAAAAATACAAGTCTGATAATATATATGCTTTATTTTCTTCGACTATTTGAATACATATTTTGGCAATGTAAAAATAGTAAGTCAGATTTACATATTCTGCTTGATTGGCCACTTAATAAACAGCAATAAAACTAAAATATGTAAAATGAAATACACTGGAACACTACAAACAAAAAACACAAGGTAACTCGGCAACAACTAATAAGCAAAACAATGTATGGATAATGTCAAATATCAACCATAACCTGACCATAACACGGAGGTACTGCTACCAACTAAAATTTACCGAAATTTGATTCAAATGTGAAATATCCCTAAACAAGTGCATCAGCGCCTCTACTACTTTCATAAGAACTAAAAATGATTATTCAGCCAATGTAATTAAACTTCCCACCCCATGCTTTTTTCGCTTGCCATGCAAGACTAAAAGGTTCACAAGAAGATCTTAAAGAACTAGAAGATAATAAATTTATCGTAATAAATTACAATAAATTACGGACAGCAATCGCATATTCAGCAAGCTGTCATAATAGAGTCTATTTCCCAGGTCCTTCTGCAGAAGATAATTCTCCACTTCTCTTGCCAATGCATATCGATGAATACTGCCTTCGAGTTAGATTTTATTACTCCTCTTAGAGCGATTTTTGCCGTATCTTAAAACCCAGGTAGCACGAAAACGTTTTTAAAATATTAAATAAAGGTTATATGCAACGTTGATAAACGTTAAAATAACGTTGGCTAAACGTTACTCACTAAACGTTAATGTAACGTTAAAAAAATATCGTTACATTTCGTTACTTTGACGGTGAAAATATAACGTGTTAACACATGTTTGATACTTATAAACTTTTTATTATATAATGAATAATGATGCAGAGTTTACGTTGTAGAAATTAGAAAGTTAACTTATAGCTGTTTATTTACCTTCCCATTACTTTTATGGAATAAGAATTTACATCATATTCTTCACTTTACTGCTATTCATTTATTTCGAATATATTACATATTTTTGTAGTTTTATCGTTATGAGCAACTATAAGCCATGGCAATTAAGTGGCGTCAAAATTTAATGTATAGTATTCCTTTATAAAAATAGTTTTTGCATTTTCCAACGTTAATAAAATGTTTCTCGTGTAATGTTTACAGAACGTTTATCGAACTCTAAATTAAAACGTTTTATTTTTGTAACATTAAGACGCTTCCTAAACGTTATATACACGTTTTTGCTAACGTTTAGGAAACCTTTTTTAAACGTTTTACAAAGGGATTCCATCCATCTTTGTCGTGTTCATAGTAAAGAACTCGCCCTCTTGCTCTTCATGTTTGTCAGATTCTTTATGGTTTATTCCGACTTGTTACCAACCAGTTCTTTTTAAAATAATTAATGACGCTTCATTTTCATGAAAATTGTATAAGAATATAATACTAACATTTGAAATATTTATTACGTCTTCAAATAGTAGTACATTTTGTCATTACTAAATTTTACTGGACAGTTTATCAATATAATCCTTCTAATTATTATTTTCCTTAATTTATCTGTTGCTGTTGTACGTGAATTAAGTTGTTGATATAGAAACACTAAGATTTATGGAAATTGTTTCTTTATTTATTGATGTATTTGAACTTATCTTATCGCAAGGGCCACTGTAGTTGACGACGCGGCAACTGTCTTCAAATTTTTAATATTATATTTATGTACGCGGGTTACGTAGCGTCTACTTTGTTTATCCGGTTACTTTATTAGATGTGTGTACTGTGTAGACAATACCGACTAAAGACTGTGAAGAAATTGGGCAATAAGAAAAAAGACGCATAAAAAGAAATTAAAGCTGTCGGCGCTCTTACATATTTAATTAGAATGCCTGTCAGTTGTAATTATATTGAAAAAGCGTAGGGATCCACAAACGGTAATAGCCCTAAAGTTGTAAACGTCGCGCTTGGAATTTTGTGTGTGTGGATATAGGAACACTTCTTTCTTTCCTTTTTATGCTTTTTTCTCTTTCTACTTAAAAGACAGATGCCGACTGAGTATATATAAGAAATAAGTAACTGATTTCGTAGGGAAAAAGTATAAGAATTGTGGTAATTATTTTGAAAGTTGGGCATTTATGATTATAACGTGGAAATGTATAGATAACAGAGTTGTTTGAATAAATTAAAGGTATATCTAAAATACTTCATTTGAATAAGAGATTAATTCTTCACTAAAATCTAGCTTTCTTTGTAACAGACCTGCTGTTAGCAATTTAGTATAACAAATCCAAAATTGTTTCATTACCTACTTTAAAATTAAATTTTCACGTTTTCTATGACATCAGGCAGTGTAATCGACTGCTAAATGTACATTAAATAATATTATAAAAATTATTCTAAATTGGCATAGTCTGTTTATAGAATTTGCCATATGTCATTGCAAAATAAATTCCCAAAAATAAGATTCTCTCTTCTCTCGCCCTCTTACAGGGGTGGAACTTTTAGCTTTTATGAAATCAAATTTGGTTTGTAAGAGTTTGTTCACGTGTGTCAGTACGATATACAACCCGCAAAATCGCGTTATCGATTCAAAAAGAAAGAATCATCTCAAGCCTAACGAAACGTTATGATGTGCTGACTTTACAAGGTTATAAAAACCCTATTGAATCATTAATTCAGAATTAATTATCAGATTCCAAAGCAAATGTGGAGCTGTTTGTTTATGTAGAGGAACTACTTGAGTCACTGTATTTGACGCATTGAGGTAATCGGGTATAGCGATAGAGACAGAATGATAATAGAATTAAATCAACGTTATAAAAACAGATCCCAAACTCAAGATAAAAATGCTTTTTAATTTGTGCACACTTGTCAACAAAAACGGGGAGGCGGGTAGATGTAATAGGGAATTTAAATTTCTCTTCGTGTTTTAGGACCATTTAACAAAACTTGTAGTTTTAAAACCTCTTACATCAAAATGAGCGGCTGAAGTGGCCTTTAATATATTATGTATATTACATTTTACTTTTGCTATGAGATAAGGGGCGCAGCGGAGTATGCAACGTGTCAATCAACAGATCGGAAAGATGCTCACTGTTTAGATGGCTGATAATAAAAGTCAAGTTTTTACGAAGCTCTTTTCCAGAGATAATCGAGAAAGGAAAGTTCAGTATTACCCACAGTGGCAACATTTTACGCCCTCTATGAAAGTAGTGGAACTAAAGTTGCAAAGCGCCTTAATTCAAATTAAATTTGTATTCTTTATCAATTAGAAATGAAATAATTTGCTTTTTCATTACATTTCCCAAAAAATACAACTTTTTGATATTGGAAAAACCCAGCAAAAAGTCATGTACTTATGGGAAATGTAATGAAAAAAGCAAATTAGTTCATATTTAAATACAATTCGATATAATTAAATACGAGTAGCTATTATGTACATACATATATGGAAATCAGTGCAGTTTTTCGCCGCTTTTAAATGAAAAAAAGAAGAAAAATACAAGTCTGATAATATATATGCTTTATTTTCTTCGACTATTTGAATACATATTTTGGCAATGTAAAAATAGTAAGTCAGATTTACATATTCTGCTTGATTGGCCACTTAATAAACAGCAATAAAACTAAAATATGTAAAATGAAATACACTGGAACACTACAAACAAAAAACACAAGGTAACTCGGCAACAACTAATAAGCAAAACAATGTATGGATAATGTCAAATATCAACCATAACCTGACCATAACACGGAGGTACTGCTACCAACTAAAATTTACCGAAATTTGATTCAAATGTGAAATATCCCTAAACAAGTGCATCAGCGCCTCTACTACTTTCATAAGAACTAAAAATGATTATTCAGCCAATGTAATTAAACTTCCCACCCCATGCTTTTTTCGCTTGCCATGCAAGACTAAAAGGTTCACAAGAAGATCTTAAAGAACTAGAAGATAATAAATTTATCGTAATAAATTACAATAAATTACGGACAGCAATCGCATATTCAGCAAGCTGTCATAATAGAGTCTATTTCCCAGGTCCTTCTGCAGAAGATAATTCTCCACTTCTCTTGCCAATGCATATCGATGAATACTGCCTTCGAGTTAGATTTTAATTACTCCTCTTAGAGCGATTTTTGCCGTATCTTAAAACCCAGGTAGCACGAAAACGTTTTTAAAATATTAAATAAAGGTTATATGCAACGTTGATAAAACGTTAAAATAACGTTGGCTAAACGTTACTCACTAAACGTTAATGTAACGTTAAAAAAATATCGTTACATTTCGTTACTTTGACGGTGAAAATATAACGTGTTAACACATGTTTGATACTTATAAACTTTTTATTATATAATGAATAATGATGCAGAGTTTACGTTGTAGAAATTAGAAAGTTAACTTATAGCTGTTTATTTACCTTCCCATTACTTTTATGGAATAAGAATTTACATCATATTCTTCACTTTACTGCTATTCATTTATTTCGAATATATTACATATTTTTGTAGTTTTATCGTTATGAGCAACTATAAGCCATGGCAATTAAGTGGCGTCAAAATTTAATGTATAGTATTCCTTTATAAAAATAGTTTTTGCATTTTCCAACGTTAATAAAATGTTTCTCGTGTAATGTTTACAGAACGTTTATCGAACTCTAAATTAAAACGTTTTATTTTTGTAACATTAAGACGCTTCCTAAACGTTATATACACGTTTTTGCTAACGTTTAGGAAACCTTTTTTAAACGTTTTACAAAGGTTACATGCTACCTGGAAAACACACTATTGTAAATTTAATTGTTAATTAACCATAAATATTTGTGTCGATAAGCATTATCAATTTCTGTCACTGCCGATAACTGTGATCTGGAATAAATGCAACTTTAATTCATCCCATTGTTTTGTTGACCTAGACGTGGAAAGATAACTGGAAGTAAAAGCATAATTATTTTGTAATAAAAGTAAATTAAACATTATGTTACACGTTTGTTTTACAAATCACATTAAAAGGCATTCAACCGGTATTCTGTGCATTATTCTGATAATATATACATAGATACATTACCTAGATAATAGGAAACAGGACTAAGTTTTTGCTCTTTACTGGGTCCTTAGTAATAATGTAGTTAATCTATACATTACCGGGTGTACGCGCATTATACATAACAGATACATGTCGTAGACAATTTGATTACTTTCAGACTTTCATGGCGCATGAATTAATCCGTAACTGTTTCAGCTTATAGGACGTAAAAAAAAGTAAAAGATAATAATCATAGACGTATAAAAGCTTTCTTAAACCAATAATTGTAGAATGCAGCACAATTCTATATCGAAACCTTCGCCGTCTAATTATTACCTAAGTACATATCTTGATTACAGCGTAAAGACATGACTCTACTAACAAGACACCTGACAGTAAAAACTATAAATACTAATACTCCTTACAAGTATCATAATTATTGCGTACCAGATACCATATCCTCTAAGCCAACAACGTACTAGTACCTTGATTATTTACGGACTAGGCGCACTCAATTAATATACCATGCTCATTTCTAGAAAAACGAACGAACCGCCCTATGGGGAATGGGTTTAGTAATAGACTATAAAATGGTTTTTAATTATAGCTACGCATGACTGCTCAATCCGTATCAATCAGATTTATGAATATGTTTAGTTAATTATTTATCTACACTTACATGAAGTATCTTACAGGATAGAAAATTATTTAATAAAATCATATCATTTACGAGATGCTTTATATAACTGTAAATAAAGTAACTTGTGAAACACCGTTTTAATTGTCTTTTCTTTTTCTTCCAGGTCGCCGTTGCTGTTAGTTTTAGTTTATTTCTCATACCTAACACATGCCAGAAGTCATGTAAGTATCAATTATAATCCCTGTAGATTTAAAGATTTAAGTTAAACAGGCTGCAGACTGGAACATACCTACCTTTATAGAATTTGAATTAAGGAGCATATATCTGTGACTAATATGAATAAAAAGTGAAACATGTTACTGATACTCAAAATTATTGCATTTCTTGGTTACACTTCAGACTCTATTGTCAGATGTTTAAATTTAATTTGCATTATCTTTTTGAAGAAAACCACCAAATGTACGAGGAGATATTCTTACACTACTACAGAAGCAAACAAAATTTGAAAGTCAAAATATTTTATTATTCAACACATTCTCTTCTTAATTGGATACATTTATTACAACCAATCTGCAACGCCTCTAGACCTTTCAAAACAACATTCTTAACTTGCTTTGCAAACCAGGTCTCCACAGCTTCTATCACTTCTTCTTTGGAAGAAAATTTATGTCCTTTTAAACTCCTTCTCAGTTGAGGAAAGACATGATAGTCGGATGGAGCCAGATCTGGAGAATTAGGGCGATGTTCGAGAAATTCGAACTCTAAATCACGAATTCTTTGTGTGACAAAATCATGTCATAAACTGCATCAATATTTTCGGGGACAGACACATGAACTGGCCTTCCGGATCGGTCTTCATCTCCAATGGAAAATTTACCTCTTTTGAAGCTTGCAATTCAATTTTTTTGGGTCGCATATGAAGGACAAGCATAACTTCGTAAATCTGCTTTCCTCTTAACCCCTTTAAATACAGGTACTTAATGACGGCAAAATACTCCAATTTTTCAATTTTCACAATTTCGGTCGATATCCTTTTCTTCTAATTTTATTGCGAACTTTGGTTCGACTTTTTGACGTGAAAGTTTACACTGACACTCCTTGTATGTTATTTCTCGTTGCTATGGTATCGCAATATTTTTTTTTACTTACGGAACCAGTCTAGACTAACTAGATATCAATATATCCTCGAGTTAATTCTTATTTATATTTATAGGATAACTTTTTACTTTTCAATAAAAATCGGTCATTTCAATATGCACTTAATAGAGACGCTGAATGTTCTTTAATAGTAAATAAGTTTGGAAGACAGTAACGGATTACTGGTAACTGAAATAATATTAACGCTTGATACTCCAAATAATCTTAGGCAACATGAAAAGTCCCAGTTATTGATTAAGTTCTTTATTGAAGTGCAAAATTCTCGTTCGGGAATGCGAACTTCTTCAGAACTAACAATTGAACTTTCATACTAAATAATTAACATTAATCGACGTTGTAATTTTGATGAATAAATATATAATACTTAAATCTAAGTATGGTTTTAAAATTTAGACAACTGTGTTTTAATAATTTTATAATGTATTTATTCAACAACGTCGATTAATGTTAATTTTTTAGTATAAAAGTTCAGTTGTTTGTTCTGAAGAAGTTCGCATTCCCGAACGTTTTCATCTGCCTAAGATTATTTGGAGTATCAAGCGCTAATACTATTATAGTAGGTAAATAAGCACCGCAAGCTAGATTCTTCAGCAAGGCTACCGGTGTAAATGATAGGATGCGCATGTCATGTGATTGTAGGTATTAAAAGGCTTGATTATGTTTTCAACACTTGCACTGGCTTGGCTGTGCAACTACCACTAGCCATAACCATAGACAAAAGACTCACTATCAAAATTAGAAACAACAAAAATAGTTATACATTGGTTTACAACTGCCTTCATATACAGCATAATTTTAATGCAGAAATAAACTAATTAGCGTTCGTTTTAGATCTCAAAAAGCAAAAAGAATTAGAAAATCGTCAAAAGCGTTATACATATATAATTGCAATTAATTATAATTAATATGGCTATTCTTATTATAACCGCAAATAACTCATACCCGCTACATACAATAGATTTAATTCTTACAACAAAAACGATAAAAGGTAAACGCCTTGCAATTTTTCACGTGTCAATAGAACGATCCAGACATTAATTATGACTACTGGCAGACGCTCATAAAAGCAAAGATCAAAGTTTTCCCATCGAGTCATGATTGATGCATTCAACGCTTCGCAATAAAAGAACGAGAATATGCAGCAGTAATAGTAATTAAAAGGCATCTATTAATTCATTGTATAATGGCGGTATACACAATATTTCATAAACAAAAAGATGAATAAACCTAGTTAATATAATGGTTGAATGCAGATGGGTCATTTACCTGATGCTTGCATGTCTGTTTAATATCAAGCTCTCCGTTGAATTACGAACAAAGTATGTGTATATGCTATCGATACGTTTATAATTTAGATACCTACTGTTTAGTAATTGATTTAATAGAAATATGGACTAAAAATATTTTAATGATGAAATACAAGTATGTATTTGTTGAATTAGGTTAATTCTGTTACTAAAATAACGTAACCAGAGTATGTTTAATATGCGTGTGATACTCAATTACATGGTGAAATTAAACATTGCACGTCACTTGTATACTTCTCAAAAAGTAAGATTTCTCCAAAAGAAGATACATTCACAACTAATGTTTAGTATCTCATTTATTATTAATGCTATAAATTTCATTAAATGAGTGAAGTAGACGTTTGTTTGCTTTAAATTTTAACTCGATGTTTAGTATGAGGCAGTCTCCACTGATAACTAGACTCGACAAAGGGGAGCAAGTTTCAGTGCAGTGCGGAGAACAACGTGGAGGAGCCGAGTAGGCATAACAAGACGAGCGTTCAGTAACGTTTACGTACTCGCATCATTTATGTTCGTGACTATCATGAGTCATGAAGCAATGCGGGTGCATGAATGTCTACACATAAAATAATGATAAAAAATATATTATACATATAACGTAGTGAACACTTACTGTTTTAAGAAGCTTACATGAAATTACAAACTGAAGGGGAAATAATACTAAACAAATGTGCTTTAATACGGACGCTCGAATTTCCGTGCCACCCCTCTACTTTGCTCTCCGCACTGCACTGAAACTTGCCCCTTTTCGCCGACTCTACTGATAAGTTGATTTAAGTTAATTTTCAGATCTTTATTTAAGATATTTTGTTAATTATACTAAGTTTACAACCCTGATGATGCTTTTTGAAATATAAAAGCTGAATAGTAGGTACTAATGTAAAAAAGGTTTTTTTTTCTTCTGGGTTCTCATACCTACTAGTTTTTTGGTCTAAATTATTGATTTACAATGTTTTAATAGCCATTGCGATGTCGCTGTTTATACTCTTGGTAGACCACACTGCTCCACATATTAGTTTCAGTTTTACACTAAATTGAAATTTTTTGGCATATAAGGATATCAGTGGTAGTAAGATAATAGTTCTCTGATAAATAAATTATAAATATTTATTTGCACTTAGCAAAACAGTATAAAAAATCCAACCAAAGATCCACCAAGTATTTAGTCCATATCAAACATAACATCTAAAGCATACTTCTGGTTTAAAGAGTATCCAGACGACTCGTGCTCGTATTTATATTACTACTCGTAATTGCTTAACAAATGGGTTGTCATCCGAACAAAAGCCTCTCAGGACTTTGCAAATACCTATGCTTTGATTTGAATACAATTTGTGATGTCACTAACTGGTATAAACTCATCACGCAGCAGCCTACAATTCAAATCTTGCTAAACAAAACTTATAACACACCAACAAACCAAAGAATGTCCTAAATAATCATTTATTTTCCTGAAGTAAGAGTAAATTAGAGTAACCAAATATTTACATAAATTTTATGACAATCAATTTCTAGAGACTATTACGAGCTCTCTCAAGCGAGAATAATATGTTACATCGAAGGGTCTGATGAAACCAATAGCATATATGTTTGTTACTGCCTTCCTGCATCTCTTTCAATAACATTTCCGTAGGTATATCCCATAGATTATACGATATGCTTATGAAATAAAATTTTGTATAGTATAGTAGATAAGTAATGCCAAAAAATAAATGAAACTGACGTCAATTCCTAAACTAATTATACAAAGAATTACTAAGACTTTTATAATCAGTTCTTCATTAACATCTATATCAGGGTCTTAGACAAAATTTTAAAAAGTTTCTGTATAGTGTTTCCATCAGTCGATTAAGTTTTTCTTAAACCTTTTCATATCCAATTTGCGATTTTTTTTTTGTAAATGATAAGAAATGTGAAACAAACATTCGAAAAAATCTAATCCAAGCATACAGAATTAGAAAACCAAATTCAAAATTTATGAGATGTGCCATTAATTTTTTTGAAGTTGCTCTAAATTTTTTGGCAACAGCACTTCTTGTTCCATTTACATCTAATGGTGTAGGAATAACGTTCTCAATTTTATGTTTCACTGATTTAGTCTCCTTTCGTGTAGGTTGTCTTGTTTCTTTTTAAAAATCATTCTTATCGGCCTACAAAATCTTGGTTGGTCTTGGATTATTCCATATTATATTTTAATCGAATTCTGTCAATTATGCTACGAAGAGTACAAACATATGTCCTAGTCACAATATTCTGTTACCTCATCCAACAACTCCCGTTTTTTCTTTTTGTATTGACTACTCGCTGTTTCCATCACACCCTCATTTTAAAAAATTTTTAAAAATCTTCAATATTGGAAGACTCTGTTTAAGCAGTTCTTGCTGTACATTGCATAAACTTATATTCTCTTCGAAACGTCATTTTGTATTATTAAAATCAAAGCTTCATTTGCAGTAGAACTAATAGATATTATAAAAGGTGTTCTAAATACTCTTGTATTTTGTATCTTTAGTTGGGCTAGTTTGCTTAATTCCTTCCCATACAGGAGGCGCAGTCTTCTTACCATTATGTCTAAATGAAACTTTTCGACTTCACACAATTCCTATCCAGAATGATCAGTGGTCATTTTCTACAAGTGTCATCGTCGACATTTTTGTAGAGCTGTGTTCAAACTTTTTCTTTAGTGGTTGAAGTATAATATTTAAGCGGCGGCCGCCATATATTGGGTTGACTATATTTTCCAATGTAAAATATTAAAGGGTATTTTTTTTTATTTCACAAAATCTATTAATAAATTCAGAAAGAAACAGAAGTGCAATGGAATGATGAAAGAATAAAACAGATCCTAAGCGAAATCTCATACGTAATGTGCCTATTAACACTTAAATGTCGAAGTAAAAAGATACGTTGCAGACATCGACAAAATGCTAATTTTTGTAGATGTCGTGGATAGATTTAAAATTATGAGGTATACAAAGCCCATATGTGTGGTTATTTAATGTTTCATTTTACCAATATAAATATTAAATTGAAGCGATAAGAAGAATCTAGACGAATCTATAAAAACTGAGCGACTTTTTCAACCTAACTATATGTTTTGTTATTTTCAGATTGTTTCTCCAATAGATCGCAAACCTAAAACAACAAAATTTTAGAATAAAGATAATTTTTCTGAAGGAAACTTTATCATAACTTCTATTTACAGTTTAACGTTTCGAATTAGATTTCTTAACGTCGTATGAATTTTAATGTACTTAGAAAATCTTAAAAATTTGATCAATAAATTTATGCAAGTACCTTGAAATTCATACGAAAATGTACATTAAAATTGATCGTGTCTTACAAGTCTTAGATAGTACCCTATACAATTGTTTTCTAAATAACTACTTCTTAATTAATATCAGAAATACTGTTACTTTGCTAATTTAACCCAATTAATACTACCGATATTAATGGAGTTTGTACATTTATTTTATATGTAGGATAATTACTTTACTGAAGAGATTTAGGGTGTAGTGAGAGTTAAATGTAAAATTTATAACAAAATAAAAAGTGTATCGTATAAGTTATTCAGGAACCCACACAACGAACGTAACAGTTTTAAAACGGTTAGAAATAGGTCAGTGTCCTGCGAAAATTGGACAAGATGTAAATAAGCGGTCGAAAACCACTATTCCTATATAGATATGCTTGTAGCTAAACAGCACGAATCTACATCCAAACATTGTATGATGGACTAGTTAATTACTGGGATGTATAACGGTGAACGTTGGAGGCGGTTTTTAAAAATATATTATTTAATCATTCGCTGATTTATGGTTGTTAAACTTTAGACATTTACAAACAATATATATTAGAATAGGTGGGTGGTATGCTCATGTAAATTTATTTATAATTACAAATTACGTGTGAAGAATGTAGAAAATGTATAATACATAATTTGTAGTTTCCCAGCAAACAAAATTCAAATTTCGCGCAATTATTTTTAGTAACTACAACATAATCGTATAAAAAGGAATAGTAATCTGAAACAAATTTTATTTGCATGTAGCTTTCAGCGCGAAATTTAAATCAATTAATTCTTGTTTTTACGCAAAAAGATCTAAAATATTTTTCACAATTGTGTGGCCGTCATCGGAGATCTTATGTCAAGAATAAACAACTTGGAATAATAAGCGCTTCTATAAACATCGCGTTAATAACTTGTTAGTACAATTCTATTACGTATTCTTTCTATATAAATAAACTATTTATATGAGAAATTTTCTTCTGTATTAGTTACCTGATTTTTTAATAGCTTTTGTTGCTATAAAAAATACCTCCAGGCAGCTTTGTTAAAGCAATAAAATATAAAGATGTGTTTGACTTAAACTATTAATAAAGAAATCATTGTTATTTAGATTTTGGAAATGTAACTTTGCTGATCAGTGCTGATTGAGAAAGATATTATAAATGATACAAATAGAACACACTACACTATAAAACACAAGCAACGATCAACAATATTGTTAGCAATCGAGGCGTTAAAATTCCAGAGCGCAATACGCGGACGTTTTAGGAAGAACTGAAGGAGTACATATAAAAGCGATAGTGGATCTTTCATGACAAATCAACGGTATTACTGCAAGCGGCTACGACCCTTGAATAAATAATGGCGTCATTGCCAAACAAGGTAGGATCAAGAAAGTAGCCGTAACACAGATTGTTCTGAAACGGGGTTACTGAAGACCGCATTCGTCTTGCAAATATCAGAAGCCAGATATAAAAAATGTTTTAATGAATAACCGAAATTTTAATGACAAACTAGTAAGAAAAACACATCTGTGAGTTATATTAAGCAATTGATTGATTTAGTAAGAATTAATGTCATAATGGGTCACGACACTCAGCGCACATTGGAAATGTGCGAGGTATTCAACAAAATATGTATAAGTAATGAAAAACATTTGAAAGTTATGACGTGGCCTCCATAATCTCCAAATCTTAACTCAATAGAGCTCTTATGTAGAGAAAATGATCGTAAAGTTTGTACAACGTGTACTACATCAAAATATCAGTTATGGAATTTTTTTTAACCCGAGTGTATCAAATTACACCTACAGAACGACCAGAAACTAATCAGATGAGATGTAAGAATAATACGGGCAGTGCAACACGGCAGATGTAAAGAACATTCAGAATAAATTTATTTTTATGTTAATTATATTATGTTCAGTTTCTTTCCTGTATTTTATATTAGTAGTTTCCAACTAGCAAATTTGTTAATATTAAAAAAATTGAAAAACCAATTAATTATGCAAGTTGAAGAAAACATAGTTTTCTAGAATTGCGACCGTTTAGTTATCTAACCACATGTTTAAAAAATTAATAGAATCTTAATTTCCGTAAAATACCACCATTTGGAATTTGGGCAATTTTGTAACTAGGCGTAATCAGATAATATTATTCGATACGTCTAATGACTACAGCATTTTAGACGAGCACAAATTACTGCGACAAAATATATTTTTGAAAACCAAGAACTTCATAACATTTGATGTTGTCGCCTTAACTACCACTGTGCGAGGGCGACCTTATATGCTTCCGGAATCGGCAAGAGATGGCGCACGAAGGTTGAAGTGGATTCATTGGTCGGCAAGGGCAAATTTTTTTATAGCAACTTTCAAAATTTCAGACGTCTACTATGAATAGTTGTTGTTTAAAAGTGTGCTTTGTGTGGGAAGTCAGGCGCTTTCGCAAAAAATGGATAAAGTCGAATGGATGACTGGGAAAACGGCCACGGAAATTCGAAATATTTTGCTAGAGGTTCATAGCGGATCGACCCCATCATTTTCGACTATCAGCTTCTGGATGAGCGAGTTCAAACGTGACCGCACAAGCACAAGTGACGAACCACACAGTGGTCGCCCAAAAACTGCTATCAACGATGAAATCGTCGACAAGATGCGTGATGTTGTGTTAACCGATCGCCGATTGAAGTTGAAAGTGATAGCAGAGACAACACGCATTTCAGAGGAACGGGCTGGCCATATCCTACACGAAATTTTAGGCATGAAAAAGCTTTCAGCGTGATGAGTAACGGGTTTGCTCACACCGAATTCCTAAGGAGTGATCCTCATCGACTACCTGCAGAAGGGAAGGACGATCACGGGGTAATACTACAGCGATTTATTGGCCCAATTCGATGCAGTATTGAAGGAGAAACGGCCTTGTTTATAGCGGAAAATAGTGCTTTTCCTTCTTACCTAGTCCCCAGCGACTTTTTCCTATTTCCAAACCAGGAAAAATTGCTGACAGGAAAGAGATTTGCCTCAAATGAGGAGGTCATAGCCACTACAGATGATTATTTTGCAGACCTCGAAACATCCTACTTTTCCGACGGCATGAAGAGATTGGAGCATCGTTTAGAAAAGTGTATTGATTTTCGAGGAAACTATATTGAAAATAAAAATAAAAAACCACACCAATACCGTGCTTTTCTTGTCGATTCCGGAAACATTTCAGGTCGCCCTCGTATATGGTTTATATTGTGATATAACACAACAGTAGTAGTAGCAGACTGCTTTTTGCCGCAATTAATGAAATAATCATTTCGAAGTTTTACTTTCTAGTGCGTGATTGAGAGTGACAAAGTTTGTACAAATGATAATATTTGGAATCAAATTTACTTGAAATTTAGTATTAATGCTATTTGACACAAATAAGGAAGTCCGTGTTTTTTTTTAATTCAGCCCCTAAGAGAGAGAAAGGAGGTAGAAAAATTTTTATAAGAAAGAATTAAGAGATTTATTTTTATGATCAAATTTGAAACTTGGTACTGACACAACTAATAAAATACGTTTGTCTACATTTTTTAAATTCATCCTCTAAGGTAGTGTGATGTACTCTGTTTGTACAATTTATTGATGTATACATGAGCAACGAACATGACAACATATAAATTAGATTAAAATAAAAAACTTTATTTTCTACGCGAGCGAGGCCGCAGACAGAAAAGGTAGTACATATCTATAAAAACAGAAACCATAGAAAAGAAACGAATCAATTATTATTGATATTTTGCAAATTAGTTGATCACCATTATATATTAAATTTTGTTTATCTTTAATGTAACGTAAGGAAAAATATTAATTTTGTAAATTATTTTACAATTAAATATCTGAAAAACAACTATGTGTAAGAGCATGTTTTGGTCTAGTATAAAGCCAGTATAAAAGTTTTACAATCAAAAACAGTTTTCCAGATCCATATCCCTACTGCTATAAATTCCTTATACTCTTCATAATTCCCTGTTTTAACAAAACACATATATATGTAGAAGGTAAATGTCCACATTATTTCGTTGTTCATGGTTTACTCACAGAGAAACTATTCTGGAAGAATTATTGATAATACACACTGTAAAAGAATTATAAATGTGTAGATATGTATATTTAAATCAAGTTTATTTTGTGATGTGCAGACATAAACCGATTCATATCATTCAAGACAGAGTATCGCACAACGTAAATGAAAAAGGTCAGAGCACTTTTAATTGAGTTATAGCCTGTTTGCTCATACCTGAAATAATAAGCAATAAAATTACGTGTTTATACGCATAAATATGTGCCTTCTCGAAATTGTAATAAAAAAAGAAATTTGGTAAACGAAAACCGGTTTTGCAAGCGAATTTGTTGTAGACTACACCACGTAGAATGTGTAACTGCTCGTATGTCTTGCGAACGTTTCCATAAACAAACTCAAAATACTCCGCGTGCGTCTGGTTAATTTTACGTGACAGGAATCTCTCTTTTTCCGTAACAGTTTCATGTTCGCGAGTATATCGGCTAAATATATTAATAAAAAAGGGAATCGTGCACGATGCGATCGTTTATATGAAAAAGAAAAAACAGTTTCGCGAGTTGATTGACATTGAGAATAATACACCTTCGATCTTTAACATATGCTGTGAATAGTGATGTATGTATGTTTGTGGGTATATGGACATTATATAATCAAGTTAAATTTTTACGAAAATAATTAAAAACCGTGTTTAACTTAAATGATATCGAGGTTTCGTTATGAGGGCTTCCGGGTTTCGACCGCCAGCACCCAGCACAAAAGCAATCAGTAATCGGCTCTCTTGTACAACGTACCATCTAAATTTCCCACCCCGACAACATTAACAAAGAATTAAAACATGTCAAGACTATTCTTCTCTAGAATTGCTATAGCTCCAGCAACATACAAAGGGTCACAAATAGGTACATTCATCCACGATTTCCTAAAGTAACACCAGAATCTAGTAATCAGCTAAGTACTGTCGTTCTCGCCTACATTCATGGCGTTACAGATCATGTCGGTAGAATTCTTCGCAAACAAAACAACCAACCTATCTTTAAACTTTTAAACAAAATCTCCCAAATTCTTCCATCGCCAAAGGACACTCTCCATGTTCTCTCCCATAAAGGCATTTACAAAATTCCCTGTGACTGTGGTTCAATGTACATTGGCGAAACTGGACGTTGAATTCAAACTAGAAGTAAATCACTCAGCCTTAGCCGAACACTTTATTGATACGAGCCACAAAATTTGTTTTGATCAGGTATCTGTTGTAAACAAGTCGCAACACTATTTTCCACGGAAGGTAAAGGAAGCTATAGAGATCCAGAGATATCCCCAGAATCCCACTCTCCAGTATTTGGAAACCCGTCCTTTCCACTTCTTCAACTTGTGCTCATTGTTCCGCATTATCACCACTGATCAGTTTCCTGCACAGGTGTATATATACCCCTGCACGTCCACCTTTTCTTCGTCAGAAGGTTTTCGCCTCTAGCGTGGTTGACACGTCGAGTTACAGTGACCATCTGGCGCCACTCGCCTAGAGAAGCCATTTACATTAGTGGCGAAACGTCGAGTTTGAGTAATTAATTTCTATATCTTCGTAATACGACTTGAAGGAAATATTGATCAATTTTCGTGACTTTGTTTGATTACCCAATATCCCTTATATAGCACAGAATTTATACATTTAATAGCTTAAATTTTACTGAATTTTTCTATCATCTTTTTTCGTGCTTTTACACACAACTGTGGTAATATAAAAATTATACATACATATATTATTCAGAAACTATTGTTGCACATGCTTACACTGCGCATAACTTTAAAAATTACTTGAAAATGCAAGTTAACGTTACATTCAATTTCAAAGAAGATCTTACGGAATAGGTAAGTACATACTATTACAGCAATGAAAAGCTGAGTAGGTCAGCAGAGGAAAGTTTACGTACATACTTTTAAAAAATGTCGTGTGTCTTAATTAAGGCAAAAACAATGTGAACAAGAAATCAACAGTTGATTGATGACACGTTCTATAAAAGGAAGAAAAAACCCACTGCACACATGTTCAACGTAGTTAACGAAGGTGCTCCAAGGCCGGTAGAATAGTACGTGAGCTTGTTTTTGTCTTGTTAACGCTAATGTATCCACTATGTTTCTTATCGCTATGAGGTAATTTGTGTCCTGCCACCATCATTTCACGTAGATCAGATATCATTCATTCAATAAATTTTATTCACTTAATAATGTATGAAGTAACTTGAATCATCTAATAATGTTGAGAAGAATCAATTTAATAATGCTATTAGAGTAGGTAGTAATTAGTTTTAGATTTTGATTAATGAACGGTATTTAATAATTTGAGTAGTTCTACTTATCGTTAATTTTTTTTTATTAGTTTACCACTTTCATTTTTGAGTAATATGAATGTCGAAGCATTAATAAGGTATTGCTTACACAGGAAGTAGTTTTCAATTGATGATCTTTTTGATTAATAAGACTATTCATAAAAAGTGAATTAATTGTATACTATAACTTCGGTATAATATCGTAATTTATTAGTGTTATTTTCTACAGTTATAACGTTTATATATTGCTTGTAGCATCTGCAGTATCCTGAGTGTATTCTTAAGCGTGATATCCACCTATGTTCTTTGTTTACCCAAATAAATTTCCACCCCGCACCCTAAGCTCTGTTCTTAGTTTCGCATAGTAACTTCTTGTAGTAAGGGATTAAAGCGTCACATAAGAAGATGTTTTGTTGATGATCAACACAAATAATTTCTTTGCATTTGACAGCTGTTCTTTTCTTAATTAATAGTTCTTCTTTCTTCCTCAGTGAACTGAAGGTTACAATTATGGCTTTGGGTCTTTCTTTATTTTTATTTGAGGAACGATAAATGATTCCAAAATCAGATGGTATACAATCAACACCAAGCCTACTAGCAAAGTTGATTACTATACTTTCAAGGTTTTCATTTTGAAGTTCATCTATACCATGTAACAATTATACGAGTTTTGCCATTTTTGCAGAACTCGCATCTGCATATTAAGTTACAGTCTTTACTCATGGCATGTTAATTTTTTTGTTTGAGTGAATTGTAGCTGAAATGGAGATCAGCAAGACAATGCTATCCATGATACTAGACAAAGGAGTTATCAAAAGGAAATTGATTTATTACGATGGCCTGCTCGCTCGACCGATCTGAACCCCATCGAAAACCTTTGGGGAGTATTGACAGATGTGTATGCTAATAATAAACAATACGATACAGTCAAAAAACTAAAATCTGCGATAACGAGGTGTTGAAATCGTATTCTCTTTTTAAAACTGACCAAATTGATGGACAGTGTGAAGATTCGGATTTTTGAAGTTTTTTTATTAGAAGATCTAACACTGACTACTAAATTTAGAAAGACCTATATAAATTTTGCTGTTTTGAGTTACTATTACTATAAATATTCTCTGTATAATATGTAATCAACTTTATTAATGTTATTTTCTCTTGTATTTCTTTGTAGTTCAGCATTAACTTCGATGCATAATTTGATGAAGATATATAAATTTTGCTGTTTTGATTCTGTTTAAAGTTCATACGGCACTTTGGATTTTAGCTGAGTGTAATATGTGTGTGAGTCATCTCGTGCACCTTTAACAGATTCTCCTATTTGGAAATCTATCTATCTAAGGTTGTTTAATGCTCTTCTCTTTGGTTATTAATAATCTTTGACAGGTAACTATTTGATTTAGAAATATTACAGATCGAACATACATTCTTATTAGGATGCAGATATCTAAAAAAAGATTATTGCATTCTTAGATCGTTTATTCTGATTGTATTGAAGCGTTATTTACAGAAAGACATCAAAGGTATAGACGCATAATGTCTTGGTATTATACAGATACTTATACTGTAATCATATAGTAATTAATCATTAATAATACAAATTAAAGTATATCATTCAAAGTGAGCATTAGTCTAAACGCAATTTGTTTTATTACAAAATTAACTGCAGAAATCATTGAACAATGCCGATACATTCAAGCAGAAGTTAAAATCTATTTTTACATTATCAATGAACATTGAAAAACCATTCGTCTATCCGGTTGCATTCCAAATTATTCAGATGCACGCAGTTTGTAATATATAATAGTACATTACAGTAATATAAGTTAACCGGCATCAGATGATAGATACGATCTTCGAGTAACAGAGACGGAATCATTAATATTAATGAGATTCGCTAACAACATGTGTCCTTATATCTTACATCTCTCATTCGCCGTTCTGTCTGCTGCTCGTCTACTACTTGTGTTTTCTATAGGATTACCCAACGACTGTTTAACCGGTATATGCACATGTGTTCGCTAATGCACATTTTATGCATTTTACTTGCACATACGCGATTATAATAGTAGGAGTCGCATTCGTTTATCTTTAGATAGAATCTTGATAATAAACGTAAACTGAATAAGAATTCTTTCATTAAATATTGGTTACCTCAATACGGTTCTTAAGCGTGATGAAATTCAATAACACTCTTTCAAAGATTCAGTTGTTGAATTTTCGATAAAAATTACTTTAAAACGCCGCTATCGAAATGTAATACAAGATTAAATTACCTGTCTTATAGAATATATAATTCTGGAATTTTTAGGTATTGTTATTTGGAAATGCTTAAACCACGTTTGTCCTTCAAACCTTGTTAAGTTGACTGTTATTACTACTAACAGCATAAATGTGTTAATAAAGTTTTAGTTAAATTTTTACTGATCAGCACATAAGAATTCCGCAAAGCAATTGACAATTCGATGCTAAAATAATAGAACATCTTATTATAATAAAATCCTCTTAGATTGTTAAATTCAAATTTCAATATCGAGAATAGTTTTGTCAACATTTCCCTGCCATTCGTAATATCATCCTTGGCTTATCTTATTAAAATTACATCTGGTACTGCACAACATATGCTATTCTGGGAGCGGTTGAAAATTGCTACAAAATGGAGTAAATGTGGTGTAATACTTAATGAAAGGATTTTGTGGTATCGTATGGAAAGTAAGAGTTTAAATCCGAATTTTGAAGTTGTTCTGCTAACGAATGATCGTACAAAGCAAATTTTAATTTTTACTAATTCAGTCAAGTTCTATTTCGGTTCTAGAAGTTGCAAATTTGATTCGAAAACTCTGGAAATTAGTTTTTGTTTTTGACGTTGGTCACACTGACTTTTAACTGAAACACTTAATTTCTTAGTTCAGTGTTTGGAGTTTATATGAAATTTGACACTTAAAACTTGTGAAACATAATAAAGAAATTTGACTTCTTTGCACTTGGGAAGAAAATTAGAATACAGTAAAGTAAGACTTTATGTGCAATAGAAAATAAAACTAACAGAGCTCCCTAAAATTGACAAACTTGAACTGCCAAAAAATTCGAATGGTTTCCGTAATATTGTGGCTATTTTTTCCTTCTTTAAAAAACAAAACTGAGGCTGCTTTTTATTTTTTTTACTTTTGGGGGTTAAATAGTAAGATTATTCTTAGAAAATTCGCTATTTACTGCAAAATAACTGCAGGTGTTACTTGATATGATTGAAAGTGGTATGATGAAAGTTACCATTATTTATTATAAAAGTATTTGAAAATTTTGATTGAGCGCAGGTTTGTTGCAAACTATAAACAAATTATAAGTATAAAAATAGAAGAGAGCGTAATGATGCGTTTAAGTATATTAACCAGTGCTAAATTGGTTATTGTCTAGTTCCTACCAGAAGTTTAATAATTGAGTCTAATAACGGCAATAAAATAACAGTAACAAATGAAGAAATAAGGAAACCTGATTTATCGTAAACTATGCAAATTACAAGAATGCTACAAAGTCGAATTATCATTCCTTAAAATTGCGACCAAGATCATAGTTGATGATTACGACGAACATTTAGGTACAGTTTGTTAAAAGTCATATACTTGACAAATTCTTTGTGTATTTTTGAATTTTGTTTTTTGGCTACCTATTGCATCTAGTTCTAGTAATTTGTTCCACTAGAAGGTACAATGATATATTTGTAACTTGCTATCTTTTTTTCTCAACGAACGGGCGTACCTACATGTGTCAGCACTAGAATTTTGTTTTGTATATTATCCATAAGTTCAGGGGCAACCATCCTAAGCTGAAGATAGCAAATCTTCTTCCTTTGGTTAAGGAAATCAAGTATTATTGATAGACATTAGTACTATGACAGTAATTCAACAGAAGGATTTCTTTTTATTTTCTCTCTTCGTGTCTTGCCATTCTACAAACAAGAATGCGTCTTTCCTGCATTGAAACAGGTATTTTCTTCCTTTTACTGTATTCTTCATTTTCGATCGAATTTTTCTGTTTTGGTTGTAATGTTCTACTGCTACTCTAAATTCCATAGTAGTGTGGTCAAAGTAAACAATCGGTAAAAACTTAAGGTTATATTTTCCTCTCTTGCTGCTGATACCAATTTTGTTTGAGTTCCATATATGCATTCAACTTCGCTAACTGTGTAGATATCTAGTAAATCAATCTGATTCCAGCTACATCTTTATTCCTTTCTTTACTGGCTTTGGTTGCACGTATTGTTTCAATGACTATGCTTTTTTAACATGATCATTGACTCATCTATGATTTAAAAGCTACTATCACACCTACGTTCGTCTTATTCGTCATGGATATAAGTTTTGGAGCAATTTACAAGTTTTGCTGGTGATTCAAATTACATTTTTGAATCAATCTCTTGCAATTGCATGTTGTAGAGTTATATTGGCCCAAGAAGGATGAATGAATAAGTATTGACTAATTTACGGTAAATGATCGATGAGTTGATCAATTATACAATATATTTGAATTGTTTCTTTGAGACACTGGGACATTTATAGGTATAATGAAGAGGGAAATAGTTTCTTCAAACATTGATGCGGAATCAAACGGTCTTGTATATCGAAAACCAGTGTACCGGGTGATCAACTAAGAATATCGCTCGGCCATATCTCAGGAACGGTTCACAGTACAGCTTTGGGAAAAAAATGTTGTTGACTAAAATGACCCCGAGAAACATTTGGAAATTATTTAAAAAAGCGTAGGATGACCGCCAGAGGGCGTAACTAATCACAACTAATTTTAATTATTATTTTACGCAAAATTTAACAACTTAAGGTCTACCATAAATATGAACATCGGAATCTACTGAAAATTTTGCATATTTTACGTCGGACAGCTTTTTTGTATTTTGTCAAATAAGGGGAGAGGCGGAGGGGAAACTTTGTATTGAAGGAATGTTTGTAACTGCGGTTTTGTTGAACCGAATTTTGCAAACTTAGTCTCGTTGAAAACAGCATTAATCGTCCAATCTAATGCTTACAAATTGGAATCAATATCATAAGTGACGTGCATGCTAGAGGGCGCTGTTTAATTTTTTTTCAGGGATTTCGTTTTTTCTCGAAAATATTAAATGCAAACATATATTTTTGACAAGAAATTAAAAAGGTAGGCTAAATTACCAACAAACCAGCGCAAACCTAATATCGCTATCTTTTAGCAATCCGAAGATATCGCCAGAAACGTGTGGATGGTAAAAATTTCATCTATAAATTTAAATTATTCTGCTTCCCGTGAACGGAATTTAGCATACAAGTCAAATTTGGGGTCCTGGGTGGCCATGGAAATATAGACTGACGTGTTACATCCACCTATCAGGGGCAAAAAATTGCAAACATTTACAGAGAAATCACACTCATCATATTGAAAAGCATATTGTTGCGAATTGCTAGCGACATGTTCTCTTCAACGCCCTCTAGCGGTGACAAAAATAAAAATAATATTAAAAAATTTGAATCATTAGCAGTAGGTTTGGGAAAATCCATGACAGTCTATTTTTTTGGCCGTCAACAATTCCAACCACTATTCCTTTCAAAAATCATAAAAAAAATTACGTATTTAAATTCCTTTATCGCCCTCTAGCGATGACGGACAAGATAAATTAAACAGCTTCAATCACTAAACATAGCACAATGAAAATCCTTTCTAATAAGACCAAATTTACTAAATTCTGTTCAAGAGAAGCAGAATAATTTAAATTTATAGAAGAAATTTTACCACCCACACGTTTCTGAAGATATCTTCGGATTGGTAAATGATAGCGATATCCGATTTTCGCGTATTTGTTGGTAATTTAGCCTACTTTTTAATTTGTTGTCAAAAATGTATGTTTGCATTTAATATTTTCGAGAAAAAACAAAATTCCCGAAAAAATTTAAACAGCGCCCTCTAGCATGTACATCACTTATTAGATTGGTTTGAATTTGTAAGCATTAGATTGGAGGAGTAATGCTGTTTCCAACGAGACTAAGTTTGCAAAATTCGGTTCAACAGAACGGGAGTTATAAGCGGTCCTTCAATACACAGTTCCCCTCTCTCCCCACCCCCTATTTAGCAAAAAACAAACAAGGTGTCCTATCTAAAATATGCAAAATTTTCGGTAGATTCCGATTTTCATATTTATGATAGACCTTAAGTTGGTAAATTTTGCGTAAAATGGGAATTAAAATTATTGGTGATCAGTTACGCCCTCTAGCGGTCATCCTACGCTTTATTAAATAATTTGCAGATGTTTCTCGGGGTCACTAGAGTCAGTAATATTTTTTTCCCAAAGTTGTACTGTAAACCGTTACTGGGATTTGGCCGAGCGACATTTTTAGTTGGCCACCCTGCGTTTACTAGAAATTTGCTTTGTAGCTACAAAATTTGCTACCAACTTCGACCATAAGATAAAAGAATCAAATATTTCAGCGTTTTCATCTGATTTGATATTTTTCTAGTGTTTTTTTCCTATTTGTAGATCTGTTTAATCAAAAATACAATATGTTTTTGAGCGAAATATTCTTTAATTTAGTTTTTATTTTTACGCAAATGGTTTTATATAATTTATCGTGAGTAAAATCCGGGTTGATATCGATACACTCGGTATAAATAAATTAGAAAGCTAGTCTAAACAGTTGTAGAATTAATGGATTTCAACACGTACGATTATTTACTAAATAGTAGTGTTTCTGCGGAATATTACTTTTTATTATATTATGCTTAATATAAGTCGAAAGTGGGTGTTATATTAACAAAGAGCTTTGAACTATATTTAATCTAAACTATCTTTGCGCAATAAGCTTGACACCTTAATTAATTAACAGTTTATATTATTCATTGTTTCCTGTTAATGTATTATAAAGGTAAAATAATGTGTATATAAAGCATACAACCGTTTTTATTTCAATACTTTTTGAAAAAAATAATTACGTCATATTCACTAAAAAATAAAACTAAATAAATGAAACATAAATTTAGTCTGGGTAACTTGTTAATGTTCTATTTTTCGTAAGATTAATTAAGTGAATTGACTTAATTTTAATTTGATAAAATTAAGACAATACAAGTGAAATACAGCTTTCTTGAAATACAAATAAATTAATTCTATTCAGAGATGACGTGAACCTAATAAGCTAATAAACATTATGTTTAAGGGCATTGCATTCTCATATTAAGATTGACTCGTTTAACATTAACGAGTATGCGTCCATTCGTCGTGACATAATACATAACTTACGAGAGCAGGCAATTTATGTAAAACGGCACTTCACTACCGCGCAAGCTGTTGCTTCGCTTTGTTGAAGCCGCTGCCTACTCGTCGTAATGCATGACTCATAGGGATGATTCGGCAGACGACGAAAAGCGATTGTCAGTAGTCGGTACGAATTCTAAAATTAAACCAAAACTTAATAACGAGTAAATATTTATCGAGCGTCGGAATTGAACAAGGTTTCCTCAACTATTTGTCTGCTTTAATTTTGGATATGTATTTCAATGGAATTTATAATCATTATTATGTATATTAATTACGCATAAACATAGTAATATCAAATGATATCCATTTTTGTTTATTATTATACTATTGTATTTACTTGTATATAGTCAAAAAAATGTCAGATTCATCCATATTAACATAAATTCTTCAAACAGTTAATCCCTAAAATGTTGTTTTCCTAGATATTCATTAAACTGATAAAAATTATACAAACTCAACAACAACTCAAACGCGTATGTACTATAGTTGAAAACACACTGCATACCGAGGCCTATATCCACCCCTGCCCTCATTTGTGATAATTTGACTAAATTACAAAAGAGTTTATTGTTTGAGCAGCTATGACGTATGTATGTGGCGGTTTGTTTCTGAGTGAAATCTATCCTTTAAAGAAAACACCCGTTACCTATAGCGGTCTATTGAACAACGTCCAGTTTAAAGTTGAATAATAACATTTTTGCTTGCAAAAGTCATGCATAACTACCAAAACTTAATTCCCTTTAACTAAGTTGCCTACTAACCAATGCTTAGTGAAGCTGATGTGGTAAATATTGCCAAACAAGCTTTTCTGAAAAACGATTATACGAGGTTACAAGTATAGGATAGGTTGCTGCAGCTAGTCTTGCACTGCAATACTTAATACAAGGAAGCTTAGCTTGCTGCTCCTTTCACTTTTGAACGACAATAAGATTGAATTGAAAGAAATTTGGCTAAGGTAAAATATAGCAGATCACATTTTTTTAGTAAATAACTAGCGATATTATCATTAAAGATGGCTCTGGGATGCCATTATCAACTTTTTTTAATGGCAACAATGTGCGAGTAATACCTCATTCTAAAGCTGTTTCAAATTATAATTCAACTATCTTTCTTATTTGAACGTCTGCCATTGATTTGCTTAGTGTTGAAGAACAACATTACCAAAGAGCATCAATTAATTTCCGGTAAAACACTACAACGGGTCAGAGACGAGTTTTGCAACAGAGTGTTGTAAGGTCATAGTTAAAAGTTTGTCCAATTATTTTGACGTTTAACAAAATTTTGACTAAATTTAGACGAACTATTTTGATGCAAATTTCAATGTAATGTTTGTGAGTATACATGATTTTTTTTTAATGTGTGGTGGGTGCTTAGTTGCAGTGACTCCGTAAGCTGTATTACTTGTCTGGCTATCACTGCAACTCTTGCGGTGTAGTTTAGTGTGTGTAAGTTGTGTTTAAATGGCTTTGTGACAGCATCATACCGCCTTTTATGATGCTGCGCTGTTACTGTCACTTTGCTCCCAACAGCGAATGGCAAGTCGATCCGGGATTAAACTCTCTGAAAAAATGTCACCGTCCCTTCAGAGAATTGAACTCCGGCACCTATCGTCCTCTCACAACAATAGTCAGCCGCCTAACCACTGCGGCCATCGACCCGTTTGATAATTAATAAACTATATGACAGATTTATAATTGTATCATTAATAAACTATATGACAGATCTAAAATCATTGTACAGTGCAACAGTGATTTTCTTAAATCGTAGATTTAAGCCAATTTTTCCTAAAACAAACAAGAAACATCGAAGTGAACATATTTTATGTCGTCTAAAAATTAAGAACTTGAGACACAGACATCTTTATATAGCTCTAAAGGCGTCCATACAAATTTCAGTCCCAAAAATTTGTTTCAAGAGTGACACAAATATTTTTGCACATTTTTTTTATATTTCTAACTAGTTTTCCGATTTTCTAAAGCCATGTGGCACAAGATTTTCGATTAGGGAAATAAATGCTCATTAATTCCGAAAAATGAGTTCCCATGTCGTTTGGAAATCATAATGCAACATAGTTTATACAATAAACATACTTAATACTTTCTGAGTGTATCAAATTTTGTTTAGAAGGTTCAAACAGAGTTGAGTATGTCTTTACTAAACTAATCCTAGTTCCAATTCATTGTATTACCGGTACAGTAACTAGAACAAGCACTAACTTTATTTTAAGTCTTGGTCAAGTTACCGTGATCTTCTGACTCATTTCACCCATCAGACGGTTTTTGCCTCTAGTGTCGTTGATACGTCGAGTTACTGTAATCCGATATGCTCTACCCACCTTTCGCTCCTGAACAAATCACTTACATTAATGGGCGAAACGTAGAGCAAATTTGTGAGCATTCATTTTACTGTACTTTATATTAAAAAACCTTGAAGCCCTCGTAATAGAGACTCAGGCTAAGAAAACCTTTGATATCAGTTTTGTTAAATATATATGCTCAATTAGAGTAGTTACTACTATATATATACACTAAATCATGGTTGAGTACCATCATTTGGCCAGTGATTATCTTCTAAGTTAGATAATAATTTGAAAGGTCATGAAATTTTTACAAAATTAATGCACATGAAGGATTTGCAAACCAATAATCTAAGGTTTGGTTTTATGTCCATGTCAGTTAAGGTATTGCTTTTGAAGAAAAAGGATTTTTAGATGGACGAAATAAACTTTACCAACAAATATTTTCAATATAATAAAGTCGTCTTGAATCTTCTGAAAATGTTTCTAAACATCTTTTCTCAACTAAATCAGTATTGCGAATTACTTAATGGAAAAGTTATTTTTATCAGAAAATAAGCTGGCACCAGTCTAATGCGAAGGCAGCTTCATTATACCATTTAATTAGGGAAAAACATATTAAATACCTACATAATAAAAAAAATTATGTCTGCAATATTATTTGATATAATAAACATAATTTCTAAAAATAATTGATAGACAACGAAGACCTTCTTATATTTAAATGAAAACCTACTATTCTAAACAGGTCTATAAAGATTTCACAATTAAGTTCCCGTGTAAGCCAGAACATCTGTATAGTCAAGTTCCCTACAGCACGCCAAATTGTCTGGGTACGTTCGACGCGGCGAAAGTGCATTGCCTCCTCATGATAATGATAATGGTATGGAACAGCCGTCGGCGGCCGCCTTTACCAAATAAACGATGAACTAAAATATACGCGTATTATTGCAACTGGGCGTTTCCCATTAAACCATATGCATATCATCTGGATGAGATAACTTACATACATGCGTGCACGAATTATAGGCAGATAAAAAGAGAAAAACCGGGATACAAAAGAGATAATGAAACTGCAAGAAAATTTAAAGAAACCGCACAACGGGTGGCTGCTTATTTACGAGCTCGATGATACTGATATTATCATTACAGGGTTCAGTTTATATAACGACTTCTATCCTGCCAATTATAAAACTGAGAGATATATGAAATTGTAAGTGAAGATATTAAATTCAACCGTCTGTAAAGGTTAATAAAATTTTTAAAATTTATTCTTCTAATTCTATAGAGGATACAAAAATTAAATTATATATTCCCATCAAAAGCTATTAAATGCTATTTGTTACACCTAATGTCAGATAATATCAGTTAATGAATTTGCATATGGAATGATCCAGATATTATCAAAATTGGTATATCTTTTCTGACAAAAAAAAGTTACTAATTATATAGCTATATCTATCTATCTATCGCTACGTCTGTGGTACTACAGAGTGACACAATGTTATTAGAACGTTTAACTTTAAAAATAAATCTTTTGTTATAATATTAATCTCGCAAATGAATTTTTCTAGTAAACATATAAAGTATCAAATATAAACAGGTGTTTTCCAAAACAATCCATATAAAATGTTCCAGAAACTACACCGAAAACTATCATTTTCAACACATTCACTCTTATTACAAGGGAGACATGTTTGGACATACATATGAATCACATTTATGATGTTTGCGCCTCTACAACCACTCCGGTTTGAAATTTTAAACGTAATGACCTATCGTACAGTATCTCATATGAAAAATTATTCTCCAGAGAACGCGTCAGTATATCTATTTTTAAAAAAGAAAGTATTTAAGAACTGCAAAATTGAAAGTTTAATCTATATTACTGAAAACTGAAAATAAGTTTCTAACATTTACATAAAGGCTGGCTAACATAATATTTTTAACTGCTTCAAAACTAAAAAAAGCAATAATAATTTCTAAAAAAATGCAGTACCTGCAGTAATTACCTTATTTTCTGAAAAGTTAATTATAGAATATTTCGTTTAAATCCATTGCTTGGGTCTTATTAACTATTGACTTTAAATGGCTCCAAAGAAAACACTCCAGGGCTTATATCCTGTGATTGTGAATTTGACTGTTTCAAGTTCACCAACTTAGTGATTTTCAAATTTTCCGTGAAGTTAGTTAGTGAGATTTCCAGCATAGTCTTGCATAGCACTACCCTGCGGGAGGAAGAAATACTGTCCTAGATCATACAGTTTTCAATTTGCTCTCCGCAATGCTTAAGCATCAGACCCGATAGTAGCGTGTCAGGTTGTACATTGGCACCCCTTGAAAATGCTGAAATCAACATGATAACTATAGCTATTGAAATCAAAAATCCTTTTTTAATTGGGATTAATAATTGATAATAATTAGAATGCAAAATTGTTTAATTTTATCAAATACGGCAGTGAATATAGTGGGTATATATATACTTTGCTTTGGGATATGTCCAGCACTTTTAAAACAACCATCACACCCTTTCCCAACCATTTTGTTCAAATTCAACTAAATAATTTCAAAATATTTATTGTAACTTCAGAAATTAACGCAACATCTAATTTTTCAAAAGACCTGAAACTCAAAAACATTAATAAAAAAATCATAAATCATATATGTATAATTGTAGTTTCCGTAATCAAACTCTAATGATCTGTTCTCCCAATATCGTCTCACATTTCAATCAAAATTGAACAGTGGACTGCTTTTTTATCTCCCTTTGTCAGTAATGATTTCACAAAGAACGTCACTAATGCCAATCATATCAATGTATAGCTGATGAGACCCATACAGGGCATTTTTACAACCATATGTAATTACTATGGTTACTATCTAATACTGGTTGCCCTGCATTTTTATTGATTTTTCGCTTTTCATTTCACTTTTCATTTCGCTCTTCTTTCAACAAGTTAGTCAAGTTAAATAGTTTCACAGTTAGCTGTCTTTTAAAGATTAGAGAGAGTCTTTTAAAGATTAGAGCTATATGAAAAACAGGCGAATTGAATATTAAGCAGTTTCCGCTGGCGTCATAAGTCTATGTTGCGTGAATTGTATTAGTGTGCTTAACTAACACAGAAAAACGTTTCTTTGAGGTACTTAACGATAGGTTATTTCAGATGGAACATTTTCTGGATAATAAGCTTGTAGCGTAATTTTTTAAATTTAAAAAGCAATAACGAAGGAAGACAATTTCCATTTAAAACGTCTTTATGTTTTTACAAACACTATGACAGTTCTTGACTTGTGCAAAATCCTCGAAACCCTACTGTAATGTATTCTAAAATTAGGAAATTGATACAATTTTTATGAAAATTCAAACTTTCTTTTGCCATTAGACAATTATATCTATTCAGAAAACTAAAATTTCTGAAAGGATATTCAGCGTGAATTTTAGCTACAATTTATGTATGTACCAGGTGGCCATATCTCAGAAATCCTTTCTAATAAGACCAAATTTGCTAATTCCTTTCATGGGAAGCAGAACAATTTAAATTTATAGAACAAATTCTTCGCTGATTTGTTGGCAATTTAGCCTACTTTTTAATTTGTAGTCAAAGATGTTTCCATTTACTATTTTAGATAAAAGGCAATATTTCCGAAAAAATATAAACAGCGCCATGTAGCAAGCACATCACTTGTTTGTAAACAGATTGGAGGAGTAAAGCTGTTTTCATATACAGTGTGTCCCCCGATTACTGCCCGGAGAGGAAAATTTTTTTTATTTTTTATTTTACGTAGAAAAGTTATTCTTAATAAAAAGTTTTGCTTGTCGAAATAGCCACTTTGCAGCAAATAAATTTGAACTATGATCTACAGGGTGTTCATAAATTAAGAATATAAGAAAACGGTTCAAGAGTGAAGTACATTCATGCTTGATGTAACAGAAAAACATTATAACAAAAATGATATCGAAGGCTTCCACGGTCTGTGTCTCTGTTATGAGGGCTTCCGGGTTTTGACCGCGTCATAGTAAAGTACATATATACAATACAAAATAAAATAAAGCAAAAATGAAAAAGAAAAATTACAAAAAATATATATACAACTTACTCAAACTCGACGTTTCGCCACTAATGTAAGTGGCTTCTTCAGGAGCGCAAAACTAGGTGAGGGGCGCCAGAAGGTCACGGTAACTCGACGTGTCAACCACGCTAGAGGCGAAAACCTTCTGACGTCAGAAGGCGCCCCTCACCTAGTTTTGCTCCTGAAGAAGCGGCGAAAACCTTCTGACGTCAGAAGGTTTTCGCCTCTAGCGTGGTTGACACGTCGAGTTACCGTGACCTTCTGGCGCCCCTCACCTAGTTTTGCTCCTGAAGAAGCCACTTACATTAGTGGCGAAACGTCGAGTTTGAGTAAGTTGTATATATATTTTTTGTAATTTTTCTTTTTCATTTTTGCTTTATTTTATTTTGTATTGTATATATGTACTTTACTATGACGCGGTCAAAACCCGGAAGCCCTCATAACATTATAACAAAAAGTTGTTTATACTTAAAAAATAACACAAAATACAAAATTTGAAATCAAAATTAGTTGAAAACATTTAGGCAATAGGTAGCACAGTATCTACATGATATTAAATACTAAAATGCTATTCAAATGTCATTCCACCCACGTTTACGCATAATTCCACCCGTCTTTCGAACTCCTTGTAGCAATTTCTTATTTCTTGTAACGGAATGTCCGCGACACATTGTCTAATTTTGGTTTTTAGTGACTCAATATTATTCCCGAAATTGTTACTTTCATACACTTTTTGCTTTAAACGTCCCCAAAGGTAGAAGTTCATGATCGTTAAATCAGGACTTCTAGGTGGGTATGGATTAGGACCATACCTGCCTATCCATTTAACGCCAAATTTATCATTTAGCCAATTACGTACACGGAGAGTGGAGTGTGAGGGCCAGCCATCCTGCTGAAAATAAGTTCTTCTCCTTTCATCTAAAGGCATATCTGATAATGCTTCGTAGAAATAATTGTCGAGCATTTCCAAATATGCATTTTGGTTTAAATTTCCGGGGAAGAAATAAGGACCAATTATACCATGATATGAAACTGCACACCAGACGTTTGCCTTTTTCGAATACTGGCTTCTGTTATGTATACGGAAATTTGGATTGTTTGTAGACCAATATCTGCAATTTTGAGAGCTAACTACCCCATTCGTAGTAAAAGTGGACTCATCGGAAAAAATAATGTGCTTTGCGAAATTTCTATCTTCCAACAAATGCTGTCCAATCCATAAACAAAAGTCCAAGCGAAAGCAAAAAAATAGGAGCTGTCAATTAAATAATACAGTCGTAGATTGCTTTCCATTGTTTCTCTCATGGCCGCATTGTCGCATTTTTAATATCATGTAGATACTGTGCTACCTATCGCCTAAATGTTTTCATCTAATTTTGATTTCAAATTTTGTATTTTGTGTTATTTTTTAAGTATAAACAACTTTTTGTTATAATGTTTTTCTGTTACATCAAGCATGAATGTACTTCACTCTTGAACCGTTTTCTTATATTCTTAATTTATGAACACCCTGTAGATCATAGCTCAAATTTATTTGCTGCAAAGTGGCTATTTCGACAAGCAAAACTTTTTATTAAGAATAACTTTTCTACGTAAAATAAAAAATAAAAAAAATTTTCCTCTCCGGGCAGTAATCGGGGGACACACTGTAGGTATATACGAGTATATGTTTTATTATTTTATAATATGTACAAGTAAATATATTATTTGTAATGATGGCGGACAACGCGCTTGTAACAAACCGTATAAAAAATTTCGTCGATTGTATCGACTTTTTAGTTTAACTTTCGACTTTTTCACAAAAAACCTATAAAGCATCTATTATATTGATTTGATAAAATTTTAATGTTACAGTACACCAAGTTTTATCCACTATCCCTATCCAATATTATCTCATTGCTGTTGTTCTATTATTATGATTCTATCGTAATACGTTACTATTTTGAGCATCTATGGTTAAAAATTTTGAAGTTTCAATATTTACGGATAGGTTAATAATGGTGTGTGGTCCATGTAAGGTATGATAATATGTAATTGTTACTACCATGGGACTACGTATGTGGTATATACAACATAAAAGCTCTATAAACTATACTACGAGTATAATAAAATGATTAAGCGTGAAGCAGGAAAAGTTTCGCGCGTCCATAAAAATAATTGCCATCAAAAAGACGCTTTACATTCCGGAGTTTTGTTTTGCCATCCTTGATGTACTACTCATAATTTTTGCGCGGTCTTTGTGGTCAAGAGGCAATTAGTATTTCATGTGAACTCGTAAAATGCAGCAGAATAACGAAACGAAGAGGAGACCGTCGCAACTAATTACTGTGTGAGTTCTGGTTCGCCAACTATTAAAATAACTTGACCTGCACGCTGACGTCGTTGAACTCGAACACCGAATTTGAACACACTGAACGGATAAGCGATGCTTTTCCTAATTAAAAAAATGGGTTAATGGACAAAGTGCAAGGAAGTCAACTCATTAGCATGGTGGTTGTGTATGCATTTCTTTCAGTCCCAGTGAATAAAATTGCTCATAATGATCTTGCGAAAAAAAAAATGGCAACTCATAAATCAAATAATTTTTTTGACTAGGTTATTAATGTCAAGCTGTAATAACATCATTTATCTTAATATTTGTATGCGAATAAATTGATGATTGTTTTATCTAGTAATGACCGTTCTCAGTCATTAATTTTCTTATTGCGCTGATTTATAATTTTTCTTTCTCATAATATCTATCCGATTAGCTTGAAGCAATAGTTGTTTGCTTTTAAGTATGAGGTAGTATTTGGAACTCTACATATTATAGAATTTAAACGAAATTTAATAATAAATTGAATTTATAACATTTAGAAGGCCTTTTCTCTAGTCGCAATTAGTTTTTGATAATATTAGACATTTTGAATTATTGTATGAATCATATTATAATCAGTATATTTAATACTAAAATTGACGATTTCAGAAACAAAACTTCCTCAAAAGGTACCTCTTTGAGACGTCCGTACTTTCTCTTACGCGCACAATTTATTTTCTCTTTTCCTAGTTTTGAGTATCTTACCGGCAAACCTATTCTCGGTCATCTGTAAATGTTCACAAATAATCATGAAACTTAATCAATTCTTATTGCATTCATTATGTCATTGTACATTTCTATTTCAACATGTAATCACGTAAAATGTTTGTATTGCCTATTACTTTTAATTACATTAATAATTATCATGAACAGAAGTAAATTATGCGCAATTACTCAAGATACATCTTGCACATGATATTTGATTACAGAGTGTACATACATACATACATATACACTTTGTTCTTTACGAGAATACTGTTAGATCAGGTAAGCATATACAGTTTAATCAGCATAACCTCCGAATGAGATGCCTACGCTGTCGGCCATATTCAGTATTGGGTACTTTTATAAATTCAATAAGAAGATATGATGGAGCCATCTGTGAATTTACATTTAATAAATACTGAATCCATTACATTTGTTAAATTTACAAACATGCCTTTATTATTAAATAACTGAATTAGGCAAGAGAAAGAAGCTTTCTTCTTTAATTTAGGACGTAGATTTTAGAAAAGCATTGGAGCTCGTCTGAATCTAATTGGTTTCGTAAGAAGCGATTCTTTTTTGTTATCTGCTTGTGTGTGGAGGAACTATCGCGTAAAGATTTGTTGAATATGTTAACTTTCAAATCTTCAATTTCAATAGATCTGTTCAAAATTTTACATTAGGACCGTTGTTTTGTAATTTCTAGATAAAGTTGATCGGCCAAATTGTAGTTCTAAATAGTAAGGGTAGAATGTGAATATAGGCTTTGCACAGGCTGCCGTTCATATGTTTGGAATATCCCCTTCCTTCATATTTAACGAATTTTTTGTACAGGAGTAGTTTTAAGAAAAACTGCATCTACAGGTATGATTTAGACAGGATACTTACGTATTTCATAAGTTTGAATGATAGATCTCGACTGTGAAGCTTAAACGTTTAGCAAAAAAATTTCGTATTGCATACCTTATCTTCTATCAAACCTGGTCAAACAACAACCAAACATACCTCAAAATAGACTAAATACAACATAAAGTGAAAAAACAAGGATAAAAAATACAAAATCCACTAACTTGACGTTTCGCTATTAATATACATACATATGTGGCCGCTTTAGGAGCAAAAAATACATAGCGGTTACCAGAAGTGTAAACTACGCTAGAGTCGAAAACTTTCTGAACAAGATTTGCTAATGTGGTGAGACAGTTTAAGAAACGGTCCGAAACTCTATTATGAGGGTTTACTGATTTTCACCACGTCATAGTACTTTCGCTACTAATGTACACTAGGAACACTTTGTATTTGTACACCATGTTGCTCAACATTCGTAGGATGAATAGTAAACATTATTGCATACATTGCCCGCGTCAAAATATGTAAACACAGATGCGATTTCTATTTTAAAAACGCTGTAGCTGCATTTATAAATGTGAAAAAAAGCATCTATTATTTGACGTATTTGAGTAGGAAGAAATTTTTTTTTATGTTTCAAGTATTTCGAATAGAATAATACTGTAGTCTTATTAAATTGTTTTGAAAAGTAATTTCATTACTTTTTTTGTCGTTGAGCTAGGGTAAGATCTAAACCAAAAGCATGTTTATTATACAATAAATAACAATACCAAAGGTTTACTACTTTTATTTATTAAAAACATAACGAAATAATTATACGTATACACTTATGTATGTTGAAATGCATGATGATGCTTATCAATGAATGAATGTGCGGTTTTTGTGTCTGTTTTAAAAACGCTGTAGTTGCATTTATGAATTTACAAGGCCGATTGCATCTATTTATTTGGTCTTTGCGTAGACATAGACAGGTAAGCAAAAAAAAAACATATTCTGTATTTCTGGAATCCTTATTTATGTGAATATAACACAGGCTTATTGATAAGTATTCATAGACAAGTCATCCAGATAAATGTCGAAAATATGCTTTCTCGAATGATGAGTCATATTAGACACTGACGTATATAAAAACAAGCAGACACCACAATAATATACAGCAACCTTATACAGCATTAGGAACAGTTAAATGCATACGTGTCGAACAATATGATGTCAATAGAAGACAGGATGCGTGCAATAACAATGTTGGAAAACGGATGGAGTCTACGTGCTGTAGCGCGTGAATTTGGTGTTAATCCCAATACAATTTTTTGCAAATGAACCAAAAACTTCAAAACGAAGAATATCCACTGCTTATCAAGATACCATGTTAAGGCAATTTTACGCAGAGCATCCATTCACAAGTTACAAGCAAGCCATTGCAGCTACCGCCTTTCCCGGTTCCGTAACGACGGCAAGAAAAAGGTTGAGGGCAAGTGGCCTCAAAAGCTATCGTGCTGCTATTAAAACAGAACTTTCTGAGCGCAATCGTCAAGACAGAATAAATTTTGCACTATACTATCAGAATATGCCCATAGATTTTTGGAAAACGGTAATCTTCAGCGACGAGTCGACGTTTCAAAGCACCCCAAACACCCACACGCGCCTAGTTACCCGTCCTCGTAACTATAGGCTTGCACCACAATATGTTCATCCGAAAAATAGAAGTGGACGGCTTTCTGTAGCAGTGTGGGGTTGGATGTCATACGCAGGACCTGGTACTATTTGGGATATTAATGGACACTTGACAGCGTTACAATATAGAGATATTTTGGAGAATGTAATGTTGCCATCGGTAACATCTCTTTATGATCAGTTTACATTCCAACATGACAACTCACCCATTCATACGGCTAATGTTGTCCAACAATGGATTACAGACAATAATTTGAGATTATTAAATTGGCCGGCACGAAGCCCGGATTTGAACCCCATAGAAAACCTATGGGGTTATATAAAAAAAAGAATGAGGTAAAACCCTATAGAACGAGGAGACAGAAATTTGTTGTGGCAAAAAATTGTGCAGCAATGGGAAGAAGTTACTGACGACTATTGCCATAAATTAATAGAGTCCATACCGTCAAGATTGGAAGAAATACAAAATAACGGCGGATGGACTCATTATTGATTTCAGCATAAGTGTATACGTATAATTATTTCGTTATATTATGTTTTAAATAAATAAAAGTAGTAAACCTTTGATACTGTTATTTATTGTATAATAAATATGCTTTTGGTTTAGATCTTACCCTAGTTCAACGACAAAAAAAGTTCACCGCAAAAAGTAATGAAATTACCATTCAAAACAATTTAATAAGACTACAGTATTATTTTATTCGAAATACTTGAAACATCAAACAAATTTCTTTCTACTCAACTACGTCAAATAATAGATGCTTTTTTCCACATTTATAAATGCAGCTACAGCGTTTTTAAAATAGACCCGCAAATCGCATCTGTGTTTACATATTTTGACGAGCGCAATGAATGCAATATTGTCTGAAGTAAGTGAATGCAATACTGACTACTATCCATCCTACGTATGTGCAGTGGCAGGTCGTCCAACCAAAAAGAATTCGTAGTGTACATAAGTGGCTATCTTTAAAAACTTTTTTTTTGATTCTATTTCTTTATATCAATACTGCAATGAAATAGTTTACATAAATAATATTTGTTTGTTATTTATCACGTAAAACAGTTGTTGACCTAACCACAACTAATTATACCTTCGCTTGGGGTTACCTTCTGGACAAATTACAGTTTCATGTTCCTTCACGTACTGTCCGTGGCCAGCCTACGCTTCATATACCTTTTTGTAACGCCAACGGTTCTCGTAATTCACCAGTAGTTAGACTTTCAACCACTTTTAAGAAGTACAACTTGATGTGTTTTTAATACTTTCGCAGTGTGTAAACGTCTTCGGGTTCTCTGATTTGTCAATGTCGACTTTCGTTATGACTGTTTGTACTTCTCTTTTACCTTTCTATATTTAACACAGTTGCAGCTACTTATTTATGCTTATACTCACATTTGTCTTTATACTATATTATGCTATGGATACTGTTTCGGACTTTGTCTGTTTCTAGCCTAAATTCTAAACAAATAAATAAATAAAAATAGCTACTGGAAGTCAATTAATCTTGTATTTGCTCCTGTATCTAATTGAAATCTTTTTTTCTCGCATGTATTTGCGAATTCTAACTCTAGTTCTACTTCCACAGAACCTTCTTTATTAGATTGATAGATTGATCTATATATAATTTTATATGTATATGTACATATTAAAAAGATTTGAATCTCTCTAAATCAGAATCTCGCTGTAAAAAAATGGTGAAAATTCCCCTTTGGATAAGTTTTATTCCTTGAACTGAAGATGGCTATTACTTGCAGTTGGGCAGAGTTGCCTAAACTAGGAATTTGACACTAGGATCTAATAATGTAAAAGATGGAAATTTGAACAGAACAGTAGGAGATAGATCAGCAAAATCATGCCCAACATGCAAAAGAAAGCTAAAAAACTTATACTTACGCAGCATTTACATTGTAAACCATTTTATAATTGAAACATTTTGTATCTTAGTAACTAAATGTGGCCAATGTTCTTTGTATGATATATTTGACTCTTAAAATCATAATAACTTTTTCTCCACTCATTTGGTTGCAAATGGTTCTTTTTATTTTGAATATTAAATATATTTTCTATAGTTCATTTGTTAAGGTTCTCTAATGTTGACTTTCAGCCAGACTTAGAATTAAAATAAAGTTGCATATAAGTAACCGGTTTTGTCAATAGCCGATTCGTGTTTGACTGCGTGCGATAAAACAAAAACTCTTCAAAGAAAAACCGATAGATTATTATTATTTATAATGCACGCCGACTTAAACGTAGCAGTACGAATTATCAAAAAGCCAAATTAATTTTAAATTATCTTCGGACACATGTTCTCTCACGAGTACCTATATCGTGGTTCGTACTTCGTCATTAACAACAAACATATCGAATACTTTACTAATAGCAGGCAATATTATCGATAAAGTGTGTTGTTACCTGTCAGTTGCGTAAAACTTTCGTTTTCTCCTTTTATACGTTGACATTATGGATATTATGAGTAAGTGCCAGTGTTTGTTGTATGTAGTTAGTAATTCATAACTGTTGTGAAAGAACGTGCTTGTCGTACAGAGCTGATATTATGTCATGTCTATTAAATATGTTTTTTATGTAAAGAGATGTTGCATTTTTTAAAATAAAATTTCACCTGGATTATTTAGAATAGCTGTTTGAAACTTTTAGTTTTTAAATTATTTTTTTAATTCGATTTTAAACTTTTTTTATATATGTACATACGTGGTTTTTAAATAAGTAGCAGTTGCTTGACCTCCTTTAGGATTTTGTACAAAAATAGAATCGACTTTATTGACATCTGAGAAAGTTTAACAAAAAACAAACTTGAAATTAACTTGGAAATGGTTTCTTCTCTAACTAAAATAGAGGAACATAGTCCCTTTCTAATGAATTTTCGATTACATGCAAAATACCTAAAGTAGTAAAAGTTTTTAGAAGTATTTTAAGTTACGGTTTTTTGTCGGTTTTTAAGATCGTAGCGTTGGTTTACTTCAAACTAATAATTTTAGTTTTCGATACCGCTCGAAATCTACTGAATGTGGTTCTGGACAGTTAGGGTCTATCTTCTCTGGATCTATCTATGTATATATGTATTTCTTAGGGTATGTAGCATTCACGTAAACCACATTTCTCGTATAAAATGCTTACATTATCTAAAAGTGCAGCAAAATTAGCTTTAAAGTTAGAAAAGGAGGTCCTTCTAGATAATTACAAATTGTACTAACTCACACGTTTATCAAAAAGCAATGATCATAAACAGAAATAGAAGATTTCTTGCATTAATTAACAAAGATGTTGATAGAAACGAACAAGTTTAATTCCATGAGGTATTACACTATCAGCACATACTCCTCCATTTTTTTTAAGCAAAAGCAGCATTAATTGAAATATTTAACTGCACCACATGTACCACAGTGCCACTACATTAATAAATACAATTGTGCATGCAATATATTTCGAAACAAATCGTTCAATTTGTTTACGTTCAAGGACTCAAATTTTATTAATGAAACTTGCTATATAAATATTCATCATTACTCTATGCAACACCTAACAGACTTAAATTATGGCTAGCGTGCGTCGAGCTGTAATCATAAATTCACTTTACAGCTGTATTTTAATTATAATGTAAAACGGGATACTCCCGTAGGATGTTATCTGGAGTGTGTTTATAATAAACTATACTTTGTGTGTATAATAGAATAGTCATGACCTAATGAAAGACTGACCTGAATAGGTTATATGTTCGTTTACACATCGGTACTAAATGTAATTTTTAATTGACTATAAATCGATTAATTAGTATATTCAACAAATAAATGAATACCGTTGATCTAGAAACATGTATTTGTTAAATTTCTGTGAATTTATCAAGTAATATTTATTTTACTCGAAAACCATACGGTTGCCAGTTGTTCAGATTTGTATATACGATAGTACCTATATATGGTGTTCCCACTTTTAAAACAACAACATACAAAATTGTTTTGATGTCATATTGCACGAGTTTTATCGTGATAATGTCAATAGCAAATATTATTTATGTTTTATTCTTATTTTCTGTTCTTCTGTTTCTTTTATCTCCAATAATATCTGCATTAAGCGTCTGATTATTTGAAACGTATTTTGGTATTATTTCTACTTATAAGCGGTAATCTCACTGTTGGCTCCTTGATTATGGCCGGTATCCTATTCTTTTTCCTTGTTATTACAATTGCTAATTTGTTCGATACGAATGGTTATTTATCCTCTATTCTCAACGAATGAGAGCAAGTATAATTTGCAAGTGTTTTCTTTAGTTGGCAATGCTCGGTTAGGCTTATTGCTAGACGGTCTCTCTAGGACCAGCCCATCAGTGATCAAAATGTTTTTGCCTAGCTAGACGGTTTCTATTCTTAAATATCCACAACTCCGGACCAGCTTAACAGTATTGTACACAGTGGTCTGTGGCACTCCAAAATCAATGCTGGTGAAACATCGTGGGATTACAGTGCTTGAAGAGCTGGTTTGGTATCAATCATTATGGAGATTCTTTTAACGGTGTAACTCTTCTCCAAATAACAACAGCATTGCACTTATTCCAGCCTATATACTGTTATGTCAAAATCAAATCAAAATAATTCAAATAAATTTTATGTTAAGCACTTTACAATTAATTTAGACCCACCCTCTCTTACCTTAGCATGTATAATATTAAAAATATCCCGACTTCTGGTCTTCTGGTCCTTCTTTCCTTTGAAATTTTTCTTCTTTTCCTCTTTTCACTTTTCAATCTTTTCAAATCTTTTGAATCTTCAAACTTTTCCTTCACCTGTCTCTCTAATTTCTTTTCTTCTTTTCCTCTTTTCACTTTTCAATCTTTTCAAATCTTTTGAATCTTCAAACTTTTCCTTCACCTGTCTCTCTAATTTCTTTTCTTCTTTTCCTCTTTTCACTTTTCAATCTTTTCAAACTAATTTCCAATGTTCTTTTTCAAATTTCACTTTCTATTTTTAAAATGTTTTTCTAGTTTTTAAAAGAACTTACCTTTTTCGTCTGAGTTTTCCTTCTTTTTCACCTTTCCAAAAAAAATCATCAATGTCCACTTTTTTTTTGTTTTTTCTTGACCTCCTTCTCAAATTTTATTATTATTTTCCAAAACCGCGGTAACATGAGTGTGCTAGAAATTTGAAAAAGAACATTGGAAATTAGTTTGAAAAGATTGAAAAGTGAAAAGAGGAAAAGAAGAAAAGAAATTAGAGAGACAGGTGAAGGAAAAGTTTGAAGATTCAAAAGATTTGAAAAGATTGAAAAGTGAAAAGAGGAAAAGAAGAAAAATTTCAAAGGAAAGAAGGACCAGAAGACCAGAAGTCGGGAAGAAGTTACTATTTTTATTTTTAATATTATACATACTTAGGTAAGAGAGGGTGGGTCTAAATTAATTGTAAAGTGCTTAATATAAAATTTATTTGAATTATTTTGATTTGATTTTGACATAACAAATTGAAATAACATAACAATACATATGTATGTATATCTATCTATAATAGGTACAAAAATTACTGCCCCAACCCACAGCTTAACGGGATAAAATAACTCGAAAATGTGTTTTTCCTTTATTTAGTCACCTCACATTCATGCTATTTGTAACGATTCAGTTGTATGTAATTCCCGTGCAAAATATTGTATTTAACAAACCTTCAATATTTTATTGTTTTTACAAAATGTACTACGAAATTTTAACTACATAGAAGTGCAATAGAATGATGAAAGAACACAGTAGGCCGTAAGCTAAATAACAATACAAATATGCGTATTAATACTGTAAAAATGAATGTCAAAGTAAAAAGGTACCTACTTTGCAGACATGGAAAAAAAAATTATTTTTTATGTATATTATGAATATCTTTGAAATTACGAGATATATAAAGCCGACGTATCAATTGTAGCAATTAAATCAATATCTCAGCCTTTAAAGTTTGTGTTAACTTAGTTACTTTTGCTTAGAATACTATCTTATACTCGCGAAATTGTGTGAAATTATGTTTAGTGTGATATATAAATGTCTTCTTTCCTTATGCCCATGAATATATCCGCTATAGGGGTTTATACAGCACAACGTTTGCTCTTTCGGTGGGGAATTTAAAGAGAATACAATTATTTAGTACATTATATTTATAAATGATATGTAGTACAGTTTCATAATATTGTACGTACGCACATTTAAACGCTTTGACTTTTTGCAACCACCCAAAAACGAAAGTTGTACAATCTAAGACATCCTAAACTGTACGTACACTATTTACATCATTCGATAGTGAAACAGGATATATTTTCCCTGAATAAAATCCAGTTGAATGGTAACTGTTAACAATCAAAAAGCTCTCCGTTTATGCAATCGTGTCGAATTCTATTTGCGGATGTAGGTAGTACCTACATAGTTTATCGAATCGGTGCTGCAGTATTTCTAGAGACGTCAATGATCAATAAACTCATAAATATTCTAAAACGGTATCCACAAATAAATGCATAGGATGTAAAAATAAATTATGGTCACTATTATTATTCACCTCGTTGTTTAAAGTGATTTGAATATGAAATCGAATTGCAAATACATGATAGCAAATATACACTGTGCGCATTATTAATTCGTCACAATTTCTATTAATAGTTTTTCAAAGAACAATGAAGTCATTAAAATAAGTACATCATTGGAGAATTTGTACTTTATTTATTTATGTGTGTGTGTTTATTGCCTTCTAAGCATATGCTTAAAAGGCAATTCAATACGACAGGTAATTCAATACGATATCGTGTAGAATTGATTGGAGCAGTTGTCTTTTATGCAAATGCATATTAAGATTTACTTATAGTCTTTGCTCTCCTAAGTATTGGTACACACCCTTTGTGATTTAGTTGTACTTGTCGTCCTTTTGTATATCACTATCAGGTGCAATCTTCTTCTTTTTATTGCAACTTTCCCTTTAATAAGTTTCGGAGTGTATCTGGATATATCGAACATTTTATTATTTAATTTAATCGTTTTAGGGCTAGTATTATAAACAATTAAAAGTAAGCAATAAATACAATAAAAATTGTTATAAAAAATACCTAAAATGATTATAACATTTTGCGGTGCACGAAAAGAAAACTATAAAATAACTAAATTAAAACCTACTAAGTAATAGTTCTTAGCAAAACGAGCATAGGTTTCATAAAAGGTACATGTTCAGCAACAGCTTGTTATAGGCTAATTTAAACCGTGTTACAGTAAGGGACGACAACCGGAGAGGCACGGACCGCATAATTCACTAAAAAACGAAAATCATAACAACACCAATAAATTACACAAGACACATTTAATCTCAATGCTTGAAATGTGTGTGGAAATATCAACTTTAAAGTGGTAATTGCATGTTTTATACATTTCAGAATGTACAAGACAAATATACGATTCAATACTTAGCCGTTTGTCTATAACAAGTCCCAAGTTTCTTGTCTCACACCCCAAATGGGCAAAATAACATCATTAATTTTAAACTTTACTATACCACGAAGAGATCAGCATTTATCTTGCAGATCCAAAGACTTACGCACGATGTTTATATTGTAAATAGAAGAGCGTCTAATATGGGTCCTTGTTAAACCTCTCCTAAATTCACACACACAGCACCCTATCACTCAAATAGGATCGACATAATTTAACCGAAGTATGTGATAATGGGATATACCGTCAAATACCTACTCGATAAAAAAATTAGTAATGTTAAACCGATCCTCTATTATCCGCAGCGACAAACAAATCATCCGTATGTCCTGCGCAGAAGTCCTAACTAAAGTTTCGGCAAAATTGCATAGATTCAAGAAAATCTCTTAGATGACAGTTCATAATTTTTTCAAGAACCTAGGATAGGTACTACACTGATTGGACGGAGACTTCCTACGGCAGAAATATTTGTTGACTCCGACGTCACACAAAAGCTCTCTTTCAGGAAGACGGAAAGTAGTATCAAAATTAAACTGTATACTGTACTACTGTATGCTGTACTCTTTGAAAAATTATTAATGCAGCTAATAAGTTGTTACTTAAAACCTGATAAAATATAAACAAAGTATAGAATGTAACAATTGATTTATTTAAATATAATATTAGTCACTAGTATATGCAAGTATTGACACAATAATTATTAAAAACTAACAAAGGAAAAACAACAACCAGAGAATAAATTTTCGTTTGTAGCACTTACTGCTATTTTTGAACTCTCCGACAATAGTTGGCCGTCATTTGAGGATCCCAGCTTCCTTGATACGAAGTTTTTAATGATTTTTAAATCTTGAGAAATTTCTCGTCTTGTTCATCGCTTACAAGCACCTAATTTTTCTGGAAGCGTATCAAGATGACTATGAATGAAATGTAGCTTTATGGTATGCTCATGTTACAACCTAAGTGGTGAAATTTTTCAAGTATTGATTGCACTAGATTTTTATCATTGCAGGTTTTTTTATTTCCAAGAAAATTGTTCACGACCATTATAAATGAAGTCCAGGCGTCTTTCTCAATTTCGTTCATAAGAAAAAACACTAAACAACTCAACCCACTAAACACCAAAAACTTTTAACTAAACACCAACACCTTTCGACAGCAAAGCTGTCATTATCAAGCCGATAATAAAAACTGAAAGTTTTTGGTGTTTAGTGGGTTCATGTGTTTAGTGTTTTACTTCTGCATCAAGAGATCCAGTAAAGAACTTCGTTCAAAGTTAATGAAATTTGGATTTTTCATTAAAGTTCTAATTTGAGGTCGTCAAATACACGAGCTTTAATTTTTTCGTTACTTGGGCGTGAAAACTGTTTACATAATATATATGTACTGGAAATAGTTTCTTTGCAAATCTGGAGCTTTAAGATATTGCTGCATAAGAACCAAATTTAATGTAAAAAAGTGGAAAAATTACTTTTTGTCTGTTAACTAAAGGTTCTTTTCTCTAACATATAGGGATGTTCTTGGTGGTCAATGCTTCTAAATGAAGTGTTGGTTTCTAGCTCTACCATTATGTCGTCCATTTTTCATGTATAAGTCAACAAACTATATAACCAACGGATATCATAAAAATACTACTTCCCATACAATCTTTGCCCCTCTTCCAGGGAGTCGAATTTGAAAAGTATCGGAGAACGTATTTCAGTACCAGATCGAAGAACGATTATTTACCATATAAACTATGCCACCCTCTTTCACATCCTTAGGGGTTCAATTGAAAAAATGACGAAAAATATGTTTTAATAATTTTGCCAAACAGCATTAATAATAATAATTTCAAGAAAATTGTCGTGCTGGGAAGCGTAACAAACGCTTACTAGTAATAGTATAATTGAAAGAAAAATTTAGTACGTCAACCTTTACAATATAAATTACATAAGTGTAGGATCATATTCGATTAGCCTGTTTACCTGTATAACTAATATCCATGTACGCTTATGAGGTTCCCAAACACGTCGCTTCTTATTTGCTGATAAGTGTTTTGACAAACTTCCCGGAATAGTATATTATATGGTTAAGTAACATTACTTTGCCTATTTTGACAACCCTATCTGAAACTATTAAAACTATTGAATAATGCAATAAATTTGCCGAGTCGATGCACCAGTATTTTGATTGAACTTTCGACGATAAATAAATCTCACCTTTTCTATATATGTAAGTAATGGGGCAATCAAATTTAAATTGCTTTAATGTTATCATTGTATTAGTGGAAAATCCTTTCATTAGTCGTTCTGTTTTTATTTCAGCACATACGACACCATCGTGACCGATTTAAAAGACAACAAGGGGCGCACCTCTATTTACCAGGCAGTTACGTGACAAGTGGAGATGGAGACGATGAGCCAGACGGTGGACCTTGGCTGGAATGGTCGTCGCCAAGCCAGTGCAGTAGGACATGCGGGGGCGGTGTCTCCACCCAGTATAGACAGTGTACACCGGGCTACCACTGTAGCGGACCTACGAGAAGGCATTTCTCGTGTAATACTCAGGTGAGTAATCGTCTTTAAGATGTAGGAAGATGTAGTTAGGCAGGTCTATGAACTTCCACGTAAGGATATAAAACGTTCGTTTTTTGATCTTTAACTTTCAAATTCTAAAGGGATGCTTTATGGAGTGGGCCTAAAAGCATGGCGTGGGTGTATTGTACTAATGGAAATAATGTCTTTATATGCCGAAGAAAACGCGTTCGTAGATTAATGTTAAGTAGCATGACACAAACAGCATTTACAATTGAAACACTTTGGACCATAAGTTTTATTTATATACAGAGGTCCATTGAAAATATATGAATAAATACTTACATCAAAAGTTTTGACTTAATAATAGAATAAGAGAGAGTAAGTATTGCTAAAACGCACTTTCAGTTAGTCACACATAATAATATTTCTGATTAGATTTAATTGGTTTATAACAAAACACAAATACGTCTTATTATTTCTTTATTTGAGTATTTATATAAATGAAATGTAATTATTGAATATTTAATTTTTTTTTGTATAATGCGAATACAAAAATTCTATTGAAAACACAAAATAAGTGGAAGAAGATATATAAATTAACGTAAAAAATTAAATAGAGATAAAGACATACATATATACATATGTATCACGTAAATCAGGCAGGAGGAATAGGAAGGAAAGAAAACGGAAATATTTTAATCGGTGTGGGGAGAACAGCGTCTTTAACATTTATTAAGAAAAAATGGTGTAGTGCTTCAAGAATAGCATCCAAGGCATTTCTATGCACAAGAGAAAAAACTAACTGCAATAGTTTAAATATAACTACATCAGTTTGAATATTCCTTCTACTGTCGAGGTATTTTAAAACTTTTACCAAGGGGGTCAATGAAATTACTCCACATTTTTCTTTACATAAAACTGTAAATTATTGCCATATCCTGAACATGTAAATGAAATAAATTTAAGTACATGAACTTCGATACCCTGTTTATAGTGAGAAACGTCGACCTCCTCAAAATAGCCATCAATCGCAAACTCCACCTTTTCATTCTTGGCAAATCTTTTACCACCAAGCCGTTTTTTCTGACGAATAGGGTGGGCGAGGAAGCAATTCGAACTTTAATTCATTAATTTGGGCATAGCAACAACGCACGCACTGGTGCATTATCTTCATGAAACAACACTTTCTTTTTCGTCAAATGTGGCCGTTTTATCTTGATTTCATCACTGAAATGCTGCAATAAGTTCGCATAATACTCGCCGTTGATTGTTTTTTCCTTTCTGAAGATAATGAAAATTATTCCACGCATATCCCAGAAAACTGACGCCGTTGCTTTACTGGCAGATGGAACTGCCTCCGCCTTCTTTACACCCGATTCTCTCCTTTGAGTCAATTGTTTTGACTGCTGATTTGAGTTGTAAAGTGATGCACCCATATCAACGCAAAAACTCTGCTTTATTAGCGTAAAACTTCGCCGAACACTGGATTGAAAGATCCTCACGACGCATAGCCAAGTTTTCAATCAATATGTGATGCAGCGCACTTTTTGAGATGCGTATCATATCTGCTCGCGCACTTTCACTCGACGGTCATCCAATACCATTTTGTAGATTTTCTTCACCATTTCTGGTGTGGTCACCTTATTTGGTTGACCACTGCGATGTTTGTCTTGACAGCTCGTACGGCCTCGTTTAAACCCTGCTACCCAATGTTTTACTGTTGTAAACAAGGGAGCAGACTCTCCTTCCCTTACCCTCCAAAGTAGAATCTAGCTATCGGTTAGACTGAGACCTTTCAAATGAAAGTATCGTATCACATAACGATGACCGATTTTCTCCATGTTTAAAAATTCACTGAGAATGTCCATAATTGATGACTGTCAAACAAATACTGAACAATGTACAACAAAATTCAGCTCTTAAGCTAAAGGTTAGTACTTTCTACTGTAATGATTCAGTCGGATACTTCTGGGGCTATCCTCGTATGTTGTTAAAAAAAAATTGATCTTGAATACACTACTCGGCTATAGATAGCTACCCACCACTGTGTGTGCCACAGAGATCCCTTGTATAAGTATACATCTAATTTTGCGTAAATTTTATTTATTGCTTCGTTACAATTACAAAAATAAGTGGCGTTGGTATTTTGTTGCAGAAAATCCTCATATCAGCAAAATTTATAACAAGTAATACGTTAAGGAACCTTTAGAAAAATGAATCGCTATATGCCTATTTTAATACTTAGCTACTATAGTTACGTATTAAAACTGCTCGTGCTTAACAATATTCTAATGTTTGTCCTCACAAAAAATAAGAATTATATTTAAGACTACTTTAAGTAACTTATTATTATTATTATTACGGTTTGTCTCCCAGAATAATTAAACAAAAATTCCTCAGTAAAATAATCCTATCATGTCTCGACATAAAACGTTCGAAACAATCTATCTAATGATGCAACAAAAGATCTAGCTATGATAAACACAATTTACGCATCCTTATAAATATAGGATCTTTTTCTATTCCAAATATCTTCGTGCTGTTGTGACTCTATTGTAACATATGCGTCACTTATATTCTAGCTTAATCATCCCCCGGGTAGCTAATAATCATTATAAAATCGTCCTGCTGTGATTTCGTGTTCTCGTCAAAAATCGACATTAAAGGTCCAGACACATTTCTTGAAGTATGGCGGTATACTCAGACAAATGATTGTTTTGTATTCTGGTTGAATTACATTGTCTAAATTTACAAAATAAAAATCTCTAACGTCATTATTAGAGTAGCTTTCACTTTTTGTTTGCATGTCGAATATGGTCAAACTGAGAGAGAGGGCGCCTAGAATAATAAAATGAATTGTTGGTGCGGCTAAAAATAACAATGTCTTCCTTATTGTATATGCAGATAAGAACGCGTGTGAACTACAGAATCTTTTAGCTGAAGAGTGAAAGACAAATATTTACATTCACGAGGAAATAGACGTATGTACGGACTAAAAGGAAAAAAATAAATGCTTTGGATCGATTACAATTTTTGTTAAGAAAACACCTTTTAAAAATGTCCTAACCTGCGATAGGTAGCGAATAAGAGTTCATTTGTTTGTGTGAGAGTACTTTGAATAGACTTGAATAAACTCGTAGAACAATAGAATGTTCAACAACGATGTGGTTCTTTAATTATTACTTTGTTTTACAAGCAGATTAGATATTTGAATATTGAATAATTTAGAAACATTTCTATTTCTACAGAATGTTCAGAATATGTGTAATTTGTTTATTTTATGAGATACCACATATATTTTCCATTAGTGAAAAATAGTTTAAAACTTAACATAACAAATATCCTGTTTACAAAAATGTACCCCTCTCATGTGGACTTCATTGTGGACAGCCAAATATCTCGCTTTAATAAAAATATTGCTGCAGAGCAATGACGATTAAAAGGAAAGCCTCATACGCGCTACGCTATGTGTCTGGCAATACAAAAGATAACGAAATTTTGTATATTTTCGAAATTTAACAAGAACAAATTTTAATTAATATAATACAACAATCAAAATGCAACGTATATAACAAGAAATAATCGCGTGGACTTGACTGCAGGACTCCTATAGTTAGTTCTTTAACATCCAGTTTGAGAATGGCTTCGTTATGTAATAGACGTTTTCGATTTCTTAGTTGTTCCAAATTTTCAAATATGGCTGTTTCCCTACTCTAATTCTCTGTACAACTACAGCAACTGATCAATTTCAGGGCAGACCTATTTAAACCAATATTAGTATATCTACTGGAAGTGTTTAAAAACTTAAGTATCGATTTTTCCTTCTTGATAACTTTTCACAATCTAGCAGTTCCAAATCGATGATTATTTGTTTCTGGTGTCGTCTTTTCTGAAATAATTAACGGCAGCATAGCAACAACGAACTTTTTCCAAACACAACAAAATCGCCTGATGTGTCAATCGTTTCAAATTCAGTATTATTTATAGCTAATCTTAAGAGTTATCCATTAGAATTTTGCTGAAACTTGACTTGAAAAAAAAATTGTGTTATTGTAATATGTACAGGGTGCGCCAGTGGAATGTACTTGGTTTGGAGAAGTAATAATACCAGTCAGGATTAATAATAGTTGAAAAGTATATACAGGATGAAATGGCACAATAGATGCAGTTTATTGTAACTTTATTATTTTTTAGAAATTACATTAACCAAATGACTTCCACGGAGTTGAATACATTCTTCAATTCTGACGCACAAATTGTTCATAACGGCGTCTCTAGTCCTCTCGTTAATGGTTCGAACTTCCTGGGTGATGTTGTTTTGGTTGTTCGTTACTGCAATATCTAAAATTTTGCTTATTTACCGCTCCCGAAAGATAAAAATGGGCCTCGTCAGACATGATTAAATTGTCCAACAGGTTTGGCCTATCATTTAACAATTGTTGAAATTGTTGGCAAAATTCCAGTCGGTTTGGTCTATCCTGCGGTGAAAGTTGATGAACAATTTGAATTTTGTAACTTTAAATCTTTATGCATAATTCTCCGCAATGTGGTATTCGATAGATTTAGTGCCTGGGACTGTCGTCTTGTTGAACGAGTAGGGCTGCGCTCTACAGATTGTCTTACACGATCAATGTTTGCCGCTGTACGCACGGTACGGGAAGAACCAACGAACTGATTACGGACACTGCCAGTTTGTTGAAGTTTCCGAAACCATGCTAAAATTGTCTTTTCGGCTGGAATATTACCTTGCCGTTGCACGTTAAATTCCCGTCGAAATCTACGTTGAGTAGTAATAATCGACTTTGTTTCGATGTAAGCCGCCACAGCAAACACACGTTGTGTTATCTGCTAATTCTCCATGACAACTAAAATGGCATCTCATAAACTCCTACGCAAGCGCAACGTCACTCTCTCACCTCTTTGAAGTTAGTCGGGAAAAGACGCCAAAACCAAGTACATCCCAGTGGCGCACCCTGTATAACGTTTCTTATAATTATTGCATTAAATGTTTAGTTAATAAAAAGCGAAAAATATTGTAGTATACATATGTATGTATAGCCTTCTCTTTCTCCAAAACCAATACTTTAAACAAAAAAATGATTGTTCTAAGTACGTAAACCCTCAATCCATATAAATATGCAATGTGTGCCCCGAAAAGTGTTTCGATGTAGTACTTTCTATACAGTGTCCAGCAATAGCACAAATTTTGTAGCCTGTGAGGTCACTCGACCTAAAAAGTAAGCAGATCAGTGATTTTGGAACACGTTTGTATAGTGAAAAACTGAAAAATCGGGAATAACTCCAAAACCGTTGGAGATAGACATTTTGATACCTGTATAAAATTAAGAGAGAATTAAATTTTACATCCAATTATGTAAAAATTGCTGGGCAGCTCTATTTAAAGAAAAATAAAGTTATCCATGATTTTAGAGCTTGAAGATTACAGATCCCTATTTAACAATCTTGTATATTGTACCCATTTTGTTTTTTGGATAGAACACATGGGTTCTTTCATGCTTAAGCGGACACTGAAATCCGCATCAATCTAACTTTCACAGTTAGGAGATATTTTAAAATTTCCAAGATCCTGCAATGTCATTTGTTCTAAACGTAATGCAATTCAGAAACCATGCAACATAGATCCAATGTATGCTGAATAAAATGCCATTTAAATTTAACGATGAATCCAAAACTGCAATAATATACAGGTGTTCCATTTAAAATAAAGAGTTGACATCTACTTTCGGTAAAGCCGAAATTCCACCATTACTAAAAATATTTTCCTGACATACTGCCACAATACAGTATTGGTCGGCATGTGAATGGAATTCCCAACTTTATTCGTAAGAGAAGTATGGAAGCCTGACACACTATTGTAGGATCCTGTATATGGTTAACATTCCGGCAACGCTATCTTTTGCAACAAAATGTTTTGCATTACCAACTTACCAGCTGCTGTCATATTTAAATTTCGAGGAAGCTTTAGACTAAAAAAGTATCGTTGTATAAAAGCAATACTCTTAGCAGCCAAAAAATGCCCAATTCAAGGCATGCCTCCGTTTTTGCACTTTCAAAACTTTGCTCTATATATCAAACATCCGGAAAACTGATTTTTTTGTCATTTCTTTGAAACTGAATCATACAATGTAAATAATGTTCTAACTAAGTTTTATATCTGTTATAGTACCTCTCAGTAATATTAAAAAAAATTAATAGAGTGTAAATTTTTGAAAGAGCCTGTGTCTTGAAATCAGGCAATTCTGTCGTTAAAAAACCGTGTCGTTTTAATACATAACCAGGCAGAAATTTTCCAATTTCAAAAAGTAATTAAACTAAAAAAGCAGTATTAATATTCAAGTACACGAATAAATGAAAGCAATTAAAGTTAGTTACATATGTATGTACATATGTATGTACCCAATTAACTATTTAAGTGGTTCAATCATGTAATTAATTACAATCTTATTGTTTTAGGATTGCCCAGATCTAGCAGATTTTAGAGCGTTGCAATGTGCTGAATTTAATAGTATTCCATTTGAAGGTACACTGTATGAGTAAGTAAATAAAAATATTTATTATTGTATTATATATACTTTTTAATTTTCTTGTGAAATATAATTTTAAAAATGTCCAATTTAGAGGTACATTGCGCCATCTCTGGAGCATTTTCAGATCTACATAAAATTACTTCCTGTTATTTGCAGTTCTCTACTTTAGTTTTTCAGATATCTGAAATATCAACGTTGTGAATCATAATTTTTAATAAGCTCCATTTAGTTAATTCCTCACTATAGTCAATTATAATAAATATTGTTTTTAATCGTTTGTAGATTGTTTGTAGGTGTTCGATAGCGAATTGCCAACGTTTTATAGTCAATAGTTTTGTAGCAAACAATAAAACAATTTTTTAGGAAATACCTATGTGATGTTAAGCCTTCATGTCGTCATTTTGTTACCACATTCAATTTATTAGAATCTTTTTAGGTATTTAATAACAAATTTCCAACATACTAATTAATAGTTTATTAATAAATAAAACAAATGTAGTAGAATAGTAGGCAGGCAACCAAAATGACACCAGAAAAGTGTTTAGTGGGGAACATGTAATTTTAACTCATCATGGCCATACTTGCGGTCGAATTTAATTTTTTTTTGGCAAAATGATTTGTAAGTTGTTTGTAGCTGCTTAATACCAAATTTCCAACGTTTGATAGTTAGATAGATTATTAATAATAATTGCCTATTTTGGATGGACTAAAATCACTAAACTTATTATCGTTTCAAATAAACTATTGAATACACTACCAAAGATCTACAAATGATTCTGTTTAGAAAAAATTAAATTCGATGACATTAGGTAGCCGTGACAGGTTAAACCAACATATATTCACCATAGGAACTTATTTTATTGTTTACTAATAAACTATTCCAAGCATCTATACTATCTACAAACGATTTTGCCCAAAGTACACTAAATTTGAGGGTAAAGTGGCCATAATGAGTTAAAATTACATGTTCCCCATAAAACGTTTTTCTGATGTCGTTTTGGTTGCCTGTCTAATACTTACTGCATTTGTTTTATTATTTATTACTAAATTGTCAACTACCAAACGTTCGAAATTTTCTATTAAGCACCTAAAACTACCTACTAACAATTCCGCTTAAATGAAATTGAATTTGGTGGTACAATGACGACATGAGGGGCTAACATCACATAGGTTTTTCCTAAGAATTTGTATTATTGTTTGCTAATAAACTATTTACTATCCAACTTTGGAAATTTGTTATCAAACACCTACAAACAATTATAAACAAGATTTATTATAATTGCTTAACTTTATGAAGCTTTTTGAATATCTACTAGAAACATGGGACTAATAATTTAAAAAATTTCAGATTATTGTCCACCTACAGTTTATGTTAAAATTATTATAGATAATATATGTATATGTAGATAGAGATTTATAAATTATTATTTGTAGAATAATTTTAATTAAAAATTAAAAATTTAATCATTACTGTGTAGATGGGTTCCATACACAAAATCTCCCCAACCATGCGAATTAAATTGTATGCCAAGAGGTGAGAGGTTTTACTACAGGCATAAGTTACAAGTAGTAGATGGTACACAATGTACGGAAGAATCTTTGGATGTTTGTGTAGAAGGCAAATGTCAGGTAAAATCATTTTGATCGTTCTTTTGAAATGCTTGGTGCATCGTACTGATCTGTGAACATTTTACAGCCCGTTGGCTGTGATATGATGCTGGGTTCCAATGCGAAAGAAGACCAGTGTAGGGTATGTGAAGGTGACGGCACCACATGTAATACCATGCACGGACTATTGGACATGCAAGATCTGCAAGTTGGTGTGTTTATTCAAACTGTTTTACAAATTGGTATTATTAATGTTATATATTTATAGGCTACAATGATGTATTGCTGATACCTTCAGGAGCCGTAAATATAAAAGTTTGGGAAGCCAATAGGTCTAATAATTATTTAGGTAAGTTTAGTCAAATGGCATATTAGTGTTATTAGAATATAATCCCTGTTTATAGCAATAAGAAATGCAACTGGATATTACTACTTAAATGGAAATTGGAGAATTGACTTCCCGAGAACTTTAGATTTTGCTGGGTCAAAATTTCACTATGAACGGTCTCCTCAAGGATTTTCTGCCCCAGATACAATTACATGTTTAGGTCCTATTGAAGAATCACTTTTCATTGTGGTATGTAAACATATTTATTGAAGTGTTATTATTATTGTTATTCGCAAACGACTAATACAAGTTGAAAATAATTTAGGCGCAAAAACTTATCCGATTCCCCTTACAAGTAAATAGATATTAACCCATAACACATAACATTAACATAAAGAAAAATATTGAAATGAATTGAATGATAGAATACATTAAATAGAGTTGTCAATAATAGTCCCCATTGATCTTAAATTACTTAGGTTTATTAGTAATAGAAAATAGCAATTATGCATCAAAAATACTTTATACATAGGTATATAAATATTTTTTATTCCTTTTAGTTATTATATCAAGATAGAAACGTAGGTATACATTACGAATATAGCATTCCGAAATCAGTCCAGCATCCAACTGATACCGAAACATATGCTTGGACTTTCGATCAATTTACCACATGTTCAGCGTCTTGCGGAGGAGGTAATGCTTTTATATGCATTCACATATTTTTAAGACGTTTAAATTGTAAATGACTATAGGTGTTCAGTTCAGGAACGTTTCTTGTGCCGGAAGAAAGTCGTTAGAGCCAGTCGATCCAAATCTATGTGATGTGAATAATAAACCAGTAGAAACACAAAAATGCGGCGAGATACCTTGTGATCCAAAATGGGTGGCTAAAGATTGGGAAAAATGCTCAGCCCTTTGTGGCACTGGCGGTACACAAACACGGAAAATTTATTGCGAGCAAATTATTTCTAGCGGCGTTCCTAGTATAGTAGATGATCAACAATGTGCTAATTTACAAAAACCAACTACAGAACAAGCATGCAATCAAGGAGTCGTGTGTGGCGAATGGCATTTTGGTCCATGGAAACCAGTAAGTATTAATACAATTTTTTCATGCTGTAGAAGTACTTTGATTCTAAATAACTAGACATATACAGACAATTATAGTTATATCCGTGTAGTACAGTCACAAACACTAAATTACATACACGTTCATTGTTATAACTTCGTTTTAGTGTAACCGGTTGTGCGGAAAAGGAAAAGAAACAAGAGAGGTCAATTGTTATAGAAAAGTAGATGGAAAAATTACAGTGTTAGACGAAGCTGAGTGTTTACGTGCCGAGAAACCGGAGTCTTCAAGAAGCTGTTCATTAAGGCCTTGTGAAGGAGTTGATTGGGTAGCTTCAGAGTGGTCAGGGGTAAGTTCAATCCTGACAATCTAAGCAAAAAAAATTGAATATCATTATTACATAATACAGTTTATCGTGTATATGATTACCTATAAAATAAGTAGACTTTATAATTATACTTTACATTATAGTGTGCCAACAAATGCGGTCTTAGCGAAGAAACTCGTATGGTTCAATGTATGACTGCATCAGGAGAAATATATCCAGATAAATTATGTGCACTAGATGAAGAAAAACCAGAAACTTCTAGGAAATGTGTAACGAAAGCAAAAGGTTGCAATTATGAATGGTATGCGTCACAATGGAGTGAGGTAACTATTTTATTTCTTTCTATCCCTACTGTCAGGTTCATTTTCTTATTGTAATAGAACAAGTATATGTTTAGTGTTCGGCAAAATGTGGTAGTGGACTTCAAACAAGAAAGGTATTTTGTACGAAAACTACAGATGATGGATTTCAAAAAGTAGATGAATCGAACTGTGATCTGTCCAAAAAATACAGTGCCACTCAAAATTGCACTGCTGAAGAAACAGAATGCCCAGGAGAATGGTTTACAGGACCATGGACACAGGTATTTTACAAAAATTAATTAAAATGTTTTGTTATATTGTTTTAGCACCCACAAAGTTATTTTCTGATGTTTTAATATTGCAGTGTACAAAATGTGGCACTGGATGTTGTTCTAAAACAAGAAAAGTACTCTGTATCAAAAATAACACCGCAGTACACGTGAAACAGTGCGATCCAGACTTAACACCATCTAGTTCGGAAGAATGTGCTAAACAAACCTGTGTTGACGGTAAGAACACTTAATATTAAAAAATAAGTTAATAACAAATAATCTTATGTTATTCTCCAGAAAGTCGACCTGTTGAACCAGTTGTAGTGGTAGTGACAACTGAGGAACCGGAATTACCTGAAACCGATGACGAATACGAAATTGTAGAAACAGACGAGTGCGATGATGGTGAGTGGGTTGATTCAAACAACATTCCGCAACCAAAACTAGGTCCTAGCGAAAAATTGCTAGCAGGAGTAAGTATCATCATTAATAAATTACATATAAAAAATAATTCGTACATTGTAATATAACTTGCTGTACTTTTTAGGGTTCGAAATCGCAATGGCAAAATACAGACCCTAGTTCGAGATATCATGTCGCAATTAATCTTGCTGAAGATGAACTTATGTTACGGGACTCCGCTCTTACACCTTCCTACATCGGAGATGATCTATCTAATCAAGTGGTTGGTTCTGGAGATGATCCTATAGAGTCTGCGACTGACACAACTATAACGAGCGGATTTATATTTGACGAAGGTTCTGGGGCTAGCATGCTTACCACCTTCGAGGGTAGCGGCGATGATACCGGAACTCCCGGTGTTACTGAGACTATCTTTACTCAAAAAGTAGCATATACGCTTGGTAGTTCCATAGGTACGTCGGATGTATTTGATATTGATTACACCATTACATCTGACGTAGATACGGATGTAACCGAATCTAGTACAGAATTTGAAATCACAGGAATTACTACAGAAGAAGCGATATCAAAAGCCACAGAGTTAACATCAGAAACTGATTCACAACCAACTTTAGTCACTGAACTAGTTACAGAAAGTATCGGAACTACAGAAGAATTAGAAGAAGTTACTGATGCAACTGATACTACTTACGAGGTTTCTAAAATAACATTCGAAACATCTGAGGCTGAAGCTACGTCTGATGCTCTTTACACACAGACTACTGATATTACTACTGAGGAACCAGCAACAACTCCACAACTTTCACTAACATCTGACAAAGTGTCTACGGACGAAACAACTATTACAGAAACAACAGAAGAAGAAGTTACGGGTATTACGGAAAGTAGTACCATAGCTCTTGAAGTTACAACCGACAAGGTCGCTACAGAGGTAACAGAAATTAGTAGTATACAACCTGAAGTATCAACTGAAGAAGAAGCTACGGGTCCAACTCTGATTACCAGTGAACAACCTGAAGTTACGTCGGAAGACGCAGTTACAGTTTCAACTGTACTTACTAGTGAACAACCTGAACTCACGTCTGAAGAGCCCGTTACAAGTGCTACTGAAATTACTAGTGCACAACCTGAACTGACGTCTGAAGTGGCAGTTACAAGTGCTACTGAAATTACTAGTGAAGCTGTTGCAGAAGTAAGTGAAGTAACGACTAAGAAAGATGAAATTACTACCGAAGAAAGTGTTACTACCGAACAACCTGAGGTTACATCTGAAAAAAGTATTTCACCCGATATTACCGTTAAAGTAACTGCAACGGAATCAGATTTAACTAAAATTACGGAAGGAATGACTAGTGAACTGCCCTTAACAACCGGAACGGCTAAACTTGATGTAACTACTACCGGTTCACCTATGACTGAAGAGACTACGGTAACAGAAGAAAAAGTTGTAACAACGGCAGGAATTGAAGTTACTACAGAAGAATCGACGGAAGTCACCGAAGAAGAAACGCACGTTACAGATGAAATTACTACAGAAGGAATCATTAGCACAACCGTAAAATCTGTTGTGGCTAGTGTAGCTAGTGTATTCACTAAACTTACAAGCATTTCTGAAGAATTTAGTACTATTAGCGGAATAACAGAAGAAGTTACAACTATAGAACCAGAAAATGTAACTACTCCAGAAGAAGTTACGAAGATAACCGAAGAAATAACGGAAATGACAACAGAATACGATATTTGGTCTTCAACTGAAGGAACTATTCGTTCAACTGAAACATCATCTGTAATTGAAATATTTACCATTAAACCTCGATGGTGCAAGAGATTAAAGAAACCGAGTTGCAAACGAAGCGAATTTGGTTGTTGTCCGGATAAAATCACACCTGCAACTGGACCATTTGATAAAGGTAATAAGACTCTTTTTATAGTAATTGCTAATTTCAATACTAATCTATACATATTAGGCTGTCCGATACCGAAAACATGCGTTGAGACTAAATTCGGTTGTTGCGAAGATGGAGTTTCACCAGCTTCTGGTAAGGACTATAAGGGTTGTCCTGCATCTGCGTGTGACCAGACATTGTTTGGATGTTGTCCGGATAATAAGACGTCCTCACAAGGAAATAATAACGAAGGATGTCCACCTCCCCCACCAGAATGTCTCAAATCGAAGTAAGTATATGTAAACATAATCTTTTTGTAAATATGAAATTATGATTTTTTTCCGAAATATATAACAATATCGCCACAATTATAGGGCGGCCAGGACGTACTACTAGTGCTTATACAACACATATTGTTACTAACCCTACTTACACATGTAAGCATATACAGTATAAACCAGGACATAATCAATTAAAACTAATATTTAATACCATTTAAAAATGTGTTCATTTTTTGTATAATGAAAGTATATGTTAATTGGCAGATTCGGATGCTGTGAAGATAACGCTACAGAAGCACAAGGACCAAATAGTGAAGGCTGCAAACAGAAAGAAACATACACTGTTGAGGGAGAGGAAGAAGGAGTTACTACGACACCTATAACATCAGAAGCAACTACAGTAGAAGAGGAAGATTGTAGCGAAACAACTTACGGTTGCTGTCCAGATCTTGTATCCGTTGCTCAAGGCGAAAACTTCAAAGGATGCGATCTAGTAGACTCTACGGACTGCACAAAATCATACTATGGCTGCTGTCCAGACAATGTGACATCAGGTATTATTATATTTCGTGTGGTTTTACAGCAATAGACGAAGCACGTCATAACTAAGAACATCAGTATATTCTAAGAAATGGGCCAGGCACCGACCTTACTTGCATGAAATTACTAGTTTATAAAAGTCTATTCATTGATTCTCTTAATTTATGTATTCATATTTTATTGATTAGCGCAAGGAGAGAACAATCAAGGTTGCGAAGCAGAATGCGCGAAACATGTTTTCGGTTGCTGTGATGATGGCGTTACTCCAGCTCATGGTTACAGTAAAGAAGGATGCTGTCTTAACACACCATATGGTTGCTGTCCAGATAATATCAAGCCTGCAGAAGGACCTAAATTGGAAGGATGTGGTTGTGAATATTCAGCATTTGGCTGCTGTCCAGATAACATCACGCCTGCTCGAGGAAGCGGTAACGAAGGTTGCGGTTGCCAATACACAGAACATGGATGTTGCCCAGATAATCATTCTGAAGCTCAAGGTGCTGATTATGAAGGTTGTTCGTGTCACACGTTTCAATTTGGATGTTGTCCGGACGGTATTACAGTTGCTAGAGGTCTTAGAAATGAAGGTATAGTCATATATGTTTACTAATTCTTTATTAATATATCTATTCAATTTTATGCTATAATAGGCTGCGGTTGTGCTTATTCTGAATTTCGTTGTTGTCCGGATGGAAAGACTGCTGCTACGGGACCAAATCTTGCTGGATGCAATTGCTTATCTTCAAAGTATGGTTGTTGTCCAGATGGCCAAACTGAAGCGCAAGGAGAAGATTTTGATGGTTGTATAGATGCACCAGAAAATTTGCAAGGTAAGTATTATAAGCTCTCCGAACTTGATTATCTAAAAATTATATATCAGACGGTCTTGTTTTATTAACAATACAATTACAAAAGCATTATGGGATTGAAATAAAAAGAAAACATTTTATTATTTCTCAGCCTTTTTCTAAAAACCAGTATTAATACATTATTTGTGTGTCTTCAGCGCACTGCGAGTTAGTTAAAGATAGAGGAACGTGTAGAAATTATACAGTAAGATGGTTCTACGATATGGAATATGGTGGCTGCTCAAGATTTTGGTATGGAGGTTGCGAAGGAAATGGTAACAGATTCAAGTCAAAAGAAGAATGTCATAATGTTTGTGTGGAGCCTTCTGCAAAGGGTACCTATTATATTTTAGCATATTAGTAGTTTTCAAGTAAATGTAATACAGTTTTATAATGACCTTGACCTAATTTAATTTATTACTAGTAATATGAACATTCCGCTAAACATCATCAGCTAATTTATGAACTATTCTTTTTCAGATAGATGTAATTTACCAAAGGTTGCTGGTCCCTGCGAAGGGTTCTATCCTCAATGGTATTACGATAAAGATCGTAATATTTGTAATCACTTCGTGTATGGTGGGTGTTTGGGTAACAATAATAGGTTTGAAACAAGAGAAGAATGTGAAAAACTTTGTGTTAGTGATAGTATACGTGGTAAGTATATATTTTATTTAATTGTTGTTGAAAAAATCATTTTAATGAGTAGAATAAATAAATGTATTATTCTTTTATGTTTAGATCCTTGCGAACAACCTCGTGAACCAGGTCCTTGTAATGGTAATTTTGTGAATTGGTTCTACAATAAAGAATCTAGTAATTGCGAACAATTCGTGTTTGGAGGATGTAAGGGTAATGATAACAACTTCGCAACGGAAGCAGCGTGTAGACAACAATGCGGCCATATAGGTGACAAGAAATGTAAGAGTTCCTTGTATACTTAAAATGTAGTAAACCTAGCTTGGTTTTCAGTTGTTGTGCACAGTATGTTATTTATGTTACTTCAGTTGTAGTTTGAACTAATCTTGTATATAGTTGATGTGTTTTATGTTGTTGTATTGGCTACTGTTCTACAAAGGAAGATTTTAGTATCCTTTTTGAAGCAAGCAAAGAGTTCGACCATTAATTTGATGATAAGTACAGATTCAATTTAACACTTCCTATGTCAGTATTACTTTTGTAATCATTGCATTATCCTAAAAATTACAGTTTTCTCTATCATGCCTACAATAAATGAAATCTGCATCTTATGATATTTGCATCTTTCCTTATTGAACTAATGACATCTTTTATATTGTCTGGTTTTTGCCAATCGGCAAACAGGAAATGTCCTTGTTTAAAACCAAATAATAAAACTTTGTATGAAAGTTAAATATATTGTCTATATAACTGATTTCGGCCGAACATAAAAAAAATTAGGTTAATGTAAATCAATTGACCATTTCTGAACCGTTGATAAAGTGGTTCCAGCTCATATCGTAGCTGAACGTCTTAAGTCCTCATGGTGGTACGTTTGACTCTTTCAGTAAGCTGCTTTTAGGAAAGGTCTATCGTTCGATTTTCAATTGCATAACTGAGGTTATTTGGCAAGATAAAGGTACTTGGCGCAATATTTTTACATGTATCAAGCGCCTTTGATACCATCTAGCATCGGTCTCTCATTTACAAGTTATTAATGATTGTGTTCTTTCTTCTAATACAGAATTTTCTATATTCCAAGGACCTATCCCGTTTGACACCTCTCACCAAGATAAATGTGCATCTTGTGTATCAACTAGATATAGGGACATATCCCAAATTTGTATGTCTAAAATACACTAACATTGATTTTATAACTGAATTCGGTTGGACGTTGACTGAACCAAAGAGTTGCATATTTCACAAGTAAATCCATTCCACCTTTGCATTATTTATGTTCTAAGTTCCGACAATGCCCATTATGAGTCATCAGTTAATATTTGATTCTTTTCATTCCACACAGTTTCAATTACATTGAGGTCAGTACTGTTGGCTAAGGAACGATGTTAACGTTGTGATCGTCAAACTACTTTTTGTTGTTTTGACTATATGACAGGCCGTCCCACGCATTTCCTGACAAATGTAATTTTCGTCAACATTTCGCTTTGCAATACTTGGTAGCAGACTCTTTTGTTATTTCGCAGCATTTGTCGAGCAACTCCAAATTATCACTATTTTAAAAATTGTGCCGTACTTATGTTTAGTACGAATTGCGTAAATGGTTTTCTTTTGTTTAGAGGCACAAAAAGCACCTAAAATTAATTAAAAACACATAAAAAATCTTCCTTTGTAACATGTGCCACAAATAACATTAATTTTATTATAGTTAGTTGTAAAACACTAATATTTAAATGACTGTTTATGCGTTGTAACTAATAGCATGTTTATTTGTCTAAACTGTTTGTGTTGCCATTACTAGCTAGCTGTACTCTGCCGAAAGTGCAAGGTAATAGTATAGAAGTTCTTCCTCGTTGGTATTATAACTCCACAGAAGAACGATGCATGCCATTCTATTTTACTGGTGGCACTGGTAATAATAACAACTTTCCAAGTCAGTATCATTGCGAACTTGATTGCCCGAAACAATACGGTAAGAAAAATTGTTGTAATTAATTAATTACCTAATTAAATTGTTCTCAGTATATAAGACTCCATTCGTTTGTTATACTGCTTTTATGCTGTGTTTTCTTCTCTCCATTATCATACTTTGAAAATCTGTTTTACGTTCAATTATCATTTCTTTCAAAGGCTAAATATTAACTAAACAAAAATTATGTAGATATTGAAATATAAACGTTATAAAAGTTCTGCAATACATTACATCTTAGGGTCTTTCGAAATATTATCTACCACACTTTGTAGGTGCAAACCAATCATATAACACAGTTCTACTATGTGAACGATATCTTTTATCATGATTATGATCATTAAAAAATTACTAATGATACTGGAATGAACTTTGACATATACTAGCCCATTTTATGATAGCATGTGTAGACCGTTTTTATTTTTATTTGTGATGTAGCGCTGCTAATAAAATTACATACCTATATCGACGCAGCTAAGGTTAGCTCTAAAGTTTACCTGCGTCATTGCATCTTGTGGGTTCTCATTTTCATCTTGCTGCTTCATTTATGGAGTCGTTAACATTAATGTATAAAAAAAAACTGTAAAATTATGTTAATGATCTTTGTTTAATGAAGGAGCTACTAATCCTCCGAACTAACTGAGAAATTAAAGTATCTATCACACATCATTGTAAAAACATAGTTACACTGCAAGTTTATTTCTACAGTAAAGGGTACCTGTCAACTACCTGCTGACTCTGGAGAATGTAGTGATTACGTCAGCAGATACTACTGGGATACTAAAGATAAGGCTTGCAGACACTTCTACTATGGAGGTTGCGGCGGCAATAAGAACAACTTTATTTCGGAAGCAGCATGTATGGCACGATGCCCTGACGGACATACTGAAACCGAAGCGCCACCGCCACCTCTACCACCAGTAACACCACAGCCGGCAGTAACACCACAGCCAGCAGTAACACCACAACCTCCAGCGCCTCAACCAGCTTCACCCAGAGAAGGTATTTGAAATATTTGATATCATATTTATCAAGAAAAGTAACTGATTCATTTTATAAATGCGTAGCATTAAGGAATACGTAAGATCTCCAACAAAATAAAGAAAGAAGAGTGTGATTCAACTTTTATTGTTTTTTTTTTTACTTTAATAGAATCATGTTACTTACCTCCGGATTCTGGACCTTGCCGAGTAGCAGAAGCACGGTGGTACTATGACAATGACGGTACATGTAAACAGTTTACATATGGTGGATGTGAGGGTAATAGGAACAATTTCCTAACAGAAGAAGAATGTCAGCAATTCTGCGGTATCGAAGGTATTTCATTAAATATTCTTTTTGTCATAAATTAATTGGAAACTTGTTAGAATGCTCGACATTATTTGCTGATCTACTAAATTGTTACAATAAACGTTAAACTGGGTTTTGTTTACTAAACTTTACAACTTAGTTTTCGCTAAAAGTACTTTTCTTTGTTTACCAAATTGTTCGTAATTGAATTTAAAATCGATTTTTTAAGCTACTTCCGAAAATATTTTTTAATTGTTAAAAATCACTATCTTACGAATGTTTTAGTTTTGTTAATAAGATAATAAGTCAAAAAATCACACAATTTTGAAGAAACAAAAATTATTAATTTTTTGGTGTGGTGGGTACTTAGTTGCAGTGACTTCTTAAGCTGTATGGCTGAATGGCCTTGTGACAGCATTATACCACCTTTTACCGTGCTGTTAATCACTAAGGCATTTTTTTATTCAAAAGCTGATATTTTTTAATTGTATTATATAACAAATTTCATTATAATTAATTCATCTTAATGGTGATTTACTGTACATGAATATGAAAGTATTACTAGAAGGAGAGATTAAACCTAATCAATGGGTTAAAGATGAAAAATGTAAGGGCAAAACCTTGTTCACTATTCATTCTATTTCTATACACATGCTTGTTTTTGCGCTTACAATTATTTACTCTTTCCACATACATCTTGATTTCAAGTCCCTCTCACAGATATGCTCTGTCCATAACGTTATAAAGTCTCCTAGTCTACCTACCTCCCTTTTAGACATAGATAATTAGTTAGAAGTATTCTGTCGCGGGCAAAAAAATCGGGACAGTGTCAAAATCGTTATGCCAGTAATCAAGAACATTGAGTCTTGCAGTGATTAACTTACTGCTTCTTTCTAGTTACACCAACTTACGATCCGTCGGATCCTAGACGAGTATGCCTTAAAGAAGCAGCGCCAGGAAATTGTAGCGAAACAATTCCAGCATTCTATTACGATCCAATGAAATTAAAATGCACATATTTTACTTATACAGGATGTAATGGCAATGAAAACAGGTTTGATAGCATGGAAGCTTGCGAGAGATATTGCGGAGAATATAGAGGACATGGTAAGTATTACACGCATACTGTATTCAGACAATTATAATCATTACCTATAACTTACGATGTGTAGATGCATGCACCTTACAATATGATACTGGGCCATGTAGAGCACATATCCCCAAATTCCATTATGATATTGATACTGGAACCTGTAGGGAGTTTGTTTATGGTGGTTGTCAAGGCAATGCAAATAGGTTTAGTACATTAGATGAATGTTACTCAGTGTGTGGATCTAGACGTCCTTCTGTACCTTCAGGGCAAACTCCAACACTTTCCCCCTCAGGTATTTTTATAACAACAAACGCAATATTAATAATAACTAAAACCGTGTATAGTTTCAACTTGTTTTACTGAATTCAAATCACGCTAAAGAAGTTAGACTATGTAAATATTGTGGTTTAGTATTCAATCTAGGAAATTTTGAAAAATGATTGAAGCTATACACGCACTTTTAAGGAGTCTAATACTAATGATCTAAGCAAAGATAATATTTTTTCCTGCCACGTTTATACACGTCAAAAATGAGATGACCTCGGTGTGAGAATAGATAAAAGATAAAACATAGTATTGATTTCTTAAAAGGAAATTAAAACATTGTTTTACAATTAACACTCAATTATAATTGTACAATTTACACGTTACCAAAAATTGTGACTAAAAATTTCTACGATTTAGAATTCTGTCTGTTAACGGCTGATACTGGCACATGTGGTGAAGGAAACCAAAGACGCTGGTTTTACGATAACTCAAAGGGAGAGTGCATTTCATTCATATATAGCGGTTGTGGTGGCAATGCGAATAACTTTAACTCGCACACTGAATGTTGGCAAACTTGTAGACAAGTTTACAATTTCGCATTTGAGCGTAAGTTTAGCCAAAAGATATTCACATACAGACTTTGGTCTATCTGGTAGTATAGATAGATATCAAAGCTTCCAGCTTGGTTATTCAATTTTGTAAAAGCAGAAAAGGAGCTTTAGGGCTTCTTTTATAGAGATCTTGCTTAATAAATGCTTTCATATAAATAGCTATATTAAATAGTAACATTAAATTATTGCTTTCACTTTCTATTCATACAACTTCTTTTACAAATCATTCAGTCATGTTAGATGTGAAGCGTATTGATTTAATGATATCTAGAAAGCCCCATTTTATTAGTTTGGGTAGTTAAAATCCAATTACTTAAGAGAATACTCTTAGACAATTTCATTTTACGTTTAAAATGCTTTATTATCGCTTTCTTTGAAGATGTATATAGCAAAATCTTATATAATTATTTTCTATAGCTACACCACCTTCACCTCAGCCAGAACCAGATGTGTTATCCAATATGTGCAAATCATACCAAGACGAATGTAGTAACTTACGCTGTCAATATGGAATGAAAGGTTACGTTGAAAATCTATGCAATAGATGCAAATGCGTGGATCCTTGTGAAGGTGTGTCATGTCCAGAAGAAACAAGATGTGAAGTAGAACTGAATCGAAATCAAACAGAAACTGCCGATGTATCGACTTTCATAGGTGTATGCCGAGATGGTAAGTATTTTTTATGTGTAGTGGGTGCATCATTTTTCATAGATAATAAATATGTGAACGCTCACTGAACGACGGCAATGATGACTGCTCAATAATAAGACATTATTTAATTTAAACAAGCTTATTCGCAATAGATATTACGTGCAATAAATTATAAATATCAAAGAATATTTAATGGCAAGATAAGAAACCAATAACAAAATGTTGCTTAAAAAAGAATTAAGTTCAACTCTGATTTGGAAATTGTTGCCTCACTGACCCATTATCTAATAGAAAAGTTCACAATTATCACTAAATTGCTAAAAGATTTAAATATTGGTTCTACCAACTGAAAATTTTTCAATTTGCGAGCGTTTTAAGGTGCTACTACGTCACACTTCGGATTGGCTTTGTTCGCTCGGCATACGCAAAAATCTTTCTTTGCGGATATATGATTGTAATCGGATTTGTTGTCGGCACATTAATCAGAACTCTCTGATTGCGATCAGTGTGCTCGAAAAATGAAATAAAGTTATATCATTCTTTGGAGGAACGTAAATTATATTAACCTCTAGATAGCCTTGCTGTCCAAATTTTAATTAATTACAGGCATTATTACAGACTATAAAGAAAAATTATTAGGATTACTATTACAGTTTAACGTATTATATTTTCGAAATTTTCTCCATTTACTTGTTGGCACTAGCCGTATCTTTAAAATTAAAAATTGATCTGTTCAAGTATTTTTTATAAAATTCTACGATAACATCAAATAGTAGTTTATACAACGAGTCAATAATGACAGTTATTATTCCCGAGAGCTGAATTTACGAACCGAGCCGCGTAAGCGGCGAGAGAGTAACTCGGCTCGAGGGAATAATAGTCATTATTGCGAGTTAGTATACACTACTTTATCTACGACTAACTGAAGATTACTAAAAAAAACAAATCAATTAAACGAAAATATTAATTAATAAATTACTATATCGATATGGCGTTTGAAGGTTTGACAGTCCATAAAATTATCGTAAGCCTTAATATAAAAATTTTTGGATTTTTCGGGAAATAAAAAAATTAAAAAAAATAAGCGTAATTGCATCGGCGTTAAGTTTAATTTCTGGGGGTGCACATAACTTTCCATAAGTGGTTACCACACTGTATACAGAGCGGGGCATTAGTGTGAGGAAGTCCAATTACTCCTGTATTATAAGAATTCAGTTTACTTTAGAAGATATGGGAAGTTTTGCATTAATTTTATAACAAAGTTGACGCTTCCTACCGTACTACGGCTTCTACATAAAATAATTCATTTGCGATAGAAACATTTCTAATGTGATCTCCTTTCTTCAGAAATTATCTATTTATCGGCGTATTCAATATTTATATACTTACAGGGCGAGTCATAACTCGGAATGCTTATTTTCTCACCTATTTCAAATGGAACACCCTGTATTTTATTATTGGAGTAAACTCCTCTCTTCACGAACTTTATTATTTATTAAACATTCCCTATAGCTAAATGCGATAGTTTTGGAATTATTTTCGTTCCATGATTTTGAGTAAAAACGGGTTTTATTCTGATTAGTTGAATAACAATATTAGATGAAAACTGCCGCTTGACGTAAAGTTCAGTGAAAAAAACAGTATTAGCTAAGATTGATCTGTATGACTATGATTGACCTGCGTGAAATTAATTTTAGAATTACAAGTTGCTTAAATGGAAAAATGACATAAAATAGTAAACACAAAGTGTTAATAAGATAACATTTAATTATGAAACTTGAAAAAAACAAAAAAAAGTAAAGTAGGAACAAATTACAGAATTTAAAATTAATAATACCTTACTTTGTTAAACCACTTTATTTAATATTGTTTACTGCAGTTTCAACCTTCTTGGGTCAACTAAAGACTTTAGTTTTGGGAATGACCCAGGAAGGTTGAAACTGCAATAAACAATATTAAGTAAAGTGGTTTAACAAAGTAAAGTATTATTTATTTTATATTACAAAATGTACCACAACGTAACGGCTAAAACCATCAATTAAATACAGAATTATTTATTTTTGTGTAATTATTTTTATGGTCTCTCTATTGTCATCAGTCAACTCTTGGTGCCGTTGCGCATAATATAGATGCATTTATTCTTCTGCTTAAACGGTATTGGTTCATTTAAATTTTTCATAAACCATAGTTAATTTTAGTCCGACAAAACCGTTAACAAGAAAATTTAAAAAGGTTCTGTTCTCGGTTGTCGTCTTCTAGTGAATTGCTGATGACAAAGTCTTCTTGTGACCAAAACATTCTTATTACTTCCTTCCAACATAAAAACCATATCAATCTATACTTGTAAACAGCAATAAAATTATACTGTTATATCAAAACTTCAAGCTCGTTAATAGTGTAGCAACATAATGGTGCGTTCGTCGTCGGGAAAGTAAATGTTTAGAGAGTAGTCTGGGATAATGTCATTAGTATTATTACTGTCAATCAAATTAAAACTTGTTAATTTTTCTTCCAAGTTATTAAATAAATAGTTTTATTTAATCGAACCCCAGTTTCATTACAATAGCATCAATATCAATATTCTCATTCAATTCTGTCTCTAATAATACTTAAGAATCTTAACTACTAATTGTTTTACTACTATTTTCATTGTAAACAAACTGAAACCGTAGTACTATAGGTACTTTATTATTTCTTAGCTCAGCTAACGGTGAACCAATTGAAATCAAGCCCGTTTTTGTTTCAAATCATGTTTTCGACTGATGGAAACGCAAAAAACTCAAAAACTATCGCACTTAGCTATAGGGAAAAGTTTAATAAATAATAAAGTTCGTGAATAGAGGAGTTTACTCCAATAATAAAATACAGGGTGTTCCATTTGAAATAGGTGAGAAAATAAACATTCCGAGTTATGACTCGCCCTGTATATAAATATTGAATACGCCGATAAATAAAAAATGTCTAATGAAAGGAGATCATATTAGAAATGTTTCTAGCGCAAATGAATTATTTTATGTCGAAGCCGTAGTACGGTAGGAGGCTCCAATTTGGTTATTAAATTAATGCAAAACTTCCAATATCTTCTAAAGTAAACTGAATAACATAGCAAAACCTATATTATAATAAAGGCAAGACCTAGAAGAATTGTAAACAGTAAAAATATACAGGCTGTCCCATTTAAAATAAAGTAAGTTTAGTTTACCCTGTCTTTATTTGACACCCTGTATAGTTAAACATATTTTTTGGTTATAGCCTCTCATGCGCTTCAACTTTTATCTTAATAACATTTTCCCATTTCTCTTATAATACAGGAGAAATTGGACTTCCTCGCACTAATGCCCCACCCTATATGTATTTACGTGAGATGGTTTTGTGATTATTCTACATAATACTGTTGTTAAATACAGTCGAGATCTAAAATGTTGACAATAGAAAGGCGTGTCCTACTCCCCGCAACATACAAAATTTATAATTTTGATGCATACTCTCTTTTTTTAGTTAATAAACAAGGCGATTGTCCATATCTTCGTGGAAGTGGTGACGACTGCCGCGAAGACTGTAGGGACGACGCAAATTGCGTTATGGATCTGAAATGTTGCTCTAACGGTTGCGGCCATGTCTGTGTTATGCCAAGTATTACAACATTAGCTCCACCTGGTGAATTAAGAACAACGACAGGATACCTTCCAGGTTACACGCAGCGGCCAATCGACAGAGGCAGTAAGTGGTGTTATATACGGAAATTATTTCTAAACTTATGTATACAATTACTCTTTTAGCTTATGCTCCAGAGATAGTAGAAGATGAATTTGAACCGGTAGTAACAGCCGGCGAAGGAGATTATGCCACACTAAGATGCGCTATCCGCGGTAATCCAAAACCAGTATTTACGTGGAGCAAAGATGAAGTCTTGGTAAGATATATTTTTAACGGTTGACAATTAAACACAATTTGTTCATTTATTAAGATAACCGTCAACTTCACTAATAATCGAATATTTTTGTTTAATTGATGAATCGAAGAGTATTATTAGCACAGTGACGTGCTTCTGTTTCGGGGTACAAGAGTCAGGCTCGGAACTGGAGAACTTGTTCTGAGCGGCAAAAATTTGCTATAAATGTATTCAAAATTCGACGTAATGGCGATACCGTATTTACGGCGAATCTGTTTCAATTGCAGACGCAGTGACGACGATGCCTCGTCCGATTGCTGCTTTATGACGTCAGGGCACGTTTGCACTTATTATGCATGGTTTAATTCTAAATTCAAGCATAATTTATTTTACCTACTTTTTGGCATCTACTTATTTAGTAATTTATCGGCTGTTAAAAAAGGAGAATTTCTAACTTCTAAATTATTTTGTCATAATTTAAACCAACATAAAATAGTAATAAAAATTTAAATTATATGCTTGTTTCAGATTGATGGTAAAGAACCAAGGTATAGAATTTTATTAGAAGGTGCTGCATTACAGATTATTTCGTTATACAAGACAGACGCCGGAATATATTTATGTTCTGCTGATAATAATATTGGCAAACCATTGAAGAAGGAAATTAGACTGGAAGTTATAGGTACTTTTCTCCAATTTATCATAATTTGCATATTAGATTGTGTGTCTTTATATTGAATAACACATTAACTTTAATATTATCACTCATAGTTTCCAATGTATATAGCACACTTAGTAATTTGTTATTTCAAACCGTAGTACTAACTTTGAAATAATAGAATATACTTTATGAAGTAATAAATTCCAGGTTTTGACTCTCATAAAGTTTTAAATCTTATAATTGAAATATAATTTTCAATGCGATCCACTTGGTTTGATTTATATAAAAAATTACTGTTAACTTTTCTACATTTCACCTATTCTCCAATAAAAAGTTATAATGCATTCATAAAATACATGTCACCAAACCATAATCTAAGTTGAATGTTTAGTCAAATTTTTAGAACAGAATTCATGACAGGACTAGATACTTTCACTATACATTTTTAAATTTATATTTTCGTTTAAATTGTATGTGATTCAATAATACACAACTTGTTATGTTTATAGCTAACAACAAATGGATCGCGAAAAAAAAGTATCTTCAATTGTACTTGTTGCATGCTGTATATAATGTTTATGTAATTTTCTGTATGTTTCTTTGTTGTTAACATAATCTAATCGCTTTTAACCAATAATAGATCCAGTAGATCATCAGACCAAAATAATAGACGATTCCGAATTATCGAATGTAGTGGTATCTCTAGGATCAACTGCGACGTTAAAATGTTACGCTTATGCTTATCCACGACCTGTTGTCATGTGGTGGAAAAATAACGAATTTATACCGTTTAAATCACCAGAATACACCATCGACAAATATCACACCTTATCAATTCACAGCGTTAAGCTACATAATTTGGGTGTATATACATGTCAAGCATATAATGGTATAGGAAAAGCAACCAGTTGGGCGGTGACGGTAAAAACCATTGGGCCGGTGTATAGTACGAATATAGAAGATAAAAAATACATGAAATATGTCATTGATCGTCAGCAAGAAGTACGGAACCTATCTCATTCAGAACCTCCTAGTAGATTCAAACCCTCAATTCCTCCATCTACTGAATACACTGTAACATTCTCTTCCCTAACAAGCACTACACCCCTTCCTACTACTACGGTAGTGCCAACTGCACCTAGGACATATACTGGTAATTGTTACTAATATTTTTTGGGTAATTTAGCTTTGCTTTATTTATCTCATTATAGCGTACATAAATACTGTCTACTAGAATTTTTGAAACATTGACTGACATTTAAATGTTATTATTTTTAATAACAATATAATATAATTATTTCTAAAAATCGAAAAATGTACAACCCAACGACTTCAATAAGAATGTCGAGAAATGCCATAATATAAAAAAAATATGATCGACGGTGCTACTTGCGACCTTGCCCACTAGAGGGCATGGGGTTGGTATTAGTCCATGTTTGCAGGTATTATACGATTGGGGTTGAGTGACGGGTTGCGATAAAATTAGATCTTGCATTTGGAGGATCTAATTTTTGTGCACTCGTTTGCAGGATGATTTCCAACAATAAACATTTTCTTCGATAAAAAACTATTTACTTAAAACCGATTTGACTTTTAACAGCACAATCTAGAATACTTCATATTTCCATTCGTGATAACTGCTCGTACAAAACTATGTCCCGTATCAATGTGCTTCCTACGGGTGTGGTAAAGCAGGTTTTCCGTTGATCTTTTTGCTCCCATGTTATAGAACCAATAAATCCTTTACATAAATCTTAAATTGGCTCTAATAACTTTACTGGTTCATGGATTCTCATGATATCGCTTTTGTTATCCATAGTACTGTATGTTTTGTCGTAATCTATGTAGCGTTCGAGATACATTGAGCTGCGTTTGAAAGCGAAGCCAGTGTTAATAATAGGTCTAAGTGCTTCCAATCGAGTTTCTCGGCTCTGTTTGATTTTAAAATTGTCATTTAATTGGTTCAAATTGTGACCTATGGCCTTAGGCCTACATCAACAAACTATCGCTAAAACGACCTCTACACTTGCAGGTATGGTTCCTGCTTTGATTTGTCCAATTTTAAATCAGCAATACTCATTGGTTTCGTTTCCTTCATTCCAAGCCTTTTGATATCCTACATAACTTGATAAACTACCTTTTTAATAGCAAACTTTCTCATTAGTTTTATCTTGATATCATCACATATCAAGTATCCTTCGATATGAGGAATATGTCAACTACCTAGACAAGTACCTACCATGCATTCTCGTTAATTTCAACAGGCCTAGATTGGAAGTAAAACGCATTAAAAACTACTGTTTGAACATATATTTATATGTATATGACTATATGTCTACGCTCAAAACTTGTGCGCTTACCTTTTCGAACACATCATCTGGTAAGTTTTCAGTAGTGTATGATCTTCTGCTTAAGATCACCAGTTGTTTATGGCTTATTCTCTTAGAACTAAGAAATAGCTGTATATGTACCTATAGAAAAAATCGACTGTGAGAAAGATCCCAATGTCAATATTGAACAGTTGCAACAATAAATCTTCTGTTATCACGTTCATGTAACGTTTGCAATCGTTAAACATAAATGTTATTTATGTTTGAGAAATATACCGGTTTTTTGGAAGCTCCCTTTGTTAAAATAACTTGTAAATGTGAATCTTCCAAGTCGTACAGCTTCCGTGCTCTTTGAGAAAGCCTACATTTTCGTATATATGAAACTTTATCGAAATTGGTAGTAGATAGTTATAGAGAGGTATCAACAAAGTTATCCTAATTTATGACACAGAATCCGAAAATGTATAATTGAAAATAATTTTAAAATGTGCTCTTTATTATCGCCCTGTATATCTGATAGAAATCTCAAACTGATATGTTTTAGCGTTTAGGGTCAAAAGACTGAGGGAATAGTGGTAAGGCACCACCTCTTATGTATGTTTCATTTATATTACATAGTTTGAATGTTTTACCTTTTATTTAGCTTTTGTACAGTGTTTTTACAATTCGTCTCTCTTGTTTATTTTGTATATATTATTTATTTTGCTTTACTGTTTGGGTTTGATTAGTCGTGAACATTTAACTGTTTGATTCACATTTAATCAATTCTATCTTACTCCTTCAAAGACGAAAGCCCTAAACGAAGATTTTCGTCAAATGGTAAAGGGTAATATATAATAAACCACACTAAACCGATATGCAATCACATATCTTATGTTTAATTGCTATATATTTTTAATTGTATAGTGTACATATTGTACCTTTTAAATAATACAGATAGACATTTTATAAATTACAACAACCAATTTTGCATGTGCATGCTTTTTTATTGTGTAGCATAGAGTATTTTGAAGTATTAATATATATCTGCAAATTTGTGTAAAGTTTATATTTCATTCGACATGGTACAAATATATTTAATACCAAACTGCATACCAATGCTTTGGATTTTGCTTTATCACAATAATCACAATTGATTACTAATTACTTACTACCTACCACTCAGATTTGGAAAGTTATATAGAATCTTCTTTAACTAAAGAAGTTGCTACTCACGAATTAGTAGTCAATTGTGGTTATGAACATAGCAAATTTGTAATTTAATTTAAATGCAATTTTAGCCCCTGTTCGAGCTAACATCACTCTCGCAAACACCAATTATCCTGTTGGAAGTGATGTAAATATTCCTTGTGACGTCGAAGGCTATCCAATACCAACTGTGCAGTGGTACAAGGATGGTTCTGTACTCTATCCATCTAGTAGAATTCAAATAACTGGTAGTATTTAGTTGTTATTACTACATTGTAAAACAATTAAAATAATCTCTTCTTCCATAGAGAGTCACAGACTCCTTATTAAGAACGCGACTGAAACCGATTCAGGGGAATACCGTTGTGCCGCTTGGAATACTTATTCGAATGCAACGAGCACAGTTCCGTTATTAATTCAAGGTAATATACTAAAATTAATTCCCAAATTATAATATAAAATTTTCGTTTTGTTATAGGACGCTTCATCCATCCAAGTTGCAAAGATAATCCATTCTTTGCGAACTGTGCGTTGATTATTAAAGCGAATTTCTGTTCTCACAAGTACTACGCCAGGTTCTGTTGCCGATCATGCACAGAAGCTGGTATGCTGCCATCTGTAGGTCCACATCTGAGACCAGAGAGACCGGACTCTGTACAAAATGATCTAGCGTGAAATATATAAATTTATTAACTAGTCCCAATACTCAAAAAGGATAATCGTTTTTTATCTAATTATTATTTTGTAAAAGCGAATAGTTTATTGTATTATTTTGTTTACGGCAATATTTTATTTTTTTAAGTTTCGCAGTAATTGTTACCTATTTTTTTGATTATTTTTTTTTTGTATAACGATTTTATTGGCTATAACTAAAAGTATAACTAAAAGTTTATATGTCAATTGTTGTCGGTGTAAAGCAATGGAAGCATTTATTAAAATAAAATTATATATATAGATATACATAATTACACTTAATTATTTTAAAATTTAATTGTAGATATTGTGTTAATGTATACTTTTTAATTTCCACCATGTTGCTATTGTGCCTGTGCAATCTCTGCAATTCTCTGTATATATATTATATACTAAAGTATAATTTACAAACATTAATATATAAAATTGTGTTCAAATACATTTTTGTTAAAATGTAAAACTACAATAAAGTAAGCTATATTTTAAAAAATCTGTTTTATTATATAAAGTTATATTAAAAAAATAGCCTGATACCATAGTCAGTAAGCTCTTTAAAATGAGGTGTCACTAGAGCCCCAATCCATTTAAAATTTTGATACTATATCGCCCCATGCCGTCAGTCTTTGAAACTAAATAGAAATTTTACTTCAGGAAGGTAGTATATGTATTATTTTTCATATTAATGACCGAAAACTGAAACCTCTCTATTAAACCAATCATAAGTTAGCAGGGGGGAGGATACTTTAGAACCCCGCTGTATATAATAAAACAAAAATGTGGCCATGATGAGTTAGAATTACGTATACGACGCCTTCTGATGTCTTTTTAGTTGCCTATCTGATATTCTACTACATTTATTTTATTATTTATTAATAAACTATCAAACGTTTGATAGAGACGTTGTTTCTATCAAACATCTACAAACAACCTAAAACGATTCTGCTTAAATAAAATTGAATTTTATGGCAAAATAAAGACATGTGGAGTTAACATTCCATAGCTTTTCAATAAGAATTTGTTTTATTGTTTAGTAATAAACTGTTGATTATTAAGCATTGGAAATTCGCTACTAACCACCTAAAAACAAGGTTTATTATAATTGGCTACAGCAGGGGCTAACTTTATGGAGCTAAAGAGTATCACGTGGATTGCTTGTATATGTAGTTTCCAATATCATTTTACTAAGATAAAAAATAGTATCACCGCTGAATTATAGATGGCGCCATCTTTATTCCCCGAATACAAAAAATGCTTTTCAGCAATCACGGATCACGGTTAAACTATGTAACCATTTTATTTAATATTTACACCTAAAACGTCTGTTTATCGTCAAGATGGAATACGTTGGTATGCCAAATTCTAGCAAGCTTACAAATTACAAAATAATGAACGAAAAGAATGTAAGGTAGAGATAAACTAAATGTATATGTACAACTAAAGAAATCCAGCTAATTGCCCATCACACATTTTCATGAATTTGGAATCACAGCCAATTAGATTTCATTTTTAACTTGTATTTATTACAGTGACGCTCAAACGCTAATTTCACATAAATAAGAATTCACAAATATAATTAAAACTTAACATACAAAACGATGTTTATCCTTCGAATAATCAAAAAATCAAAATTTAAACCCTATGTGCTAGCATAATTGCTACTGCAACGAATAAATTTTATATTTATACCAATTTACAGCTATCAGAGCAGCTTTAAGTGAAGATTAGAATCTATTATAACAAGCTGAAACATTTTCATCGCCTCTTTTGTTTCCTGACATATCGAATTACTGCGAGAAGCAAATCGCTGTTAAGAGATTTACTACTAGGACTGGAAACCCAGCCAGTGTTGGCCGAAACGTCGCACAAAGTTGTAAATAATTATTTAAAAAACCAAAAAATGCTCAAAATTAACGTTTTTCTACCATGAAATATATACAAGAGCATTAGAATCGTTGAATTGAAGATACTTATTGTAAATAATAATTATCTAAATTACGCATTTATGATTAGTTCGATGTGGTAAACGCAGTAAAAAAATGCTTTGTTTTTGATTATTGTGGTATACTTCAACATCCTGCATCTACCACGTTCATAGGAAAGAACTTTCTACATAGTACAACTTTTATATGTAGCTATTCGTTCTATCTCTTTCGATACGAGAATTAAATCAAGAAAAGTGAAACTTATATCGAAGGCTTCCACGGTTGGAGTCTCCGTTATGAAGGCTTCTGAGTGTTGACCGCGTCATAGTAAAATAAATGTATACAATACAAAAATATTACTTTACTATGATGCTATCAAAACCCGAAAGCCCTCATACCCAAGAAAACTGAAAATCTATCAATTATCAGCCCATCATGTATCTTGCCACATACAGTCAAACCTTGGTTTAACGGGGCACCTTAGTCATTTGCAGTTATCTCCTACCGTAAAGATAAATAAAGCTATCCAAATTTTATTGTATTTAGTGCAATTTAAATACCTACTAAAGCGAACAGACACTCAAACTCTCTAAAATTTAGCCAGACCAGAGTTAGACATAAAAAGTTAGTAAACATAATATTAGTGTAGTTATTGATCTGCTAGCGGGTAGCGGTGGCGTTTTATTGCAGTAAATAATTATTTTACCAAACACTCAATACAAAATCGACGCACTGCAACATTAAGTGAGGAGGGTCATTCCAAATTGAGTACTTTAGAAATGAATCACATAGGAAGTGATAAAAATTTGATTTGTAAATAATAATTCCTTCAAATCATTTTTATCGTAAAATACTGGAAAACGTATAATCAAATTTGGATATGAGGCATTTTGGCATGACATAGTGGATAAGGTGGTGTTTGGAATAGCAAATGTAACTAAAAAGATGAGTAACAATATATCTAAAAGAAATTTATTTGATAGTTTACAACAATATTGTTGTAATGACACATATTAAATTTTAAGTTCCTCGGAATCGTCTTTACATTCACAATAATCTGCATCTTCTACGTGATTAAACATGGTCTTTGCAGCTATATCGTCAATAACATCATTGTTAAATAGTTTTGATAAAACTCACATTCTGGGTTTGTTCTCCTCTCATCGCCATAATGAGTTTTTAACAAAGTTTCAACATTTGAAACTTTTAGGGGGTTAACTGTTACACAACTGTTACTCTTCACCACGTACTGTTACGTTTCCATTTATTCTTTTTTCTAGAATAATTATCTGTTTACATTGTGATATTTTAAAATCCCATGACTACACTCCTTTAAAACTTTCCTTAACAGATCTACTCCAATCCCTTACATTACAATCTTCTAGTTTGAGGACTGTAGCTGCTTTCCCGAATATATTTGTATACGAGTTTGGATTGGTTATTGTAGGTATTTTCTTTCTTTTCTATTCTGCCAAACACTGATGGAAGAAACGAATGCTCTCTGACTGGGAATACCATTTCAATTTCATTCACAGTAAGCGGAGCAATTTTATATTAAAAATAGACTAGCATTCCCACCATTGCAGAATTACGGTTCTGTTCTCTGCAATCATCGGCACAAAGTCTTACTTTTTTAATATGCTCCAAATTAGCAGTTGATAGCATGTAAAGCACCGCAGATGCAATTTCGTTAGAAATTTTATGGTATTCATGTTCCATCCATGTGAAAGAAAATACGTTCTATTTTGTAAGGCATCTATGGGATGTACCTTTTACAACAGTACAATTGTAAGTGTACAATTGCTTACTATAATACGCCGCTTGGTCTGGTACTTTAGGATTAACGAAGTTTGTTTGGCAATCATATGAAAAAGTCAACATTCCTTCCTTTTCTTCCCTTAATATTTCAAAAAATGTTTGGTTAGATTTTACCTCAACATCAATTTTTACCCGCTGTGACAACTCGATGCATCTCGAACATACATCTGTTGCCAGACTTCCAAAGCCAATCACAATTAAAAATGTTCCTGAAGAAATTTCGCTTCACTTTTAGTTGATCGGAAACACTATTATTATAAATTCAAATAACTTTTTAATGGAAAGCTCATAGGGTAGATATTGTCTACTACTCCTTCGTCTGCAATAGTGACTTTCTACTCATTTCAATTTTTCAATAAATTGCTTGACGGATATTCGCTTTGCTAGATAACATTTTTTAACCTAGCACTACCTCTTCTTTCTTTCGGGATACAATACCTTTTGATGGGCAAATTTGCTACTCTTTGTACAACTCTGCTGTTACTTGTATGTAAAGTATTCAAAAATGTTTTTGACACACTTGTAATGTAAATTTGGTGGTGCTATGGATTTTTACAAAATAATGTATTGAAATCGTTTTTTTTAAGAGATGAGTTTTTTAGCTCGATCACGTTAAGGTTTTTTAATATCTATATATTTTAGAATAAATGCATCTTGCTCTGGTTTATTCTGTGATGGGAAGAAAGTTGCAGTAGTTGCAGTTGAGTAACCTACACCTGTATGTTTTTCCAGAATGCCCACAAGTTGGATAAAGTGGCGGTTCCTTTGCAGTATATCTAGAAATAAGTAAGAAATAGCTACATTCTACTCTATTTATAACAAAAATACAAAGGGGATGTGATAATTTAAAACCGTACCTTACATTTTTTTCAATAGTTTTTTTTACTGAGCTGGATTCGCAATTTTATTTCTACCATATCCACGCGGTATTTCTTTTACCACCTTCTCTATTTTATATTAATTACACTGTTTTACTAATAATTATCAATAAAACTTTTAAACAACAAAGAATTTTTAACTTATTTAACGACTTAATTAACGCCATTCATCTAGTAACGATGTATAAATATCTGTCAGGAATAGACAAAACATATTGGTATATATTATTGTTGTTACATACCTACGTGGCTAAGAGGTAAAAAGCTATTGGTCGGATGGATATGACTTACTTTGGATTAACGCCACGGATGGATAAGACGCACTTTGGAATGGCTCTTAATTTTTAGGCCTGTTCCTTATGTTATAATAAAAGATTTGGAAGCAGTAGTCATGCATTGATATAATAAGGCCAATATAGGTATAGCGTTAATGTATGCTTTTAAGTAGAAATTTATAAAAAGTGGATAGGATCCCTTTTGGAATGACCTCCTCAAGTCGACTATTATCATTTATTAGTATTTTTACTACTTTACTAATGACAGCATTGTTCTACTTCTGCACTAAGAGATCCAGGGAAAACTGCATACATTCCGTCTTTATTTAAGCTTCATCAGTTAAGGAAACCTTGTAATAATCGAAAAACGAGGACTGATCTAAACTGGGCAATATTGAAAAAAGGAAATGCCAGAAAACCTCGTTTGGGTTAAACCAGTGACTACTTGATATACCATGCGAAAAAGTAGTACCTCCAGTTTGCGAGCTTGTCAGATACTATTGCTACTTAAGCGTTCTATGCCTGAGATGATCGGAGATAATGTAAAATGACCCGTTTCTTTATAGAGATTTTAAGGGGACTGGGCACTTTACATACAATAAACAGTCTAGCAGCCAATGAAAAAGGAAAATGTCTATGGTGCAGTATGCGAAAATTACATTCTTATACCGCTAACTAGGACAAATTTATACGATGGAACTAAATGAATAGACTATATAAAATTGCTAGGTTTTCTGCCAAAATGTGAGAAATGGAAGCTATGAATGAAGTAACAACAAACATACAGAATTACTTTAGTTCAGTATCGTATTAGATTAGCTTATGTATGATTTCATTGGAATAAATAATTAAAATCTTTTAATGATCGTAATCTGCATAATTTTAACTGAGTGAGGTAGTAAATGATTTGAATTATCTTCTACTCTCTATTAGTTGTAAACATGATGCAGATCAAAACTCATATTAAAAATTAAAAATGTTTAAGTATGCAATATTAATTTTCACAATAAAATGATAACATCTTTATGGATGAACAAGGCAGGTATAAAGAAATTATTACGAATTTCAAAAATAGCAGTTTAAGAATGGAAAGTACTGTTCCTTCAATTATTAATATTTTTCCGATGCTTCGAGGCTAGTAGTTTTATGGCTCGATATTCGCCAAATCCAAATGAAGAAGAATTGAATGAATTTTGTATTAGGATATGTAAATGAAGGCAGATAATTTTTTATCGATAAAATGAGGTTCTATAAATTGGGATCCTATAAATTGGCATGACAGCATCATCTCTATAATAATGTAAAATAACATGTGCTAAACTTAGTTAGAACATTCGTATGTCTATACAAGCAGCAATAACAAATACGCGGACAATAAATAACGAATAACTACACGGCTCTTATTGTAAGGTAACGGGAATTCATAAACTTAACAAACATATCATAATAGACGAAATAACTTTGGTAATGAAATAAAAGGTCGTCTAGTTAACGGTAATATATTGTTCTTCGTTAATCCACAGCATTATTAATGTTAAACAAATGAAAACTTTGATTAGACTACAAAATCGCGTAAACAGTAGTATCTAAAAAAAGTAAATGTTTGGTCGGATGTCCTTGTAAAAATATGTAGCATATTACCGTATTTTACTAGTTCATTTATTATTATTTAAGTATATAAACAATCCAACGAAACATAACAAAGATGTTTTTACACAAATAATTTTAAACAAACCATTATCTATCTTTCATCTACTGAATAATTTTGTTGCATCGAAACTGTATTACATTCTTGAGTATCATTAACGCACACAGTATTGTATTGTGTAAAACACGTGCTACGAGATAGTGGTGATCCACTGTGATCACTCAGTTTCTTTCCAATTTTATGTTCTTGTGTATTAATCTAATCTTTCTTTTTGGGGTAAAAATTTCTATCACTATAACATGAGATGCGCGGCCAAAAAAATTGAAATCGTTACATATTATATGATACAGAATATAGAGCAAAAGCATACACAACCTAAGACTGCTAAGGACAAAAAAAAAAATTTTTGGTATCCATATTTAAAAATGTACTTTTTCCAGTATATGCAGGAAAAAGAAAACTAATTCAGTCAAAAGAACCATATTTGAACGAGTTACTTGCTTCAAAACTAAATTATTTTACAAAAATAAAACGGGAACAGTAAGACACGAAGAAATATCAGTGAATTTTTCGAAACTAAATATAAAAAAAAATAAATATAAAATATGTGAATTGGTAAATCACTTGAAGAAAGAAAGAAAAGAATTTCTGGTAATTGTTGTTATAAAAGGTTACAAAATATATTTTTATTCGGCAGACTGAGAAAAAGTTTTCAGTTTTTTCAGATCAAATCAGATTGAAGATTCGGTTCAAAACAGATATGCTTACTAGTACATTTATCCGAACTGTATTTATTTTCGAAGAAATGATTTTTTGTTTAAAATAGGTTTGGTTAATTGGAAACTTGTATATATATAAAACTGAAGTTTTGTACCTATATATAAAGTTTCAAGTAATGTAGTTGCTTTTAAACGAACGATATATTTTTCTTAGTCCATAATTAATCAAAAACACTTTTTTGTGTAAATTTTTATTTGTGTAATTTGGAAAAAAAGAGATAGCAAAAGCAAAAAGTAAGTCCCTAGTTGCTAGGAACAAAAGCTTCTTAAGATAGATAAGTTTAACAACGAGCAAAATAATTATCGCAATTGAAGTTGATGAATTTCGACTCTAGTTATTCTAAAATACAGATTTCAACTGCACATGAGTCTTGTGATGTTGCCGTACTTTAATTACTGCCATGTAAGTTAAATAGTTTACTTCGATTTAAAAATAGCCGAATTAATTACAACTTTTGTTGTTTTTATTTGTAGTTTGTTGTCTGAAGAAGCAAATAAAGAATTAGCGAAAGCTTAGATACGAAAAAAGGTTCACTGTCTTCTTAATTCTAACGCCAATAGCTGCAATCCCATTAATTTCCCTCTACACCTAACGTTGTACAGCTAAATACTTCTTTTCAACTTCAATAGATTTCAAAGCTTCAGAAAACCTTATTGCATCATAATCGCTAGTCAATGTAAGCTTAATAAAATGGAATTAAAAAACTTGAACGAACTTATGCTACACACTGCATTGCGTCATAATTTTGAATTTTTGAATGTTACTACGTACTTTTAACTACTTAAAACTACATGTTTTAAGACTTTCGCATTTGTTTTAATACAATAAAAGCAATAGGCCGTCACAACTGCATTTTGAAATAATTTTGAAGAAATGACTTTGATGTTAGATCATTGTTTCAAGAATTTCCTCCAAACATATAGACAATCTAGTAAGGCTATCTATGGTTTAGTAGTTTACCCAGTAGTTTATACTGGGTATTTGTTATGTGAGCGGAGAGCACTCGTTTTTAGCTTTTTGTAATAGGCTATAACAGCACACACACTTTTTATTTGTGTTTATAATTTTATACTGACGTCTTTTTAAATCCGCGTCAATGAAAACTTGAGAGCTGAATACCTGTACACTTTCATCTTTTGCTGTCTTACTGTAAGTTACATTTTTCAATACTTGTTAGAGAATTATTAATAACTTTAAGAATTCTTGAAGTATCTCTTTTTCCGCTCGAATCTAAAACCACTTGAGCAGTATGTTCACGATGGAGCCTATTTTTTCTGTCTTTTTCCTTTTAGTATTTTAATCAACCAAGAATCATAGTTTTTGAGAAATACTTGTTTTATATGCTTTGGTCTATCTTTTTACGAGAGACAAGCTACAATTATTGAGAATAGAAAGATTTTAGAATTTTTATTTTAAATATATTCAAAGTAATTGACATTTACAAAAATGGACTTAACCATGGAACTATGGAAGGAGAGTATAGTTTAAAAGCGTTCAACCAGCAATCTGTAAGGATACTATCAAAAAAATGCTTAAAAATGTTAATCTCTTCTCCTCACTGGAACCTTTTCCCTCGAAAATGTTTTTTGAGCTCATAATATAGCCAGAAGTCACACATCGGCAAATCCGGTGAGTAAAGTTGGGGTTCTATAATTTTGATTTTGTTTTCCCCTAAATACTATGGTAAACAGTTGTCCTTGCTGTATGGGATGACACGTCATCATGATGTAATATGATTCCCTTTCTTGCCACTTTACCGAACACAGTAGGAAATCAATTTTCAACATACTACTTAGAGGTAACTGTCTTCTGATCTTCTAACTTAATTGCGCCCACTAAACCCGTACTTCTAAAACATACTGCGTACATAACTTTTTTCATTGCTCGCCTGGTTGTTGTTTCACCATCGCAGGGGTTTCCTCATCTTCATGTATTCAGATTCGGCTTTCTTGGCTAGTTGAAACATCAGACAACGGTAGGAATGTTTTATCGCCAGTTACAATTTTAGAAATAATTTGATGGTCTCCAGCATTCAACATATTTAGAGTTTGCTGACAAATTCTAACATGTTCTGCTTTTTGTAAATCTGTCAGATGATGTGGCAAAGCTAGTTACAATATTTTTCAAATGTAAATGTTCGTGCAATAGTGATCTTACTTGCGAGGATCCAATCTTCAGATTGGACTCTATCATTGCATAGGTAATGAGGTTGTCCTCTTCCACCACCTTCTTCACCGCAGCAATGTTTTCGGGGTTAACAGCACTTAGAGAAGGGCTAGCTCCTTTTCTGTCTACCACCGACTTGCAACCTCGTTCAAATTCTTTATACCATCTATAAACAGTAGCCAATGATGGTGCGATAACCTCAAAGGCCGATTTTAAATATTCCTCCCACTCATACGCGATCAATCATCAGATTTCTTGAAATCATTATCCGAAGGTTCTCTCGTGATAATTCAATTTTTTCGATAATAGAAACTTATTCTATGGACTATTCCTCAGACACTATTCAACCGAATTGCATAAACTAAACTGCAATTGACAGATAAAATAATGCACTATTTAATAATAAACAACAATTTGTTAGATTTTTTAATTCTCAATAATTGTAGCTTATCCCTCGTATTTGTTTTAAAATATGAAATATTACGCTTGTAGCTGGAAATCTGGATTGTTCTGTACTTATTATTAGATTAGACAGGTTCTGCTCCTGCATTTGACTAAATAAACTTCTATGACTGACCAGTTTCGCCTTCAAAAAACCTAAAACAATCATTTTCCATTTTAATGAGCAATAAAAGTAATTTGATATTATTTTGATCTCTACCATTTTTTTCAACATATTAAAAATCAACTTAAGCAGGTTTTAGTGGCTCTTTATTTTTTATTTGGTATATAATCTACCAGAAAAAAAGTGTTTGCACTCATAAATATAAGAGAAACCTTTTTAAATCTGTGAAACCACAAAAAATACCATGAAAAAACATGACTAATATATCGATATACATATGTATCGGACATAGATATTTTCTAGATTCAATATCGATTAACGATATATTAAAACACATATGTCGGAAATTTATCGATATTCATATCTTCCCAGCCCTACTTCAGATTATCGCAGTCTCTGCAATCGAAGCTCCCGAAACACCTGCTGCTTAGAAGTGACTGAGACGGATACAAATTTTAGTTGTGCATCATTTGAATTACTCAACCTCTTTTATAAGGTTTATAGTTGTTTTATAATTAATTGGATTAACTTAAAACAAAGTTTGTTATTTCGTAACATCTTCTCCCAAGACGCTTCTTGTGCGCAAGGCATAATGTCAAATGCAGTTTCCATTATGTATTTGTAGTCGTATTTTATTCTATTTATGATCCAAATTTAGTGTGCATCGTTACTGTCTTGGTTGGGACTAATTTATGTAATTAACGAACATAGAGTTGCTGAAATAATTCGAAATTTGTAATTTTTGTAGCGGAACATCTTATATAATTTTAGAAATTTTGAGAGACAATTGAATCTGGAACATAATAGTTAATAGATTAAGTAAGTTATAGTAGTTTCTACATTGAACTAAAATGGTTAATCTTCAATTTATTTATTATTTAACTGTTACAATAGTGGTATGAATTAAAACAAAAAGAATAGGAATAAAGTTGCAGAAGATGCTCTGATATATACATCTTACCTAATTCTAAATGCACATTTATGCCCACTTGAATATATTCTGGGTGGATAGTCCTTCCATCCAATCGTTAGAAGAAACTCTTGAGTATTGCTGTATCGCTCGTTATAAACACTAATTCTTCATATAGCCCCAAAAAGTCTAAAGTTGTAAGCTCAGGGAAACATGCTGACTATAGAACTGGATCATCGCTACCAATTCATTTGTTAAGAAATGTAGCATGAAGATAATGTTTTACTAAATAGCAATTGTGTGCCCATCGTGCTGGAAATGGAAGTTTTAACGTGTAAGTATATCAGTCGTATCAAGAAACCTATGTAATATTTCTCTAAGAAATTTTACATATACATACATATATTTCCCGTTAAAGAACTACATATTAAAAAAACTATTACAGAAAATCAGATTTTAGAACCAATTAATCTACACCAAACACTGAAATTAAAGCGCAATTTAGGACGGACTATTAGTAAGTTTTCTTGCGATTAATATGATTATTTTTTTATAAAACATACCTGAATTTGAAAAATTCGACTCGTCATTCCACAAAATACATTGGAATCCATTCTAATGTTCTACCTTAAAAAAGGTAATTCAGACTACGTTTCTCTACCATAGAGTTTGTGTTTCCTGGAAATTATCGGTCGGAGACTTCAAAGTGATTAGGTTTTTTCCGGTTAATATTGAAGAGGAATGGAGACGAGTTGAAATGGTATAGTTGGCCATCCCTCCATGTACTATACAACGCCTGGTGCACTCCACTATTCGTTGTGTTGCAGTATACGGACGACTTGAGGAGGGTACTCACAGGATAAATACGATCCCACATAGCAGAGCAGTGTCGCTCTCCTGGATAGCTGATAAGCTATACTAGTTCAATATTACTTTTATACATACATATACATACAGGGTCGTTGACATGTATGAAAACGGTCGATTATTGCGTAAAATATACGAGATACCGGAAAAAGTTGAATACAAAAGTTTTAGGGTTTTTAAATGCTTATTAGTTAAGAATAATTTTAAGTATACAGGGTCGGTGGTAAAGTCGTGGCACGTCAAAGTTACACTTTTTTAAATGGAACCACCTGTATATTATTAGATAATTCAATACCTTTTCAATTCTAAGTAAAAATTGTAATACACATAATGTACCTAAATCTAACCGTTTCCGAGTTATCGATCTTTGAAAGTATTACTTACAAGGGTCGCTGATATGTATGGAAACGGTCGATTATTGGGTAAAATATACGAGATACCGGAAAGAATTAAATACACAAGTTTTAGGGTTTTTAAATGCTTATTAGCTAAGAATAATTTTAAATATACAGGGTCGGTGGTAAAGTCGTGGCAGGTCAAAGTTACATTTTTTTAAACGGAACCACCTGTATATTATTAAATAATTCAATTCTTTCTTCAATTTTAAGTAAAAATTGTAACACACATAATGCACCTAAATCCAACCGTTTCCGAGTTATCGACTTTTGAAAATATTACTTAAATAAATATAGGTATCGCTTGTTTTTGAAAAAACAAGTGTGTAATTGTAAAATTTAGGTTTACAATCCTATTTTATAAGGTGCTATGACATTTTTAAGGTGCGTCATGGCCTACTTACGAGGGAGCGTTTTTATATTCGCGGAATGGGGGATAAGGGGTGGAAATAAAAAAAACCAAATTATTTTTCTTTTTCAATATATTCATCTGCAAGACGGATACATTTTTCACATCTTTCAATTAATTTATTTATACCCTCATAAAAATAATTTCTCTTTATCTGCAAAATACGCCGAAACTGCCTTCTTGACTTCATCATCGGCAGTAAATTTTTTACCCCGCAGCTCTTTTTTCATTTTCGGAAACAGGTAATAATCATTCGGGGCCAGGTCTGGGCTGTAGGGTGGGTGATTCACAATTTCTAAGCCCACCTTATGCAGGGCAGCTAACGCAACGCGGCTCTTGTGGGCGGGCGCGTTGTCGTGCAAAAGCAGCACACCTTTCGTCAATTTTCCCCGTCTTTTCTCTTTAATGGCTTCTTTTAGTCGCTCTAATATTGAAGCGTAATATTCTCCGGTTATAGAAACACCTTTATCTTTATAATCAATCAACAATATTCCTTCCGAGTCCCAAAATACCGTTGCCATGAGTTTTCCAGCTGATTGTGGCACTTTAAATTTCTTGGGAGGTGCTGTGCCCTTTTTATGCCACTGCATGGAGTCTTGTTTGGACTCAGGTTCATAATGATGAACCCAAGTTTCGTCTCCAGTAACAATTCGACTCAATACACTATCCTTGTCTTCATTACAGAGGTCCAAAAATGCACGCGAACACTCTACGCGCTGTTGTTTTTGCGGCGGCGTGAGCATTCTCGGCACCCATCTTGCGCTGACCTTAGACATGCCGAGATGATCGTGTAGGATTTTAAAAATTGTTGTATCAGATACTCCAACCATTTCTGCGAGTTGTTTCTTCTTTAGTCGAGCATCTTCGAGTACAATTTTGCAAGTTTTTGGATAAGTGGTCACCTCAATGCTCCTGCCCGGCATCGAGTCGTCTTCAAGGGATTCCCTTCCTTGTTTAAATAAACTATGCCACTTGTATACCATGGTTTTTCCTGGACAAGAGTCGCCGTAAACCAATGACGTCTCATTCATTATGGTCGCGACTGATTTTCCTTGCCTGGTAAGGAACTTTATAACGGCACGATATTCGATTTTTTCCATATATCACTTTTCACTCCTGATTATGTTCACTCCTGGTTGACGATAGCTCAAAGACTAACTGTCTAATAACAATCAAACTTCGTATTTATACTAATTATGAGTCGCTGCACAGGCCACGCCCCCAATGCGCCTAATCACACCCCTACAACCGGCTCATTCCGCGAATATAAAAACGCTCCCTCGTAGGTACCTAGACTTTATTTAAGTAATATTTTTAAAGATCGATAACTCGGAAAGGGTTGGATTTAGGTACATTATGTGTATTACAATTTTTACTTAAAATTGAAGAAGGAATTGAATTATCTAATAATATACAGGTGGTTCCATTTAAAAAAATGTAACTTTGACGTGCCACGACTTTCCCACCGACCCTGTGTACTTAAAATTATTCTTAGCTAATAAGCATTTAAAAACCCTAAAACTTTTGTATGTAACTTTTTCCGGTATCTCGTATATTTTACCCAATAATCGACCGTTTCCATACATATCAGCGACCCTGTATATGTAGTTCACGTGCTTGAATTATATTAGTTGTGCTAGTGAATTAAATATTATGTAACAGTGCCTAATTCGTATTTTAGTTTTTATGTTATACAGTATTGAAACGTAATAAATTATGACAGTACTACAGTCAAATACACGATAACAAAATTTAAAAAGATAAACTTTTGTTCTTCCGTTTTATTATTCGCTTTTTAAGTGAAAACATTTTATCGTAAATAGTGGATTGGACACAAAAAGACCATTTTTTTTTGTTACTTTATTGAATACTTTCATATCACTATGTATATACTTTATGTTATATTTTCTCTTCAACAAGATGCGGTCGCTTTTCGCAAATGATTAATTTAATTTTTGACTCGCGTTGTAAAAATCTCCGTAATACTTTCTAAAATAACTTGAAACATCCGAGTCTTCATACTGTTTACGAATTTGGTCAATATTGAAATAGGAATATTATTCCAAATCCTCCTTATCGTAGATTTTAGTTCTTTGATACTATCGTATTGTTTATTATTCGCATAGACCCCTCTCCCAATATTCCCCAAAGATTTTCGATGGGGTTCAAATCGGACGAGCGAGTAAGCCATTGTGGTAAATTGATTTCCTTCTGATGAAACCACTCCTTTGTTTGTCTGGAATTGTGGATAGCTGCATTGTCTTGCGTCGGAAATTGTTCATCAAAGTCTATTAGAACCATTTTCAGAAGTTTTTTTTTTAATGTGGTGGGTGCTTAGTTGCAGTAACTCCGTAAACTGTATCGCTTGTCTGGCTATCACTGCAACTCTCGCGGTGTAGTTTGTGTGTGTGTATGTTGTGTTCAATTGGCTTTGTGACAGCATCATATCGCCTTTTATGATGCCGCGCTGTTAATCACTTTGCTCCCAACAGCGAATGGCAAGTCGATACGGGATTAAACTTTCTGAAAAAATGTCACCGTCCCTCCAGAAAATTGAACCCCGGCGCCTATCGTCCTCTCACAACAATAGTCAGCCGCCTAACCACTGCGGCCATCGACCCCTTTTATATAAAAATATAAAAAATATAAATATATATATAAAAATTAGAATTCATTAGCATAGTATAAGGGTTTTATTGTCGTGGGTAGAAGCCGCCCAAATCATTATACTACCGCTACCAAAATTTTGGCTCATTACAACTGTACTGATCTTGCGCAAGTCGTGCCAAATTATTGGCATGGATTTTTTAATCTAAATATGACGTTGTTCCGTTCATAATACCATCACATATGATCTCACAGAAATTACAGTTTTGCCTGTTTATGTGTCTCTTTGAAACATTTTAGTTATCAGTAAATTTAAATTACATTTTATTTGTTACGCGGTTACATTACCAGAAGAGGCTAACAGAAATATCGATGAGCACTGCCTTTGAGGTCGATTTTTATTACTCCCAGCAGCGCGATTTTTGCAGTGGGAATTACCCAATCTTTTAAAATTTTGGGTGAGATGATGGGATCGTCTTATGTTCTTAGCTATGGCTCGGTTGATGTTTACAGGTTTTTTTTACACTGAAAGATAATGCCTGATTTCGTAGAATGTCTGTCTAAGTCTGTGGAATTATGGAGATTTCCTCGTATTTATACGCTTATATGGCAGGTACTTCCGCTACATATCTAACAGTTGTGATATTGACAAACTAATGTCTCTGCTATATCTTTACGATTAGAAATGTAATTATAGGTAATTCCCATCTCATACCGTTGTTAAATGTCTATAGAAGAACTCCAAATTAGATGGAACTATAGAAATTTCGTTGAGTGTGTCCTGCATGTGCGGTTATAATCAAGTAATTAAATGATTAGTGGTAAGTGGTAGTTGATTATTGGTCAAATAATGGAATAACTTCGGTGTTAAAATAATTATACTTGTTTATATACGTTAGTTCACAAGTAAGAATATATTTTGGGCTAATTAAATTTATTTGAAAAAATAACTACTTAAACTATGAAAAGCTGTCATGTATTCAAGTAGGTATAAAAACTAATTCCAATGACTGTTCAGAAGAAGTTATTAAATTTTACTTTTACTACTTATATTATAGTATGTGTGTACAAAGTCTAAACATACATACATAATCTAGATTCAACTTTAGTTGACAGATATACGTTCAAATTTACATAGCTAAAATAAAGAATTACAAAAAAACTGTTTAAAAAAGACTGGTTAATCAAAAATAATGAATAACGATTGATGTGGCTATTCGCAACCAACGAATGACAATTAGGAAATTATCCATTATTCACAAATAAATCGAAAGACTTATCCGTTATTTAGATAACACCTAAAACGACATTGCCGAGATGTGGCTGGCGAGAAACACGTGGTGCGCACGCAAGGCCCTACAAGCAACGTGTGCCCTATTCAGAAGAGATTCAGGGAACTGTCAGTCTGCGCGCGGTGGTTGTATAAAGCAAGTTAGAAATGAGTTCGAATATTTTGTGCGCGTAAATCACAATTTCATAGATTTCATCAGGTAAGCAACGTCAAAATCATATTATGTTTATTTATTAGCAACAAAGTGTTTTCTGCGTTAATTTAGCGTGGAAATTAATTACATCCAAATTCGATATCCCGGTGTCAATTACATTTCAATTTGTGTCGTTAGAGCGTGTTTATCTGTGTATGTTTAACGCGTTCTGTGCGGATAAAAATACAATATATTAATAAAATTTCTTCCTGATTACTTATGCAAACAAAAAGTGGTAGTTAAAACATATACCGAGTTGTATTTAATGATAATGGTAAATTGCTCCCAATATATTATGATTTATAGCTGTGATAAGCTGATTTATTCTGTTTGTTTAAACAAACCCGGAACACACGTTCAACTGTATGTTTTATTGCTTATTATTAAGGTGATTATCATTATTATAGTAGTTCTATTATTGTATTAGCGACGATTAGTAAATCGAAATCGGTATTATTTTTGCAGGTATGGAAAACTCTGCTTACGTACCGAATGCAGGGCATTTGAATTCACCAGCGCTCGTCGTGTTTTCACAAGCGGGGAGCGGTTTGCAAGATGCCCTCCGATTACAGAGGCCCTTTAATCCACAGGTGATATAACAATTTTAACTCCTAATCGATTTCTAACTTGTAATTTTATGAATTATGATTGATGTGGGTACGTTTTGAATGATAATTAGAAGAGTAGTCGTCGAGAATTTTAACAATTTTGAAAGTTATTGATATTAATTTAAATCTAACTGATACTACGTACTTGTCATTCAATTAGGTGAAATTAATTTTTGATTATTTTAGTCTGTGATTTTAGAATTAGAAGAAATTTTCTTGTAAATTTCAACGATATCAAGATTTCGATTTCTTTATAAACTATTCCAGTATGTAGGTAATACAAACCTCTGAGGATATCTTGCATTGCATCGGAATTTTAAAATATAATTTCTAAAAAAGGTTTTGCAAGGGTTTACAAGATTTTCCTTTTTTGATTTATCTCTGCACGAACTATATCTTGTATCTCTTTTTTGTATTAAATATATATACAAAACATTGTTCATATTTGTTTTGCCTACGCCTCAAAAAGTGATACCGTACCTTTAGTGAAAATAACATTTGGATTAATAGTAACAACCGGGATACTCACAGACATTCACCTTATTGAATTGTTTAAATATACCGGGTGTTCCACAAAAATTTCCAAAGGCTGTAATGTCTTTATTTATCATCTGATTTTAATAATCTACATATGAAACTGTAGGGTTTCGTAAAGACTACAAACAGCAATGCAAATTATCTGTTTGTCAGATATAATTCGCGAGAAACGTAATTCAACTTTTTTTTTTCAAATTGCACTATATATTTTTTTTTGATTTTTATAAAAGAACATTTTCTAACGATTCGAATAATGTCATGAAAACATACACTTAAATAAGGAATAATGCAAAAAAAAGACGAGTTTTCGCAAATTTTTATATGGCAAAACTAACAGTAGGACATGAATTGGAGTACGCAATTAAACAATCACAGCGTCTTTTTTAATCAACTACTCGGGCTCGTGGCCTAGTGGCTTGCACACTTGCCTCGTAGTCCGGCAGTACCGGGTTCGAACCCCGGTGCTTCCTTTCTGAGTTTGGTTTTCTGTAGTTTTCCAAATTCCACGGCAAATGCGGAAAGGTTACATCTTAAGTCGGTCTACAGCCGCAGGCGTAATAATAACTCATGGCCAGCCGATGCCCCCTGTAATTGGCGCAAGCTGTTGGGGGATGCTAAGGCATGAATTATTATTAATTATTATTATTATTACTGTCAGTTTGAGTGATCAACGCATTGTCAAAAACACCGTTCATTATAATAAACAAGTTTGTATAAGTTTAATTTCGATTTATTTTAATATTAATAGAAAATATGAATTTTGAATATTTAACGGATATGCTTGAAGTTTATTTTGAATGTGGGAAAAGACCATGTGACGCTATTAGAATTTATCAGGAACGTTTCTCTGATAGGGAATCGCCACATCACAAGAATGTACGGATCTTTTAAAAATCCAAAAAAAAAGTACGAACTACTGATGAAAATTTAGATTTAAACGTTTTATTGATGGCTGCGGAAAATCCTAAGACGTCGATTAGCGAGATTGCTAACAACATTGGATCTTCCACTACAACAGTACATTCTATTTTGAAAAAACCTTAAATTAAAACCCTACAAACCTCAACGGATCCATCATTTGCTGAAAAACGATTATCCACGAAGAATGCAATTTTGTAATTTTTATTTAAATAAATTACGAGAGGATCCACTATTTTATTCTAAAATTCTCTGGTCGGATGAGTGTACTTTCACTAATAATGCTATATTTAATAGAAAGAATCATAGGTATTGGAGCAATGACAATCCTAGATTTCTTATTGAAAATAATATCCAGAGAAGGTTCTCTTTAAATGTTTGGTGTGGAATTTTAGATTCTAGATTAATTGGACCATATTTTATTGACGGTAACCTAAATCAAGAAAGATATCATATATTACTCGAAGAAATAGTGGATAATCTAGAAAAATTGTCCATTGCTCAATACGCACAAATTGACTTCCAACAAGATGGAGCTGCTCTACATAATGCTCAAATAAATACAAATTTAAATCTAACTGATACTACGTACTTGTCATTCAATTAGGTGAAATTAATTTTTGATTATTTTAGTCTGTGATTTTAGAATTAGAAGAAATTTTCTTGTAAATTTCAACGATATCAAGATTTCGATTTCTTTATAAACTATTCCAGTATGTAGGTAATACAAACCTCTGAGGATATCTTGCATTGCATCGGAATTTTAAAATATAATTTCTAAAAAAGGTTTTGCAAGGGTTTACAAGATTTTCCTTTTTTGATTTATCTCTGCACGAACTATATCTTGTATCTCTTTTTTGTATTAAATATATATACAAAACATTGTTCATATTTGTTTTGCCTACGCCTCAAAAAGTGATACCGTACCTTTAGTGAAAATAACATTTGGATTAATAGTAACAACCAGGATACTCAAAGACATTCACCTTATTGAATTGTTTAAATATATATGTTACTATCTTTATAGTCGTTATAATTTAATATCGTACTCAGTAAAATATTGATTTAGTTATGCAAATTTTGTACCATTAGCTGTCGAATAGTCATTCCTTAAGTATAAAATCATTTTTATCTCGCACTGGACATGTTTTAATGCTATGGAATGTTGTGTATTCAGATTTTTAAGATTTGCCAGTTTTTTTATAGTCATTTGTAATTCTTAAATTTTATCTTTAACCCATTTAATGCTTTATAATAGAGATGCAGCAGCAAACAAGAACATATGAGCTTTGTAGTAGTTTATTGACAGGGATTGTTTTGACAAATTTTCCTAGTGTATGGTACCAAATTATAAATTAATTTTATTTTAGATTGAATAAAACATTAATTAGTTTGAATGATATTACAAGCATTAGTTTGATTTTAAAGAAGAGCTATATTTGTTTTACAAATTTACAGGTTACATGTTATTGCAAGTGTGATTAGTGGTTTAAAGTTATGGCGCAAAACGACCTTTTCAGAAATCTTTTATGCCGGACTCCTTACCCTAATTTGCGACATTTACTTCCTTAGATAATTTTTAATAATCTTCAGTTTGCCAAAGGACGTCTATAGATCAGCCACTGTCACAAATAATTCACTTTCACCACTGTAATGATTTTCAATTATAAGTTGAAAGTACTTTCTGGTTGATTTATTGGCAGCTCATGTTAGGTTCGTCTTTGTTATAGTTAATGTTAAATTATTTATTATTATTTATTTGTAATGGAAGCATTTATATTTATCTAATAGGATGTCTTCTCGCTAGAGTCTCATATGACTTTTGAATCCAGAAAATTAAACTTGTAGACTGTTTGCGTATCCTTAAATTTATTTTGAATTTGAAGTTATCTAATTGATAAAAATGACATCCATCTTGAGTAAATTTTCCATATTATTAAATCGATGATTACTTGCTATTTCATCAAAATGTCTTTTATTAATTGTTGCCGTTTTGTTTTAAAATTTAAATTCATTTTCCAATTATCGTTAAATCAATTCCTTGGATTTTATAACTGATTTAAATTAATACCTTGTTCATTTTTTTTCTTCTTGTTAATTGAAATTGTGAGAAATACAAACAGGAAAGTTAACACACAAGTTTTGAGAGTTAAAACCTTTACCTTTTAATTTTTATTGTTTGAACGTAATCATGTTTCTGATAAAATCTTTAAAATGTCTAGGTAGCGCAATCTAACTGCAATCAATAAAACGAATGCAATTCTTCCTGATAAACGAAACGGATTTAGTTTTTTTTTCTACGACTATATAGAAAAGTGAAGTTGCTGAGCCTATCAATATGTTCCGAATGGAAAAAAAAAACTTTTGAATTTCATGGTCGTTATGCGTTAGTAGGTCGAAAAGTACTCTTTTCGGTACTAGAACTAAAAACAACTGAAAAATAAAAAAGAACAATAGGGAACGACATTTCCTATGCTTATTCGTATACCTATTTTTGTTGTTATCTATTGAAATTCGAAACGTTCTACAAGCACCAATTACTTTGACAACTAATCGTAACTATGTAAAAACCTTCCATATTATCAAATTTATTTTAAACTAGCTGGCCCAGCAGACTTCGTTCTACCCAGAAAAGTATTGATTTAGATATTTAATGTTTTATTGTTACAGGTACCACCCCCCGTATCCCGCCCGTCCGCTACCACAGCCCGTGTCCCGCCCGTAAAAAAAAAATTCTCACAACGTAACGTAAACATAAACGTCTACCATAAAGATGGCGTTGTAAAATCACTCCATACAAAATGCATGGGAAAATGAATTTTCTTGATAATTTTTTTTCCGGGAATTTTCTTGGGTATTCTTCTTGTTTGGCCGGAGACCAGTCTGAATTGGTGCGAATCATCGAAATCGGTCCAGGCGTTCTTGAGTTATAAGCGTAATAAATAACGGCTTTCTCTTTTATCCGGGTGTCAACGAGATCATGTATCAGCCCGCCATTTATTTATTAGTTCAAATAAAACTTTGAAATTCGGACGGTATATATGAGTGATTGGTGGCCTTCTTCAGGTGCACTCAGTTTTTCTATAGCACTTCCGGTCAAACCGGAAAATGATACCGAATATGAAAATATTCGGTATTTAGACTTTAGTTTTTATCTCTCACTATAAACAGCATTTATCACATCCGCAAAATTAGATCATTTTTCTATTGTGACATTTAGCTTTCGAAATATAAGCAGCATAAATTCTTTTATTTGCGCAAATATATTGAAGATTGAAATATTATTGCAGTCCTGGTTATAACGCTTAACTGATCAGCTTGATTAATGGAAAAGGATGGAGATGAATTAATATGCTCTGTTAAATCTGATACTTATCACGGCAAAGACGTCATAGACGAAGAATAAATGCCTCCTCTGAAATCATTTATCAAAGCTCTTATGGATAGGTTTGAGCAGTTTATCAAAAGGGGGCACAATAGATCAATAGGTCGCAGCGCAATATCACCCTTACTTAAATCTAAATCTAAAATCTAGATTTGATAGTAGTTCCTTCCTTTTGAATCAAAGGACTGATTTTGTAATCATTTCTAAAACTTTGTTTCATGATATCGGCATAGTTAACAACAAATTTTACTTATGATAAAAAGTTTTCAATATATTGGTCATATAACACCTCAGATGACGTAATGACAAAGAAGAGAAAACGTTGTTGCAGACTTTTATCTGTTACTTCGTTTTTTTTTCCAAAGTTATAAATCAGTATACGTTTGGATGTGACTCTAGTCTGACTATATTGAAACAGTTTGCCAATTTTGTATTTCGCTTCTTCTAAAATGCAAAAATAACTAGCGTGGTTCACAATACGCAGCGTCCGATATCTTTGAATAATATAGCCATAAGCGAAGTACAGACCAATTGTCGTATGGGAATACTAGTCATTTTTGTTGAAACTTCTATTATTTTGAGTTGAGCCACTAGGAAATGCGTCTTTTGATAAATTTTTAGGAACCAACACATGTTCCTACTTCTCATTATTAATACTGTTACCTGAAATGATTGATATTTGTAGGGAGTTACAATTTATTTTCAAATGTATTTGTTGAAGATTGTTGCTTAACTGACTACTCTACTATCATACGTGATGTATCAGTTTTATTAAGTCTTGTTGATTCATCTGACTGTTCTGTTTCAAATTTTTACTTTGAAAGTTTTATATATTTAAGCCATTACGGTCTGCGCATTCAACATACAGTTTACTGACATTATAAAGTTTTGTATCCGAGTTGCAAGTAAGTTGTAAGTTTTTTCCGTTGTGTTGCTATGGTTCGCATTAATGTAGAGCTAAAAAATTCTATTCCAATCTACTGGATTATCTATCAAAGTTTTCAACAAGTTCTGATCTCGAATTATGTGTGTTCTATATTCTTCAGATGATAAGTATTTCTACTTGCTGATATATAACATTTGTGAATTGACAGATCTTGTTGTAGGAAGTATTTCCATGTTGTAAACAGATACTACGAGAAGTAAACCTTATTTCTGAGTTTACACTGAAAATGTCACAGTCAGGTATGCAACATTGTGGTAAGATCACCTGATAAAGAAAGTTTTGATTTTCTATTTTGTGTTTTGTAAAATAATATACAGTGCGAACAACAAAGGTTGAAGCGCCCAAAACCTGCAGAATAAGGGATTTGCTGTCCTATGACATAGCAAGTGCTCCCTTAGTATGGATGGATATTCTATAATGATATGTGGCAGAAATGTTGCACTAAAAATACAACTGATTAAAATTTTTGTACTACGTAACAAGCGACAATGGTGTAGTTGTTATTTTTTTAAGTTTGTCAACTGAAATTATTATCGGTGCTAATTGGTTTGTCGTTTTTTGTATTATATTTGTTATTGATTAGCCATAGAGAAATGATAATGATTTGATCATCATTTTGATTAATAAATATTTATATATGCATATTTTAAATTATATTGACCGGTTTATAAGATATAAAAAATGTATTAGAGAGCCTAGTATTTAATGTTTCAGAAATAAATATAATATGATATACATATATATCTTCAAATAGCAAATCGATAAGCAGTAAATTTAAAATTAACATATCTAAGTTGTGTAATTTTATTAAATTAACAACAAATAAGTGAGAAGATTTTAGAGTACATACTAAAAGTTTATATAAAATATTAAATATTTACATAAATGTACTGGTTTAATTCCTTTACAGAATGATAGTTCACAGCTATAAGTAATCAAGTACACTGCCGCAAATTTTTATGCAATTTCACAACGTCTTAATAAATTTTTATATTGTGAATTCAATGCGTAATATTACCTCAAGTTGTTGTATACTTAAGTTGTTTAATACTACCTACTGTATATAATGTTTACGTGCAACCTTCCGATACAGTTACACGCTATATAAAAATTAAAAGAACATATTTCTATTGTGTGCTAATTTGCATCGTTCTTTTTGTTTTCATCTGAAATTACTTGTTAGGAAAAAAACGAGGACTGTATACGATTGTTTCAATATCAAATGTAAGTATGTAATTGTAAACATTGGACCACCAGTGGGCAGTGCGTTCGTGTACTCGGTAGCTTTGGTCATTTTTTGTATCGTATTTCATATTAAATAAGAATATCACAAATTAAACAACTAATTACCTTTTTTGTAGTAACCGCAAGTGTTGCTATTAAATTTACAATAAAACAGTAGGTGTCTCAAAATTACGAACATAATAAAATGACGCAAGCAAATTATTTTGAAAATAATGAAGAAGTTATTGCTTAATGATTTTATTATATACTTAGGTATTATACTTTTTTCTCATTTGACAATAAAATATTTTCGACTTCCTGCAAATCTTTTCATAACAGTAGACTTGTAAAATACGCTATGTGGGTTCATTGACCTCAGAAATAAATTGTGTTTGGAAAAAACAACTGAAAAGAAAGAATGAAAATTAAGTCATTGATAGGACTGTTATAAAAGTCGCAAAGGTGTACATACATATGGCAAATGACATAATTGTTACTACACCTTTATAAATCTGTGTGTAAAATTTTTTTTTGATTTAATACGTGGGTCGAAACTTGCTTCTTCATAGTTTTTTTGTTCCTGTCAGTAGTCGACGCTACTAAGCACTAAGATGTGTATATTATGGAGTTATTCATATATCCTTTTGCCAACTGTGCTTTTTAATGGCATCAATTTAGTTTTTTTACCTTCGCTCTCTGTCAAAATATTTTTTTTGTTATTCGCACCAAAAGTGATTTATTTATCTATTTAATATTTCTCGGTATTCGGTATATGGTTTCCCAAATCTTGATCTAAAACTATCGTTTCTTAATGCCAATACCTTGGATGTTTTAAATAATGCGTTTAACAATCTAACATCTCTAAGCGTCAACTCTAACTTATAATATCAAATGTGTGATAAAAACTATAGATAATGTTTTGGCAAATATTGTAAATTCAACGACCCAAAATCTTCTTATTTTGCATATCAATGCAAAGTAAATTTCAATAATAAAAGATTCTTTAGAAAAGAAATATAGAAGCCACTAAATGTACACTCATTATAAGTGACATTCCCGAAAATGTAGCGGATCTAAACAACTTAGACAAACAAATTGTTTGTCATCTGCCTGATCAGCTCTATCATAATCACTGCGAATTATAAATATCCACATCGTATGGACAATTTATCCTTTGTAAAACTAACAGCTAAAAGTTAATTAAGATCAAAAGCAATACTATTGGAATTGATGGAATTTTTGGTTTAGTACTAACCATAAGCACTTCGTCGATGATAGATTATGTATTACATATATTTAATGAAATTATCGAACATAGAACGCACTCTAATACATCGAAGGCTTTCTTAATAATTCCTGTTCCAAAACTCAAAATTATAGCCAAGATGGAATATCTATAATTTTTTTTTTATGTGAGGTGGATAGTTAGTTGCAGTGACTCTGTAAGGTGTATCGCTTGTCTGGCTATCACTGCGCGTTGTAGGTTATGCGTGTGTCTAATTGTATTCAAATGGCTTTGTGACAGCATCATGCCTCTTTTTATAATGCCGCGCTGTTAATCGCTTTACTCCCAACAGCGAATGGTAAGTCGATCCGGATCTTCAACTCTCCCAAGAAATGTCATGGTTTCTCCGGAGAATTGAAGCCCGGCTCCTATCGTTCCCCCACAACGATAGTCAGCCGCCTAACCACTGCGGCTAGACCCGTTGATTATTAGTTATTAGTATTTTGCCAGCAATTGATAATTACATGTAAAGGATAGTGAGAATTATAATGTCAATGTGAACTGTAATTAAATTTTATCCAGTAGAATCCATGCAGCATCTGCACTCATCATATTCATTCGTTCTCTATAACGACAGCTTTCTTAGATTTTATGAGGTTAATTAGGTACTAATTGAGTTCCTTAAAAATCTATTGATGTTTCTAATATGAAGACATATGACCAAATTTTTAATTTCTGTTAGTTACTTACCATTTGGTGACTGACGAATATTAAGAACTAGAAAGTTGTTAATTGTAATTCAATTTAGTGTAATAGTGTAAGTTATTGTTAAACTCTTGAGATGCTTCGTTAGATATACTTCAAGGAAGGTAACAGTAATCAAGGGGAAAGGAAAAGTGAAGGAAAGTAAGTTTTTCTTTCTCTGGACCATGGTATTCATAAAATAAGTGATGAATTCTAGGGGTGTTTAAGTGCTTGTGCATCTGATTTAGTTATTTCTATATATACATATGTATTTATTTGCAGTGTCGCACATAAAGTTTGCAAAAAACTATGATAAATTTGTTTATTTTTTAATTGTATATAACTAAGTTTCAAAATCGATTAATGTGTAATTTATTGGAATTTACGTAAACCTCTATAAAAATATTTTCTTATACGTTACTAAAGTTATCTTTTGAATGTATTTGCAATAAAAACATTGTTTTTTTTTTTAGAATACAAAAAATACACCTATCGAAGTACTTCAAATTTTATCCGAAATTATTATAATTTTTACAAATATGTACTTTAATAACTTTGGTTATATTAAATACATATGTATAAGTCGAACAACAAATACTTTTTACTACATTTTTCTAAAATTTCTGTTGTAATTTCAAAAACTTAAATCCGATTGGAAAATATGAGAGAAATGCACTGTTTTATAATTACGTCGATACAGAATTGAAAGTTGTTTTTTAGTTTTCAGAAATTTTTCGAAATTTTGAAAAGAATGCTAAATTAATAATTTAGAGAGCCACGTAATCGCTCTTATGGACATCATTTAGCATGATTTTTGAAGCAAGAACTATTCGCAAAAAATTTATATCTTAAATTTATGTGTGACATTGTATAAATCTTATAGCTATATGTTCTGAAAGAAAATATAAAAAGTTACTGCTTTTGTTGTTTTCTAACCTTTATTTTATATGTATTTATAAAATCTTTATATTTACATTACTAATGAACTACTGAACACACTAATTGAAAACTTAAATAAGCAAAAAGAAACCATTGCAAAATTTTGAACAAATGGTCATAATGCTTTGAAATTCAATGCAAGTTTCCTTGCAAAAGTGATATTAGGAGAAGAAAATAAGAAAATTCCAAAGTTATGAACTTGATCGCAATATGTTTTGCAATTTGGTTTGAACTTATGTACTTTCATCGTTTTCAAAAATTATTTTTATTAGGTTTTCAGATTTTTATTAGCTTTCATACTATACTAGCACGTTATCTATAGTGGTAACTGCTTAAAAATATTATACTACATTTCAAATATGTGCGGCAAGGTCGATAGTGTTTTAAAATAACAATAAACATCGGTATCACCACACACCAGGTTTTCGAAACACGTGTCCCGAATAATTTATCAAAGTTGTGGTGTGTAGTGATACCGATGTTTATTGTTATTACGAGCCCACAGTCCTTGAAATCACTCAGTGTTTTAAAATGTTAGGATACACCGCAAATTGTGTTAATACTTATAAGTGATTTGTTGTTAATTGTTTGTAAATGAATATTCCGTTGATTTTTTGCATATTATCACACGTACTTTGTTTACTTATAATTGCTTATAATTCGGATGTTCATCATCGTTTATAGCATAGGTTTAATATCAAATTCTTTACGTCAATTCTAGTTAACACAGCCTATACATATACAAGCACTTTACTTATTACTATTTAAAATCACTTTTTCATTTCGATTTAGTTTCAGATGACCGAAGCCGCGAAAGAGTTCCACAGGCCATTTACGGCATCCAGTTTTGGCCTGAGACATATGGAAGCTTATAGTGGTCTACCGGCGCACATTCTCAACCATTTACAACCGCAATTCTTGCACCCGGGTTTGTCGCTGGGCTCCGGGGCTTTTCGACCTCTCGGTGATCTAAAATCCTTTCCGTCTCCGTCAGCGTTCACGCCGCCAAAGTGTTTGAAAGTTGAAACGGGTAGTGATAATGTGCACCAACACAATTCTCACGGCATTTTTTCACCGTCCGACGAGCGCTTTTTGGGGCCGAGCCCAAGAACTGATTCGTGTTCGCCTGCTAGCGCGTCGATGTCACCGCAACCGCCCGGTATCATCGGATCGGTCAAAGAAGAGAGCATGGACGCTCAAATGTCGGAAGATGGGGACGCTACGCAAAGTCAATCGTCCGAAAACGAGAATGCTACGGTTCAGGAGGAGAATAGGGGATTCCGCAGTAAGTTCTCTATGTTTGTTTCAGTTTATGTTTTTAAGACATATTAAAAATAAAAATGTACAACGGGAAATTTTAAGTGTCACTGCTGCTTGACATAAATAAAAAATTTGATAAGAGTAGAATAAAACGTCAAGGCGTAAAAGTTCTTTCTCTCATTTATATTAAAAAAAAAAACTGTAGATGTTTCGATAACATGGCATTTAAGAAAATATCATATAAATTTATGGAATTAGTCCATCAATTATACACTGCTGGACAGAATTTACGAGCAGGCGCTATATATTTGAAATCTGCGGAGATAAAAACGCAACCTTTGGTGTACAATAAGTAAGTATATCAACATACGGCTTGAGTCAATAAGTTTCACACTACTATGTTGCTGTAGTGGGATCTGTATCCTCCGTCATTGGTTACTAACGTTGTTAGAATCGGTTTACGGTCACAAGGAAGAATAATAAAATGAAGAAGTTATGTGGTTGGAATGCATTTAGCAGGTTTATCGTTCGGATGGTATGTCAAAGAATGAAGAAAATCCCGGATACAGCCGGTATGCTTCCGCACGATCAATGAGCGAGAAAATCACGCCTTGATTTATGCTGCGATAGCATCGCGTACTTCGACTTCTCAGCTACTGTACGGTGAAGTTTGGTAGATTGTCAACTAGGAGCGTCGTGTCGTGCTTTACAACGTATTCCGCTAGCACAAAAGTAGTGGGGGTTACATACGTTAATTCTTCTGTTCAAGATCCAATCCGTAGGACAGACGCTGCAAAAGTAACCGAGTTGAAATTACAAGAGATTTATTTCTTGTGATCTTTATTTAGGTATAAAAAGTAAGATAGCTTTGTTTAATTGTAATATTGATCCATAACATCAACACATTCACAACTATATTAGTTACACGTCTAGTAATTAGCGCTTCTAGAAAAGATTCGTTTAAAATGGTGTAAATTAAAGCCTTCTTAGGTGGAGAGTCGCCAAGAAACACGCATTGGCATAAATGGGACGTAGTAAATAGAGTATCTTTTTGGAGTAAAAAATTATTCTGCCAGTCGGATTCAAAACTAAATCGTGGTTTTTTCCAAAGTGTTTTTAATGTAATTTTGTTACTTACTATACAAATAGTTCATATTCCTGAATTTAGAGACCTCAGGAAGTATTTTGAAAGAGGTGCCTGGCCCATTGATAGCTTGTTAATATTTTTTTAATGAATATGGCTAAATGATATTCAACAGTTAGTTCAGAAAATTCCTTAAAAAACTCTTTCATATTCATAATTTTTTTTATTCTGGTTTTTCAATTTTCGATTCCTATAAAAATATTTTCTAAATTAATTACAATATAGAACAAAAAGTTCTCTATACCAACATTGTTAGATATCAAACGGTGTTTTCTTTGCTTAGAATAATTTTCTATCATCAATTACTACTAGAAATGTTAATCGATTTATTAAGAAGAAAGTTTAGTTTTCGAATATACATATATGTATATAGTGGACATTTTCTGATTAGTTGAAGATCATTGAATGTTTATATTTTTCGAGGCATTGAGATATTTTCAATCATTCACAAAATTCGTTCATATAAGAACTCATTTTTGTAGTGGAATTGAGGTTTTTGTTGTGTTGTTTTGCTGTGGTCAGTGCAGTTGTTGGTGGTTCTTTTTTAAATTTAAACATTTTGTAAGTTGTAGTGCTGCTATTGATTTAAAAAAACTTTATTTATATATAATTCACTACAATTACAATTTTGTCAACTCATAGTTGACACATTTTTTTTGCATTTACTGTAGATAACATAGATTTCTCACATGTTTGCCTCATTTAAAAAATTATATTTCATAATTATAATAATGGAATAATTTAAATGCTGTTACTCTGTTTTTACTTGTTTGTTCCTCAATTGTTGACATTATCAAATATCTACAAGTAAATGAGAATAATTGTTGCTTGCTGTTCGCTCTCTATTGTTTAAGTTCTCGTAAATCTTAAACTGAAATACTAGTCAGAATATTTTTCTGGTTTTTAACGCTTTACTATTTTCCGATGTTAGTTTACATCATATTTATCCATGGCTTTGTCCATAAGAATTTTTTGTTTTTATAACGTGTATTCGAGTTCTTACATTAATGATTACATAACAAATTTTGAACAGATCGAAAATTGTTGTTCTCTCTGAAATTACCGAATAAGACGGTTTTAGAAAAAAAATCAGACGAAGGATTCTTCTTTTTATATAATACATTATCTTCTACTATCTGAAAGTTTGTCAACAAGGTCAGCATTTGATCGAATGCCAATATAGGCAATGGATTTATTTTTAAGGTTCATGATTTATACACAACAATACTGGTCCATTGGGTAATACAATTGAGTCTAGTTCTTTTTGAATATTTGTGAAGCTCCTGGAGTTGGACAGCTCGTACCCCTATACAATTGATGTAATTTGGTGAAAAAATATATTTTTTTATGTTTTCGCTATGATAGCAACCAGTTATTTAATATTGCCTTAAAATATTTTCTGAATTTTGCTTTATTTTTAATTCGATCGTCTGCTATTTGTTGTTCACTTTTTACGACAAATTAAGGTTTATTTTTGTGGTGGATTAATGTAGGAGTTGGGAGATACCGATGTTTTCAGTATCCAATATAAATACCAATCGAAGTATCGATACTTACAGATAGCTAATTAATTGTGAATACTGAAATCGATACGAGTTCTCTGTTTGAGATATCGACAAATTGACACCAGTTATGGTATCGAGTATTTAAGGATGTATCGATTCTTCAACAAACCATAAGGTTCTGGAAACTGAATTCAAGAGCACTAATATTAAAAATAGGACAGACAGTAATCGATCATTCTGCAAAGTTTCTTGTTGTAGAATTATTTCTATACCGATGTATATTCTATATTCTACTGTTTCAGTTACAAAATAACTGTTTTTAAAATTCCGTCGATAAATAATCAATGTACGATTTGAAAGTTAAATATTTATCATTTATTAGGAGTGTCCTGCATTAGCGTGTGTGGATGTGGCCAGCGCTGGTTTTGAGATATTTGACCGCCAGTGTGCATAAATAAAATACAAAATAATGAAATATAATACGAAAATAAAACGTATTATACTACAAGAAAGGGAAAACATTAGTTTTAGCAAGGGTTATTGTACGAAAATTTGATATTTCATATCAATTGCCTCTTCTTCTGAATACTTTACTGATATAACTGCCAAATTTTAGAATTTGAACGTCTACTTGAAGTTACAGAAAATCGTAGAGTTAATATAATTTTTAATACTATAAATAAATTTGAAGATGTTTCCTGACGATTATTTTTAAAGATATATGTATAGGCAGACGTCGTAAGCTTATAAATTAACGTTTGCTGGTTTTATATATGGCCTTATATTGACGAAATTTTATTAAATCATCCATCAATATTAACTTCTGTTTGATGTTCATATGTTAATTCTAAATGAAGATCGTTGCGTGTGTTGCAAATAACATTTGATCTGAAATGACATTGTCTAATACAAAACGAAATATTAAATGGTATTTGTTTAATGATTGAAATCTAGTTTGTATAGAGGATATCGCTTTGATTTCGTCGTCAATACTTTTTTAAAGTTTGTGTTTAATTTTTCAGATAATTTAAACATATATTGATATTTTTATCTCTATTTTGTAAAATCTGGATTTTTTGGAGCAATTCAATTGGGAGTATTTCAAAATTGTTTATTTTGTTTCGATACTTTATTCATTTACATCAATTTCTTCATTCATTGCATTTTCTTCTACGTTTCTCCTTGTTCTAGTTCTAGCCACAGTGGCCGCTATTTGGTCGTGCATTTTCATTAAATTCTTGAATATCATCTACAATAGTTGGCAGTTGGTTGTTATCACTAAAGAATTTATTAAGAAGTCTTTTAAGCTTCTCATTTGTCTTTTTGTTTCTCTTGCCGCTTTTTTTATATTGAGCTCCAGATAGTATCTAAAATAGGAAACTAGGTATGATAAAATTACAAACTTTAAAGAACGTACATATATAACTTCAGTTTTCGTTAATACAGTACGAAAGTGTTGATAGAATAGAAACAGTGAACATATTTTGGCCGGCCCTTTAGTTTGATCACCTTTGTGCAGTGCACACCTTGCACATATGGCAGAACTGTCACTGAAATAGAGCCTACAGTAACTACACTTTAGTGAAATAAAACAATTATTCTCTAATTGATATTCAGTTTGAGAGGAAAAAAATCTATACGTTATCGTCGATATTTTTGTAACCGATTTTCTTTAAATGAATGCAAAATGGCGATAAAACTTTTGATAATTATTATATTACTGCTACTGATTTTGTTATTTTATTTATTAACAATAAGAAATAACAACCTTTCAAAGTTAACATATTTAGGAATCACGAACACGCGTACAGAAACAATGTTTTTCTTGACCACGATCACTTACTTCAAAGTTAACAGGAAATTGGCAATTAAATTCAAACCAAGAATCTCGACTCTTTCGCTTCTATGTCTTGTAGGTACCCTGTAGATTTCCAAAATACATATGTATGTATATATTTATTTACCATAGCCGATGCGATTCGTTGCGCTTAGAATACTCACAACGAATACGTACGAAAATTATTTTAAAAGTATCGCAGACCGAACGGAATACATATCTAGATTTATTTATTTTAGACCAACTGGTCGTGTTTTGTTTTAAGTGCGAGAAATGTCCCAACTGGCTGGTCGCTTTCGTAATCCAAATAAACAGCTAATACTAACAATTGTTCTTCCGTTTTTGTGAGGATCCGAGGAGGCTTGCGTCCACCTGGATTAACAAATTACTTGTTGATAGAACTTTAAAATGTGTACGTGCCCATACAAAACGAGAACGTTTACTGCCTAATTAAGATTTGATGGTGATTTCTTTTACATAGGAATCGGTCTATTATTCGCTAAACGCAGGGTAATCTAAAAATCGTAAATGTTAAATTGTTTATAAAAAGACAGCAATAAACGAAACTTGTTATTCGGCGAATAAATGACCTTCTGTACAAAGTTCAAATGAGAGAAGTAGCGGATATTTTTAATGTTTCAAGTATATATGTACATACATTTAACTATTAAATGAATTTTTCCTGTTGATTTTAAAATTCACTAGCCTATAATTAGGCGACAGTATAGACTGAATTTCTATTCGAACAGATTGATTATTGTTTTTTCATTGATTAAATACCATTTAAGCGCAAAAATCGTTGTTCATTTTGGACACTAAGTGTAATTTTTAATTAATTGTATTTCTCTTTAGTGCATAAAATTCTCAAGTATACTCAAGTATACAACGAAATTATCTTCGAAATAATTAATTAAAGAATAAAACATTTGGTAGCAGTTATTAAACAGTAAGTTAAACATAGTAGTTTATAGTAGTTTTTTTTCAATTTAATGTTTAGAGATTCTTTTTATTAGCTATTGACATCAAAAACAGACAAATACCGCTCTATAGTTAGAAAACCGGTTATTGTACTCTGGTATAAACGCATTGATAAGTACGATATCCTGTTAAATGAGAAACAGTTCTTCTCTATTATATTTATAGTAGACTTTTATGAAAATTACAAATCGATACAATATATGGAATTATCATTGAGGTATAAGCTCAGGAAAATATCATAAACAACTCATAGCATTCTAAAAATGGTAAAGAAGAAATTATGGGAATAGCAATATCGTAATTTCATTTGATTAGAATTTTTCTGTTTTTGTAAAAGCTGTTTTATGATTGCCAACCATTTGGCAACTAGACGTTCCTGATGGTGGTATGTGTGAAGGTCATGTGCATCGCTTTCTTCAACTTCCTTTCTCCTTTGATAGGATTGTTGCTTGTTTGATTTAACTGTTTACCCTAACCAGACCATTTTCAGGTATTTTCTAATCTTTACCTTTAAAGGTCTACCAGTCTCTGTGATATACGAGCTTCTACACTTACAAGCTACCTTGTATAGGCAGATCTCCGTTTGTTAATTTTGATTGTTCGGCTTTGTTCTTGTAGCAATTGACGTGATGGTATTGATTGTTCTTATAGCTAATCTGAGATTGTATTTCTTTCCTATTCTGGACATCCCTTCTGAAAGGTCTCTTATGTGTAGTATGACTGTTGTATATATGTTGGATTCTTCTGCATTATGAGTTATTTTATCCACACTGTTCTGTTTTGCCTTCGACGTTTTGGTTTCAATGTATCAGAGACACTACAATATTCCTGCTCTTTGTCCCGTTCATCTGAGCTTGATGGCTTGCGCTCTGATATGTAGACGTGTAGCCACTCCAACTTTAACACTGTCTGGGTCAATGTTGTTTAGATATTGTAGGAATATAATCTAATCTATTGTGTTATTACTAGATAGCTATGCAAAAAAAGTCTCTTCTACATACATATTTGTACTACTTTGGTGGGTTGATGCTAAATGCATCGACAGCATCTTAGGAATAGAGAACAACGTTTTTGTTTGCAACTCTTTTAATAGAAAAAAAATAAAATAAACTTATGTAGATGTGCACTTCTAATATGTACATAGATAGGTATAGATATACACAAACATTGTAATGTAAATACATAGGTACTACAAACATAATATGTTAATTTATTTACAAAATTATCGATTTTAGTTTGTTTTTTGGAATGATACTTTTTAGAAATAATGTCTTCTATTGTCTTCCTCAATGCAAGTAATCTACTGTCCATAATGCTGTTTACTTCACCCCATTGAATAACTGTATCAATAGCATTAAGCGCATCTTCTGGTTTTACTAATATGCTGTTTGTTAATGAAACTGCATCATCACTGTCATTATTAGAATCCTCTTCCATGGGTTTATTAATTATTTGCTCATCAGTCGTGATATTATCTTCAGGATTCTCCGCAATCCATTCTTCAATACAGTTGCAGTTAGTGCAGTCAGTTCTGTGGTTTCAGTTCTTTTTAGCATTTCCATCGTCTAATATCGCTAATATGGATAGATGACCACAAAGAAAATAATTGCTTTTTTGGACAAACCATTTCAAGATTCTGTGAGTATAAACACAGCCTCTTTTAAATTCATTTTTTTTAAGTTTTTGCGATATCGTCTTCTCAACTGATTGCGCTGAGTAAAAGTTTCTTATTGTAATTTATTTTTATCATCTGTATTATATTTATGCTAGTCCATTGATTGTAAAAGTGGAGTACAGTTTGGCGGCATAAAAAGTGTTTGAATTGAACCATCTCTATACTTTAATTCATCATTTGGATCATGACCGGAAGAGCATTATCTAACAATTCGATTTTTCGATTTTAGAAACCGCACTACTACGAGACAAAATTTTCGTGGAACCACTCACAGAAAAGTTCTTTTGTTAGCGATGCCTTATTTTGATGTTTATAAATGAGTGATAGATGGACATTTCAAATGCTCTAGGGCATCTCGCTTTTCCTATCATCATGTGCCGCTGGCATTAGAACATGGCATACAAGTTTTCTTCCTGCAGTGTTTAATTCTTTTTTATGCACGTAAGTTTTGTTTGGTACGGCATACCAAAGTAAGCCATCCTCGTCGGCATTATCTATTTGCTCAGCATTCAGACTTAATTCATCAACTTTTCTCTTAAATGTTTCAATAAAAGGTAGAACAACTAATGTATTAATAGATAATTTTTCTCCACTTACAGTCAACATTCGAATACCATAGCATGCTTTAAAGTTGGTAGTGTGTTGTCTACTTGAAAATATGTTGTGTTTACATAAGTGCATAATAGTTTCCCGATGACACCTACACTGAGAAAAGTGTTTCTAAGGCCAAGAAAGTTGACTTTCTTACATTCATTGTCTTCAGAGAAGTAAGTTCTTTCTTGGAATAAGAATACTTATTTGACACAAGACGATGAGTTTTCTTCGCAACAGTAAATGTTTTTCTTAAAAAATCTCTCAGGTCAAGCAAAACATTTCTTGATTTTAAACTTTTAGTCATCATGCACCGCATAGTGCATAAGTAGTACCTATATTGACGCGGTGCGAGTAAATGGAGAGTTATTTGTTTCAAGAAAATATATCTTTGGATTTCCAAGAATGTGAAATATTTCACAGAAAACAATACTTTCTTGCTTATATAGGAGAATGAGAATTACTTAAATTAAGTAAGTCTTACTTGCTCTTAGTAAACACTTGTCTGTGTGTATACTGAAGGTGATGATATGACGGTGAGCTTGCTTTACCTACAGTAGGGATGATAATGTTTAGAAATTTAATGAGAGGATGGCACGGATAATTTTTGGAGCTAAAAATTGGTCTCAGAGGGATATACCCCTTGTTGACGTTTAGGAGGCTATACTAATTTGGAGAGTTATTTCAATGTCATTATTACTGGAAAATTCTCCTTCTCTGTGGGTAATATCTTTATGGATTTATCCTCTTTGAATTCTTTCAGGTTATGGTACTATGGTTGTCAATCGCTATTCCTCTGCCGCGTCAATTTTTTGTCTTCTATGCTGGTGTTTCTATAACTTGCACCGTATCCATTGCTAGTGATTACTATACTGAATTTCATTCCCTTGTTTGGGATACCGATTACATGGTGGTTGATCTGCTTACCGGATAGTTTTATTACTGACTTTTTAGTATCAAGTGATTTTTGTTTGTTTTTTTGTTATTGTTTTTCCTTAGTGACTCTAGCGTCCTTCTATGGTTTTTCTTTTGAAGATTTGTTCGTTCTCTGGAGGTATACCTAATCGTATGCTTTCGTAGTCTTATCTGTTCGATGGGATCGTTTTGTTGTTTGAGTCTGTTTCTGTGTCGATGGTGTTTTATTCACTCTTATTACACAACTAATAAACTCTCATATTAGTATTTAGACTTAAATAGTAAGATGTGTTGGTAGTAATCTGTTTTACATGAACAATATATATTGGTGACGATCAATTGACCGATCAATATTTGATTGGTATCTGTACTTTGAAGAAAAATCAGCAGACATTATATGTACATATAAGTATGTACATATGCATATCTTATATGTATAAGTCAGAACATACGTACACTTCTATACAGATTGTTGAAGTTTTTGCAAAGTGTATGCTGCATTTATGTATTTTTTCACAAGAAGGTTTTCAATTTAATAATTTTATTTGATGTAAAGTTTTTTTATAGTTATATCAAATAACAATCAAAAAATATATAAATAATATTTTGGTTATGAATTAAAAAAAAATCAAATATAAGAATGTCTAATACGGCAGTAATTGCCGAGTTTAAGTAGAATTTTTAATGGTCAGCTTTATTGTACTGTATATCTAGTAGAACAGAAAATCGATTACCTAGGGTAAATTTGAGAAAGACAATTAATTTTTTAATAGGTACGCGATTTGTGCGGAAGTGGTTTCATAAAATCAGGAAATAAAGTAATAGTGTAGGTAGGTATAAAAAGTAAAAACCACGTCGACCACGCAAACCGCCGTTCAGGCCGTTAAAATCACGATGCACCCAATTTCCCTCATAATTCCGCGCTTTATGTTAGCATTACATGGACAGTTAAAATCTGTTAGCAGAAGATTATGTATGATTTGTTATTGCGGCTTTGTAACACCGCAAAACAGCAATTGTTCGATAGCAGTTTGTTTTAGGATTGACCGTTGTTTCCAGTTTTCTATGGCGGGTGAAGCTCGCGTGTAAACATTGTTGTTTTGTACCGTGAAAATGCGTCACGTGTAAACGGGAAAAATTTATACATATCTATATTTCAAATTTGTTTTGTGAATTTCCACGGTGATGAAGTTCACATTATTAAAATCAACTTTTAGCGGTATTAGTTTTTGGTTATGGTTATGTCAAAAAATAAATATCGTAATTGGATTGATTAGTTTTCGATTTTATTTTATTTGATACTAATGAAGGTATATAATTATTATACTACAAGAACAATTGTGATTCAGTGTGTTGCTTTTTTAATATTATAATATTCACTTTTTTCTTTTGATTTCTTATAAACGTATTTATTATCTTCTAAAGCTCATTTAAATAGCGGAACTATTTTTGTACCATTTTTAATATTAACATATAAAAAATTGTTGTATCAATAAAAGGCTTACTAAAACGATATTATTATCAAATAGGGGTTAACTGTGTCGGTTAGCAAAATATCTAGTTAACTGCATGCGAAAATTACATAAATGTCTATAGTCTATTATATATATAGTCCGTTGTACGGACATACATGAAAATTAGTTTCCATAGAAGTTTCCCTAAAACTTCTTTCATTTGGTGGAGAACATGACGTATGCCTTATACCTATCATTGGTCTAGATTGTTCATTTTCAACGAAGTAGCACATGCATATGTACCCTCTACGCTTTACTACGAAAAATTGCATTGCAAGCAACAAAAGGTGTAAATTTTCCGTTGAAGATGAACACCGTTCCGGATGGCCAGTTTCTGTGTCGGTCTCCGAAAATGATGATGCAGTTCGTGACATGATTTTGTCAGACTGTCGAATTGGACTAAAACGAATATCTGAGGCACTGAATATTTCATATAAACGCATCCATCATATAGTTCACGTCGATTTGAACATATTAAATATTTCTGCAAAATGGGTCCCCAAATGTCTGAATCTTAAGCAAAAACGTACAATGGTGAAAGCATCGCGTTCGATCAGTTCTTGGTTTGAAAATGGTGTAGACTTCTTAAGCCGTATTGTTACTGTCGACGTAATTTGGGTACATCTCCATGACCCATAATGATGATTGCATGCATTGCTGCATGATTGATTTTCTGGATAATGGTGGGACAATAACTGAGAATTATTATTCGACGGTACTGATCACTTTAGGGAGAAAAATTAGAAGAGAAGACGCGGAAAGTTGTCTAAAAACATTTCGTTTTTACTGAACAATGTCCCTGCATACAAATCTCATCTTGCCATGCAAACAATTCGTCATTTACGGTTCGAATTATTCGAATACCCCCTTTATTTACCAGATCTGATTCCGTCCGACATCACGTCTCTCCACAACTGAAAAAAATTTAAAAGGTTGTAAATTTTCTTCCAACGAAGAGGTGACAAAAGCTGAGGAGCTCTGGTTTTCTTTTTGAAAAGTCTAGAGGCGTTGCAGCACATTTTAATAACGTCAAGTGACGAAAATATTTACTGTTATGTTACAAATCAAATCAAGTAATAGAAATAATTTATATATTAAACACTTTACAATTCAATTTAATCCCACCCTCTCTTACCTTAATATGTGTGTGATATACAGGATAACAACTGGGAGGTAAAATTAAATGTATCCATTTTACTATTGTCAACTTTTTATATGGGAGGAATGTGTGGTCATGTCAAATACTTTACCGAACCATCATACTTTATCTTAATGGAATACACAATTAACGAAAAAGTGCAAATTATAAAATGGTTTTATAATTTGCCATAGTATTTGACATAACCACTGACATTCCTGTCACAGTTGCAAATACTAAAATGGATACATTTAATTTTACGTCCCACTACCTTCCCCTATCAATAGGCTTTCGTAGTTCAAGTTGTTATCCTGTATATATTTTGTATAATAAATTATTCCAAAACGCCTTCTTTCCGACTTCAGGTCCTTTTCCTTCCTTTGCAACTTTATTTCTTTTCTTTCTCCTTGCTTGGAATCTTTTCTTCTTTTTTTCCTCTTTTCTTTCTCCTTTTTCCTTTCTCACTTTTCAATCTTTTCAAATCTTTTCAATCCTCAAACGATTTTCCTTCACCTGTCCATCTAATATTCAATCTTTTTTTTTTCAAACTTTTCACTTTCTAACCTTTTGATGTTTTTCTTCTTTTCTAAAGAATTTTTTTTTATTTACCTGACTTTTTCTTCTTCAATCAACCTTTCAAAAAAACAGAAATGTCCTCCTCTCTTGGTTTTTCTCGACCTCCTTATCTATTTTTTTTAATTATTTTTCAGATCGCGGTAACATGTGTGGACGTTGTACGTGTAATTTTGACAATGTCATCAAATGTCATTCCCTAGCCTGTGGTCATTCCTAAATTTACGCTGCTTAATATAATAATATTCTAATTAATTTTGATTAATACCGAAGTAACATAGCATTACTTTATCTTAGCATTTAATAAACCTAAATAAAGAAAATATTTGCTCTATTTCGACTTTGAAATGTAGCTCAACCGAAATATAGATGTAGTAAGATGCTGCCACAAGCGTCACCAACAAGATTTGAATTCCCGATCATAGCCATTACTCTACCAATGCCTAGCTGCCCTTACCTTTACAACTATCGAGCTGTTATGGGTGATTTTTTATGTGTTTTTTCTCCTATAGTGCGAGTTGCATAGGCAGCATTTTTATATCAATCTAGTAAACACATGTATAGATCGACCAGAATCCCCTGGCACTTACACTTAAGTTAGAGAGGTTCCGAGAGCGCTCATTCACGCTTGTTATATTGTCTCATACGCTCCACCTATATGCACAGAACGCGTCATCACTGCCACGGCATTCTGGTCGACCTTTATGTGTAATTCTTATAAGTATATTTAAGTAGATATAAATAAATGTATTCAGAAATAGTTGGTCTCCGAAGTATGGATTAAGAGACAATCCATTTATATGGCTCAGTTTCTGTATTTACTATCATTAGCACTAAAAAAAATTGTTGTTAAATTTTGTCTATCGCTAAAAACATTTCAAAAGATAGCGGTAGATTTTCATAAATATTAAACTGTAGGTATTTACCTCTGTAAACAACATTTTTGGAATATTGATGGAGGTTTTTACGTGATAGCCTTTAAAATTGGGGGCCGGACATCAGAGAGTGAGAAGCAGTCAAGGGCGTGCTATTCAAAATGTATTTTTCAAGAGTTTCTAGTTTGATTTATATGATTGTGAAACAGTAAATTACATCGGAAATTTAGGAATTTGACGATATTAAATAGGATGTATAATCGATTTGAATTTGTTTACGTTTTAGGTTAGGGCAGTATACGTTTAGTCAAGCTTGTGGTACATTTTAATAAAAATAATACCTATTTCTGAAATAGTAGCTTGATAGTATGTAGCTTGCGTTTCAGCATATTACTCTAGAATACGTAGGTACCTACTATTCTGCCTTTCATTCGTTTTACAAAGTCGTACTATCACTTGGTCGGATATTTGAAATAAGAAAATTTTTGTTTTCATTAACTTTTAATAAAATGTATATACCGAAGAAAATAGTAAAAAAAATGACGTTAATTATTACATTACTGTCTCTTAATTATTGTATGTTTCTGTGTACGCTAGTGACAAAACAAAATAAAAATAAACTTGATGACAAAGATTGAATATATTGAAATTGGTAAATCTGAAATTCTTCAATAAATTGTTTTATGCTAACCATTACATTTATTAATTAATCATTAAATTCTATGATTGGGATTCTTTTTTTTTTTGTTGGTGGAAATTCTTTATGGACATCAAGTGCTTAGATCTATCGCACATGATAGTGTGGGACTCCCAGTCTGTGTGTGCAATAACTGGTGTACCCACTAAAACCACACTATCTATCTCTCCTGGAGCACTTCATGGTACCATCTGTTAGACATCTTTGTCATGAATGGCAGGAGTAGTAGTGTTCTTCCTTTTTGCCTCTCATCGTTCTCCTTAGTTTTCATGATTTCTTTCTCATTTCTTGCAACGCTTTCCAATTTTTGGCAGAGTCTAGCATTGTGTCGATCAGGTTTTCCGATGTTATCTCGTTCTTGGTTTGTAGAGCTTCGTTGGTTTTTCCCTTATTGTTCTCCATCTGGCGCAAGCAAATACGGCATGTTCTACCGTGTCACACTCCCCACAGTATATACAGTTGTCTTCTGCACGTTTACCTATCCTTTTTAGGCATGCCCTGAATGGTCCATGCCCGCTGAGTGCCTGCATGAGATAAAAATCGATATTCCTATGCCCACATCTTGTCCACCTCTTCAGGTCTGGGATTAGCTGTTTAGTCCATTGTCCTTTAGTAGTGTTATTAGTCCATCTTTTTTGTCAGCTATGCAATGTTCGATCTTTTGCTTCTTTCAGTGATCCCCTTTTATCTTTGTCCAGGATGTATCTTCTTTCTTGTGCTAGGAGATCTATTGGCGGAATCCCTGCTATCACTTGGGTTGCCACAGTGGAGACAGTTTTGTAGGCCGATGTTACTCCAAGGAGTATCCTCCGCTGCATCTTTTTCAGTAGGAGACAGTTTCTTTTCACGGCTTTTCCAGTTATTTTCTCTAAGTGCACTCTGTAGCTACCTCGTGTGTCGAAGAATACCCCTAGATATTAACGCTCTTGTTTGGTTTGATTACTACATTACCGATTTTAAAGCTTATGCCATCTCTTTTTCTCTTGTCAGTTATAATGAGCGCTTCAGTTTTTGCTGATGCCAAATTTAGCTCGCTTTCCTCCATCCATTTGTCTATTCGCTTTAAGTTTTCGTTCGTATTTCTGTCAAGATCAGTTTTATTTTCAGCCGTTACTAACAGTGCCAGGTTGGCTTTCCCCATCAATTTTATTTTGAGTGCCTCGTCATAAAGGATATTCCAATGTGTTGGCCCGAGTACGGAGCCTTCCGGTACCCCTGCTTTCACTTCCAGTCTGTCCCTCTTCGTGATTTGTACGTATTTTCCTCTAAGATAGTCAGATATAATATTCATGACGTAGTTTGACACCTTCCTATCTTCTAACCTTTGTAGGATGAGACTCCAATTCGCAGTATTAAATGCATGATTAGGGCGTTCTACATCTTGCCTAGTTTTTCATGGAGGGTTTTTATTTGTTGCATTGCCTGCAGCGTCGATTTCCCTTTCCTGAAGCCGTACTGATGCTTCGCTAGTCTTCCCTTTTCCTCTATCTCGGCTTCCAGTCTCTTTTGTATTAAGGCCTCGTACAGTTTGGTGAGGGTATTTAAGAAACATAGCGGTCTGTAAGAGCTTGGTTTTTCCGGCTTGCTCTCCTTCGGTATTAAGATGACTCTGGCTACTTTCCATTCTTCCGGGAACCTCTGCGTTTTTAGAAGTTGGTTTATTACTTTTAGAAGCCATTCTCCGTGCGATCTGACAGTTTCTTTTATAGCTTCTGGGGGGATTCTGTCTATTCGTGGGGCTTTTCCTTGCTTCATTTGGTCGGTAGCATCTCTTAGTTCTGAGATAGTAAAGAGCGGTACCACGTCTGTTTTCTTTTTATGGTATTCTGTCTCTGCTAGGATATGGGAAGAGTTACCTAACTATTTCTTTCTTTTGACGATCTGGTAATTGGTACGGTACTAAATTCTTTATTCCTTTGACGGCTATCCTGTATCCATCTCCCCGGATATCTGTATTTAACTCATTGCATAGGTGGTTCCAATGTTCCTTTTTTGATTTTCTTATTCGATTCCGTTGCTCCTTTTTTTCGTTGATGTAGTCCTCCCTAGCTCTTTGCCTTTTCTCCTCTTTGGTGTTTCTTTGCATTCTTGTACAGTGTCTTCTACTGGTGGTACATTGCTGCCTTTGCTTATGTATTTCCTCATTCCACCAATATGGTACGGTTTTCCCCTTTTTGGCTCTTTCCTTTTGGTGTTTTCATAAGCTTCTTTCATGATTTCGGTACACATTTCATATGACCTACTTTTCTTCTCTGTCAAGCTGCTGATTCTAAATTCTAGATTGGCATTATAGGCCTCCCTTGTTGCGAATACTTTTCTTTCTATAGACCTTTGTGGAGCTGCATCAACTTTAATTTTGTAATAGATAAAACGGTGTTCTGTCAGATTGTCTTCTTCTATTACATTCTACTTTGTTATACGTTTTGCAATTCTTAGGTGGGTTTTGTAGGTTACATCGATGAGCGATTCTGTGTTTCCTCTCACAAAGGTTGGTGACCTCCTGTATTATGGGCGACCAGATTTAGTGCAGCAATCCACTCTGCCCAATACTCTCCTCTTCTATCAGTGATCGGGGACTCCCACAGATGTGATTTCTCATTGATATCTCCAGCTAAAATTGCTTCTCTCCTTCTGTCTCTCACGCAGCTGGCTATTTCATCGCCCTTCTCTGCGTATTCATCTATATCTATATTTGGCGATATGTAACAGCCATATAGGTCCATACTCCCAAGGTCCATGCGTACATATCCCTTTTCTGCTTTTACGTTTGCTACTGTGGTATTCTTGTTCACAAATAGTATTGCGGCATCGTCCCTTTTATCTGTTATCTATTTGAATTTACAGAATCCCATGATTGGGATTCTGTATATGAAGATGACTGAATTCAGTCATACATAATACAAATAGAAACAAATGAATATATTACCAGAAACGTGTTTTGAAAACGAACTTTCTAGAATGGGAAAGTGTATGTATAATGGGATGGATTTTTTACTTTTATTTAAGTTAAACAATTTGGAAGTAGAAACAATACAGTAAAGTCCAAGAATACTAATCGCCAATTAGCCATCTTTTCTATTACAGCTAATGCTTATACACATACAAAGTTTTTGTTGCAATACTAGAGCGCCCACATCCATACGAATGCGTTACCATTGCAATAATAACGACGATAATAGCCTACCACCATGCACCAGCCGCACACACAACTTTCATAATTATTATTGTTCTCAGCACTAAATTTATCCGATCATTTATTTACGGTAAAACGAGCGAACGGTTATAGACGATAAATTACGCGCTTATAAGCGTCCGGTGGCGGCAACCAGCGGCGGTAGTGGGTTTCAACGCTAGGCCGTGATTTGCGATTCTATCCCTTGTAGGAAATAATTGCGGGTAATATCGCGCTCTAATCTTTCGGTCTTTCGGAGCTTTTTAATTTCGATTGTCATTAATTGTCGGTGTGGTGAGAATGATTTCTGTGTATACGCTGGTTTACCCCACCACCTATATTCCCTATTCCTGATTCCTCCGCTTCGGCTACTAGATGAATTGCAATTGATCCGAAATGAAAGTAATATATCCTTCGAAGGGAAGACCGTTAAACCATAAAAATACTTTTGCGTTTACATTCGATACATCACTCGAACTGTGGAACAATATCGAGTGCCTGGCGACGTCGTATTGTCGATGTCGTTGCTACTATGAATCGCGGGCTATTCACACTGTGCAGGATGTAATTCCGGTTGCTATAAATCCTAACAGAAGTATATAATCACATTTTAATTGTTTCTTTTTAAATGTTTAGTTTTCAATTTGTTTCCTAGAAAAAAGTATCTGATCGTATAACAGATCGGGTACAAAATATGGTAAAGTGGGCGTGAAAGTAGTAATCAGAATCACATGAACACATAAATGAAGCAGTATTACACGAATATAATAATTCTTCTCTTTGAGTACAGAACTAACTTAATAATTTAAAATGTTAGTATTTTGCATTGTTTTAAACATTGAAACTGTATTTTGACATAGGGTATCACATTTTCAAAATAAACTACAATTAAGATTAATGATACGACGTCACGCATTTCAAAGAGAAAACTAAAAGGAAGTATAATAAGATAAGTAAAGTCGTGACGCAATATACTAAAATGGAAATTTCTGAAATGCTATTGAACTGTCACTTATTGTTAGTTAAGAAAGTTAGATATAGTATCCAGCAATTATGTTCTGTGTGATTTTCAAGAATGGAAAACCATTAATTAATTCAAAGATGTTAGGTACAATATTGTGATTTCAAAATTAAAAATCAAAACAAAACTGCAAATAAACTCAGTGGAAAAAAAAACAAAAATTCTTCTGAAGTCCTGTCGCAAAAACCGATGATTTGGCGTGAACCAACAAATCACGTCACGGACTGTTACTTTTGTCTTGTAAATATGGAAGGGTTTGCAAAAAGGAATAAACACAACTAACGTATCCAAATATTCCATTTGTATAAGCAAACCGTTAAATAGAACTGATTGTGCTTCCGACCCCAATGCACTCAAATTCTTTTGTGAAATCCGCGGATAAGGAAGATATAAACGATATTTTCAATGTGTCATTTTCAAGCAGTCTGTTGTATGTTCCTCCTAACGAACCACATCTCATTACTCAAACAGATTTCAATGACTTGATACGGGATTTGAGTTTAACCAACCAAAATCACAAATTTTGGGATCTTGGGAAGCGATTGATATTTAATATGTCAATTTCTTCCACTAAAGAAGTCTTGTAAGTCAAAATATAATATTATATATTCTGGTATTTAATTAATTTGTTGTTTCATTGACCTAAAAGTGGAAATACTTCAGGAATTGTAAGATAATTTTTTCGTACAATATTAATATACGAATCCGTTACAGTTCCTTATTGATTCTATGCACTTTAACAGTTTCAAAATTATTTTATTTCGTGTAGAAATCATCCCAGAATATATAAAATGACTGCTTTAAAAAAATGGTATCTTATTAGCTAAACGAAAAGTGCCCAAAGCAGATAAAATTGAATTCACGAAAATTTGCTAAAAATAAGCTGTATATAACAACACGCATCCACGCATCCTTATAATTGTCATTTCATCAAGAAATGTGTCCAGAATTGACCAACATCTGAATGAAATGACTATATACATGTACAATGTACAAGGCGATGGATGTGACTGACTTACGATTTAGCTAGAAGCCAAACGATTTATCGTAGCGCCGCGAGACAGCACACATATCAGTTTTGTACTGTCATTAAAAACATATGATACCGCAGACATATATGGTTTGAAGGTATCACTTCTAAAGAATATCGCTTCTGGAATAACTCAGGTTTTACTTTAGTAGATTTACTTAATAGCTGCATTAAGGCAAGCATATTCCCAGATCGTTTAAAACACTCAAAGAATATCTCAATTCATAAAGGTGTTTATAGTCAACTTATGAACAACCATCGTGCCATAACAATTTTAAAAAATTTACGAAAAGATTATCTTAAATAGATTGCTCAACAAAACAACTCACAATATGATTTCAGATGAGATAAACTCACTGCAGATGCAATTTCGAAGCTTTCTGACTTTGTATATGATTGGATAAATCGAGAACTGGACGGTTTGTTTTGCAATCTGGACGAAGCCTTGGATTGTTTGTCGCATAAAATATTAATTGCTAACTTGAAATATAATCTTTTTTAAAATGTGTGTATTGTAGGAGGTAATGAACACCATATTCGCGCTCAATAAGATATTATATATGTACATATATTGTAAGTAAGCCAGTAACAAAAATAGCATACTTCTTCATGGAGAAATTCGCTAAATGCAGCAGCTGTCTTTGTATTACAGAAGAAAGCAGAATATTCAACGAATTACCTTACAATGAACCATGCAGGGAATATTATGTAAATGTATCTATAGACTCGTTGACTTTTCGAATATCATACATATATGTACCACGGTTAACTGAATTATAACTGAATAAAAAATAAATAAACATTTCGGAATACACATTATGAAGATGAAGACATGATTAGAAACATGGACGATCTAAAGAAGTTAGTTTTTTGATCGAAAATACATTGATTGTGGGACGGTTGAAGCTTAAATATCGAAAAATGAATTGTTGTATAATTACGTGGATTAGGAAGTTAGCGGTGTACCAAATTAAAATTGCTTGCACTGACATTTCTACCAACTATCAGTCATAATAGAAAGGGCGGTCAATTTCAACTAAAATACATTTAATCTGGGTCTATTACAATTATAATAGAATTTAAAACTGATGACTTAACGTTGTCAACAACGCTATCAGCGTTGGTACCATTGAGCGATGCCAAATTCCTGCAAATTTATTGGCTGGAGAAAATTAAATGGAAACTCAATTGAGATATAATAGCTTTCCTGGAGTAAAACAGGCATCACACAGAATCCTACACAATCTTAACAATCATATCACACAATTTTCAGTGCATTATTAGTAATGAAAATGTTCAGTAGATAGTTTTTTTCAATATTTCATAAATGAAATATTGTTTTGACATTTTATGACGGCGTATCAGTGAAATCCATGGATCATACAATACTTTGCAATATCGACTTGTGCTTCGCCTCGATGAGAATGACTATTTAGGTCTGTTCACGAAATAAACAAAGATTGACACAATATCTTGTGTTTGATGAAAGATATTCAAAGCTGATAATAAATACAGTTAATTTTAGTACTTAGGTAATCTCAAATACAATACAATAAATTAAATTATTTAGATTTATCGAAATCACGCACCCTCTTCCGCACACCTGCCATAAGTGCCTGAATTGACGATCGCGAAATTTTTCGAGCACCTTCATTCTAAACTTTCAGAAATCATGTCTTTGGCAGCTGAACTCTTCTTACGCAACTCACGCTTGATGTTTGTCCAATATCGTTCGATTGGGCGAAGTTCCGAACAATTTGGTGGATTCGTATGTTTTGCAACGAAACTGATGTTTTCTTAGCTGAATAAATTTAAAGTTTCGTGAGCATAGTTAGCGGACACTAGGTCAGGCCTAAATATTGAAGACACTGTATGTTTGCGATAGAGTGGTATAAGGCGCTGCGCAATACATTGGTCTCGGTAGTTCTCGTCGTTAATTGTACCAGTTGTAAAGAACGTTGAACTTTTTAAACCACACGAGCAGATACCAGAATCTTCTCGCCGAATTTTTCTATTGCCACACTTCTAAGTAGTCCTCGTGAACACCCTGTATAAGCTGTATTTTGACAGCTAAAACCTGTCAAACTGTCATAATTATGACAATTTGGTGGTTTTAGACAGGTTTTAGCTGTCAAAATACAGCTTATACAGAGTGTCCATGAGGACTGGTTGCGGTGATGCCCCTATAGTATACCTACTCTTCTATCCTTATTTAAAACATCCTCTCCAATTTCCATTGCGTAGAATTGAGGCCCCGGCAAAGTTCGCAAGTCTATTTCAACGTATCTTTCGTCGACCATCAAAATGCGTTTTTCGCGATCGTTGATCAAAAATTTGTTCCATAGAACAGTACGGGACTTTGCCCTTTCCAATTGTGTAGTGCTTCTTGTCGGAATTTTTTGCTTCTTACGGGTCTATAAGTTGTTCCTTTTCTTGACATTTTGGATATTTCCAATTGATGTTCTTAATTTTTTTGTCAAATCCCGCGTTGACACAGATCGATTTTTTTTCGAAATGCAGCAACAATCTTCTTGTCCAAGTTTGAGTTTATATAGCCTTTTTTCCGCCCTTTTCGTGGCAGATCTCCCAATATACTGTGTTGTCTAAATTTTGTAATTACTTTTCGGGCGCCATCTTTGGATACATTTGCACTGTTTTGCAATTTCTCGTAGCGAAATGCCTTTCCCCGTGTAATAAATTGTAATAAATGATGTACGTACATAGTGAAGTGCGTAATCTTTTCATACAAACTTCCCTAACAAATATCATACTGCTTGACATACCAACGTCTACGGTTATGCTTACGTTTACGTTGTACAGGCATTTGCACACATATTTCCCATTTCCATTGAAGAACAATAGTAAGAAATTTGGACATTTATCCAAGTAATATAACATTTAGAAATATTACCATTAATTAAACGGAACTATTAGTACCATGGAATCCACTGGCAGCTTAATGAGCTATTACCTCAAATCTTATTGAAATTTTATTAAAACTCTTCAAACTCATATTTCAATACTTTTTTTGTAATAATTATGATATATGATAACAGTAATGTAAATTAATACCCATAGTTACTTAGTTTAAACCATGATATGTTTAAGATAACAAATAGAATCAGTTTCCTTTCCCCAATATCAGTGTATCTTTCTCCGCCGAAATTTGGCTTCTCGTTATGAATTCAATTAAGAAGAAGTGGCGATGAGCGGGTTTCTCGTTTCCCCGAGACGAACCCCAACTTTAACGTTGTTCCGTTGAAATTTCTTACGGTTAAATCCGCATTTTCGGTGGAACGTGTTAACATTTTTACATGACAAAAAAGGTTGTCGAATCCAAAGGGGGTTTTGCATGTTATGACCGTGTTAAAGAGGAGAGTTATTCATCTCGGCGTGAACGACGACAGACACTCACTCTGTGTTCCGTTCGCTGCGCGACCAAACGGCAGATCATCGCCAATCTGAATTGTTAATGTGGCGAAGCAGAGCAGGGGTGGACTTGTTACCGATAAACCGACCCCGATGGTGAACGAGATGGGATCTCTAGCGACAAAACACATTGTTATGGGCTTTTTATCGTCGTATCGTCCGAGAATACGTTTTTTCGTCAATATTACTGAATTGGTGTCGTAAAAACTGTAGGATAAAAACACAAACTTACTACAATAATTAGTAGTGTTTTTAGCTATTTGTCATTAAATGTCAGTTTGTTTTGTAAAATATATTTTATGATACGAAAATCTAATTAAATAAATTATTAATTCATTGTCGTTTCCTACGTAGGAGAAAACATATTTAGACAATAAAAATATTATGTTAGGAGAAACAATTAACTTAATGCTTTTGTCATTAAGATAGTAAGTACTATTACTATGAAATCTAAGTATGTAATTCGTAAGTAGCTAAATCACTTGAATATTCGAGATGGAAGAGCCCATCACACAAAATATTTGTTCTGTCTTTAAAATGATAAACTATTTCGGTTTACGGAATGACAGTTATGCTTTCCTTTGTACGACTGATATTGTGCATCCGAAAAGAAAGAAAGTTATATATTGCAAATAAAAATAAGATGAACTTTGATTATAAACTGAAATAAGGGAAATTATTGTGAAGGAAAATTTAGGAACTTCCTTGTCCAAATTATTAAACAGCTCACTGTCCTTTGATAAATTGAAAGTACTTCTTATATAAATGGAACAATTTAAATCCGAATTAATCACCACTGGAGTTTTAATAATCCAAACTTTTTTGGTAGTGTAGACAGTATTCAAAGGAAATCAACGTTTGATGCGCTGTTAACTACTATAAAATAATTGTATCGTATTTTTTTGATAGAAATATGAATAAAAATAGGATAGGATGGATATCCAGTATATGCAATAAATAACGTGAGAAGTTGGCTTCACAATGGTAGGAAATGGACAAGAAAATACGGTAGACATGCATAAGGGCGAAAAATTAGGCATCCATTAATTTTTGAAAAATATTTGTAAAAATATTAGAAAGCATTTTTATTTTAACAAATAAATAAAGTTGGATTTATATACAGATATTAATTATTAGTGTTTTTTTAACTAAATTTGTTCTAATGATAAGAATCGAAGATATGCACATAGGTAATAAAGTTAATTAATGAGCAAAACATTTTGTACCCTCGTTTTTCATATCTTATTTGTAGACATATTAGTCTGTCTACGGATAAACGATGAAAAATTTGAATATTTTATCTTGGTTCAAAAATTTTGTTCCGTATTTTACTTGTTTTACAACTATAACATTAACATTAACATTATTTAGAATCGATTATTTTGTTAACTCTAGAACTCTTTTTTTATACATGATCTGAAGGTGTCATTTATGCTTTGATAGATTCGCAAGTCTGAAATTTGGATTTCGATGAAGCTTTAGAATGGAAGGGCACCTTAGTATAACGAGAAACCCATATATTTTAGCAACCCAATTTCCGGATTTTAGGATGTCCACACTTTGGGCATTCCAAAAAATGGTCTCCATGACCTTTCCGCTCGATTGAGCGGTCTTGGCTTTCTTTGAAGCTGATTCGCTGGGAAAAGTCTCCTGCTTCGACTGTTCCTTAATTTCCGGTATGTGGTGGTGGATCCAAGTCTCATCCACGGTTACGAATCGCATCAATAAAGCTCTTGGATTGCGTTGAATCCTAGCCAGACATTCCTCCGAAACGGTCACCCAACTTCGTTTTTGCTCCCGTGTGAGCAAACGCGGTACTCATCGCGTCGAAAGCTTTTTTATGCCCAAAATTTCGTGTAGGATATGGCCAACGGGTTCCTCTAAGATGTCTCTTGTTTCTACTATCTCTTTCAGTTTCAATCGGTGATTGGCTAACACGACATCATGAATCTTGTCGACCATTTCATTGTTGGTAGCGGTTTCTGGGCGTCCACTGCGCGGTTTGTGACTTGTGCTTGTGCGGTCAAGTTTGAACTCAGTCACCCGAAAATGATGGAGTAGATCGTTCCGTGGCCGTTTTCCCAGCCATCCAGAACTGTTTTATCACTGCACGAAATTCGATTTTATCCATTTTTGCGAAATCGGCTGAATTGCTACACAAAACACACACTTAAACAAGTAGGCGTCTGAAATTTTGACAGTTGCTATAAAATAGGTTGTCCTTGCCGGCCAATGAATCCACTTCAACCTTCGTGCGGCATATCTTGCCGATTCCGGATTCAGGTTGCCGTCGTATATTATTCAGCAGCATTAGTGTGCATTCACCATACAATCAATACAATATCATATCACAATTTGGTAATGTCAAGATTTAGATGAAGGTAGTAAATTTTAAACGTTGGAATTTATCAGTTCTTCAGTTTCTCAGTCTTTTGTTAGTTTTCCGACTGAAATTGAGTAGTTTTTTTTATATATATTAATTATCAAAAATTAGAAAAGTATAATGCAATAGCTTTAATAGCTGCATGATTTATAAACTATGCAATTACTTGTAGATTTTATCAAAAAATTACTGAATTCCAAATTGAATTAAAATGAAATATGACATTTCGTTTAAAGTATTCCAACAATTAAATAAAGTCCAATTGGTAAAAGCGTGTAGTACAGAACACCAACCTAAGATAAAGCGATAGCGTCTTAACTCTATATAATACAGACTAACATAAAACTTTGTAAAAGGTTACTCCAAAAAGTAAACTCCAAATATGAAATACAATCGATACTATAAAAAATTGTATTTAAAAAATTTAAGAAAAAGTGAAATCATATGGACTACCATTACTAATATCAAAATATTGACGATTTTAAATAATAATATAGGTAATATATTCACGCAGAGAAACATCTAACTATACAGGGTGTCTCAGCGAGACCGTTTATTAGAAGTTTACGGGGTTCTCGCCAAAATATAAACTTGAAAATTCAGAATCGTATATAATCGATAGTGTTCTCTTCAAAATGAAATATTTTTATACTTATAGCGCTTCCGTTTACACCGGAAGTCGTCATTTACTTTGTTATTTTTAATGGAACACCCTGTATATTTTTACATATTTAGATTCACTTATTTTTAGGCTTTATAAATATATTTAGTTTTTCAATTGACTCGGGCTTTTTGTAGTTATTCAATTTTTTCTAAAAAAACCTGCTATAGCGAATATTTATTAAAAAAATCAGAGGATACTCCATTTTTCGGATATCAAGTTATAATTCGTAATATCGTTAAATAACATGTTGGAGTATATTCTAGCCGCGAGAACGACTGCCTACATTGTATGGTTACTTTACTGTGGCACGTTAATTTTTCGAAATTTTGAAGAAGCCTAACTTAATTTTTTCAAATGGCACTCCCCATATTTTATTACTCATTCGTCTTCAGCCTCCAATTCTACATCTTTTATGTCGGACATGTCCTATAGCTAAAATTCATAGTTTAGGAGATAATTAGAATTTTTGGGAAATACACACATAACTCATACTTATACAGGGTGGGCCACTTAAAATGATGCATTGAAATTATGGCCAAACTAAATAAGAAATTTAAAATGGACCAGGTAAAGTTATAGAGTTCTAAGCGAAGCACATTTTAATAGAAACGTGGATTATATACCATCCATCATGATGTCATACCGAAATCAATTTGCATTTATTTAAATGGAATGTGGTATTTTTATTGTAAATTTCTGAAACAGTTAATTTTTTAACGTATAACTGTATAAAATATGATCGATTTTAATAACAAATGAAATCAACAACTTTTTGAAATTTCCGCCAATATTTCAAATTTTGAAGCGCGCAAATATTGGTATTTACCTGATGCATATTTGCGTAAAACGCAAAATTTGAATTGGGCTGCCATTAAATGTCACTTGGCAACTGACAAACATTTAATAGTAATTATATACCAAGGGAGAGAAGACATTTTTCTCAGCCGAGTAGCATTATTTCCCGAGACGCGAAGCGTCGAGGGAAATAATGGCTAAGAGGCTGAGAAAAATCTTCTCTGCCGTGGTTTATATACTATTTTTTCCACTACTAGCATATTTAACCGCTTTCTCAATGATAATGTAATATAATAAGCCGTTCCGATAAATGTTTAATTTAAGATATCCATAGAAAACATGTTAGTCTGTAAAAACAAATGAATAAACATTTAATGTCAAATTGAGATTTTATTCATGTCTTGTCACAATACCAAAAAAAATGTCAGACAGTAGTTGTACTCCTCCAGAAATCCGCAAGCAAGCAAATCAAATAGAGTGTCAAAAATACTGGTACGTCAGGAATTAATATGACCTGCCATAATTGCGCTATTAATTATTATTTTAATAAGTAGTGTTTACCAAATTGCGTATTTCCTACTTTCGGATTTCATTCGTGCATCTATACGACATCTATGGTTTTATATTTAAATTATTTCTATTCTATACATTTTTATTGAATAAATCATAATTTTATTATTGTCAATTGTTTTTATTATTTACTAGTAGGAGATAATTTTTATTATTGACTACTAGGAGAGAAATTCATCTTCTCGGCCCGAAAACATACCGTATAATGACGTCTTCTAACGCTAATAGTGGAAAAAATTAATTATTCGTTTTGTATCTTTTCTGTCTAGTGTCTTATTATGTTTATAATAATAATTAATAATTATTGCCTTAGCATCCCCCAACAGCTTGCGCCAATTACAGGGGGCATCGGCCGGCTATGAGTTATTATTACGCCTGCGGCTATAGACCGACTTAAGATGTTACCTTTCCGCATTTGCCGTGGAATTTGGAAAACTACAGAAAACCAAACTCAGAAAGGAAGCACCGGGGTTCGAACCCGGTGTATTCTTTTTTTACTCCTATTAGTAACCTTATTTCAGCTAAAATGTTTGTTAGATTCGCTTAATATATAATATATATTATATACGATTCTAATGAACGGTCTCGCTGAGACACCCTGTATACCTACATATGAATTATGGTATACTTTTATGTAAGTGTTTTTTTCAAATACTTTATAAGATTGTTCTTGTGATGATGTGAATGATTTGCTGTATTAATTTTTCTCAACAACTGAGAACATCTGCATTTATAATTAAAAAAAAGAATTTTAGACTTTTTCTATGATTTTCTGGAAAAATTTCTTCAAAAGCCAGTCTTTAGAAAAAAATCATCCATACAGTTTTAGAATTTTCTAGTAGATTTGTTGGCATTGATCTGTAGTTGCTTTATTTTGGCAGTGTGCTGGAAAACAACAATTGGTAGTTTAGTCAATATTGTGATAATTATGTCTTTAGTCTGGAAGATAATTAATTTCATTTACTACTTCCTTCGAAAACGTTTACAATGGGGCATTTACTGACAATTTTCCCAATCAACCAACTTCCTTGCCACGATAGATACGGTATTTCTACTTCTTTTGCTCTTCCTGTATTCTTAATTAGATGCACATATATTTGTAGTAAAATATATACAGCATTTTTTATGCTGGGTAGAGTTGGAAAAAAGGTGTAAGAGTACCAGAAGAATAGCAGTAAAACAATGTTCACTGACAATAATTCAATCAATTATGAGATCCTGGGGAATATAAATGACGGACTACTGTTTGCACGTTTTAATTGAAATAAAAATGAATACGGAAGAGACGCAGCTAGTTAGCAATTGGAAGTGGCGCGCCACGGCAGTACAACGTCACTCTGACATTACACTTTTTGCCTCAACACCGACACCGCGACGATTTAAAATTAAACGGGTAGGTTGTCTTGTTAAAACACGGCGGTAAAAATTTTTATCAGTATGCGAATCATGTATAACAGGGAGTATAAATCAAATAAAACTGTATAATTTTACAGAGTTGAATTTACTTTCGAATTCTCACTAATCTCATTTTCTCAAAGCAGAGATATTAAAAAGAAATTCTATACGCCAAATTTTTGTAAAGATATTTATAGATATGCATACATCTTGTTCGAAAATACAACCATTAATGCGTTTGCAATGCATTGTCTCCGTCATAAAGATTTATTACGCGACCGCAAGTTTTAAAATGTTAAAATAGTGTTGATCGTAATAAAATTTTTAAGCAGAGGAGTCCCAGTGTCATATGGGTCTTATATATTCTTCTGGGTGAGTATGATACAAAATACCTACACCATGCAGTACACAATGAAAATGATATACCTATCCTGACATTAAAAGCTAATATAATGCGTTGCTTCAGGTATGTGGCACTTTTATGAAATGTTCAATTTGTAGGGGATCATTTTTATTGTGTTATTTTGGCGCTTTTATATCGTCTTGTAAAAATAATAAAACGTTAAATGCTTTAGGAGGCAATATAAGGTTACGGTTATAACGTCAACAACTATAGTAATAGTATAAGTGGATGTGTGGTAGTCATTTGGGAACGTACACATTTGACTAAGTACTAGATAATGTAACTTATTCTTAGTAAATTCCATAAGCCACATTAAGCTTAGTATTTAATATAAAATTTTATAAATGTGTTCAAAACATTCCTGTATAACTAAAACCACCGGAATGTTAGAGTGTTAGTTAGCTTGCTTCGATAATTTTGCTTTAAATCGAAAGTCAGAAAGATAACACATATTCGATAAGTTAAGTTGTACAAATTTCAAAAAAGTAACAATGCAACGATAATAACGTTGTTTATGTTGATCTTCAAACATTATTATTGAAACTCCTGAAAGCGTACCATCCTACATCTCTTTCACTGATGGTTTCCTCACTTTTGTAAGTAGTGTCTTCTTGAAGCCAGGAAACTTTTTGCTTATACCACTGAACGGTTTACAGGAGCATCTTACATGACATGTAAATTCTTCATTATTATAAGCGCCTCAACATGTCGAATAAAATAAAATGTCCAAATTTTACAAGTATTTCCAGCTGACAATGCTCAATGATCTGTTTTAGAATCTTCCTACTGTAAGGTAAGTATATTATGTAATAACTAATAACTAGAGGCGAGTTATAGGTTGTGGAAAATAAATGAGATCTCTAAGAAAAATGGTATAACCAAATTCAAAGTACCAGAATTAGACCAAACTATCATTGTAGATCTTTAGCATTGATCAAAATTCTGATCTGGGGTCAGTAACAACACTAAATTGAAGTCTCTCTAAAATTATGAAAAGAAAACTTTTTCACTGGGGTAAGCTCAGTGAAAAAACTGTGGTATATTTATTTATTTTGTTTGCTTTTGGCGGACTAGCGAGTATTGTATCGAGGTCCAAATATCGTTGATCTTTTTCTTCAGACGTCCATATTATATTTGCAAATATAATGAAATATATACATATGTCTAACATAGGAATCAAACCTGGAACTGTAATCGAAATTGCATTCAAGCTTGAGATTCGATTTCTGAGCTAGTTAAAATGGATTTCTTCTTGAAGAAGCACCAATATTAGGAATAAATTTATGAAGATATCTACCATGCGAATAGAAATGCCACAATCTCAATCTGAAACTAACGAGTTTTGCTTTCAAATACGTTTTGCAGGTATGTTTTCCAAAATAAGGTACCATTTGTTCATGCACAGAAAAATTGATCAAAATCATATTCAACTGCATGCTGTCTTTATTTAGGAGTCAAGTCAGTTATTATCCGCTTAGATCTAGTTTGTTATTATCAGTCTGTATGTTTCTAAATCTATTTTGAGTCAATATTTTCAACGCTTTACCCTCTTATATAGACCAATACAAATCTGCTTGTGGTGGTGTATGAGACAAACTTGAGCAAATCTTTTCTCTCGATACTAGAATCGTGCCTGTTCTTGCCACGAGCATACTTCTAAGCATTTAGTCATCAAAATACATAAAAAACAAATATAGTGGTATACTGTCCTAGTCATGACTGTACATATATTCTCCTGTTTTCCATAGCGGTTTTCGATCTAGGCCTCTATTCAATGACACCAACTTTTGACGCTTTTCTGTTAAGATTGACGCTTTCATTTATTATTTCATAATCATGTTTAAACATCTCTTCGTGAGTCAATTCATTTATATCTGGTGGTATTATACACTGCATCAATAGTTTCCGCGTAATCAAAGAATGCACTCACATTTTCATAGTTAACGAACAGTTTTCATTTACCTTGGTTATCTTGTAACTCATTTATTACTTCTTCTATATAGCAATTCCTATTTATCTTTATGTTAGATATTGAAATTTGATGTACTTTTTAAAAATACTACTCCATACAAAATACTTATAACCATATGTAACACAATGAAAATAGTCAATGTGGAAGTAACACTTTTCTCTTTAGCATTTTACACGAAAGAATATTTCTATCAGTCGCTTGAGGAGGGAAAAAAGCGCTTATTCTATTCTACATAATCTATCGTTAACATCTAGGAGCATTTAAGAACAACGTTAAGGGAGAGTTTTACTTTATTCCACAATTATCATGTATGTAACCATACGACCTTGTGATACTTTGTGCGTTTCCTGAAGAATTTTACTTTCAGAAAGGTGATTTAGAATATTTGAGTTAATATTTCTGTTCCGAATATTTCTTCCAAAAATTTATGTTTGTTAATAAGGGCGTAGCAATAAATGTCCGAGATTCCTCATGAACATTTGTCTGTGGAAATGGTATGTTCTCGTGGGATTCTGCGGAATTTAATACACTACGTTTACCAAAGGACGAAATAGTACCACTTTCTAAAAACGTAGATAATTGTGACAAGTTGTAATTACAATCTAATTATATCCTTAAAACACATGTCCAATTTTATTACGACTAAGTCGTCAGAACACGTTAATTTAATTTACATTTTAAATGAATTGTGAGGGATTATTATGTGTATATAGCATCCAACATAGATGACGGCACCAATACATTTCGAAATTTTCTTACCTGCCAACTTCCTGACATTCGTTCGTCTTCTCATACGTTTGAAGCAGAGGGACAACGTATTCTTTAATCGGATTAGTGATGAACCATCCACCGCCCGGTTGACTTCGGCTTTGACTATATTACTTGACACCTTTCCAGTCTTTCATTCATTCATTCGTTCATTCGTTCATTTCTTATACATACACCTAGGTACGGAGTTAACAAGCGAAATTATTGACTATCCGGCTTCCGGTCACAGCTGTCCCTTTTCTGAAAGGGCTTTCCGAAATTTAGATGAATGTCATAAAAATAAGACGTATATGTATATATGTATCCACAATACGACAATAAATAGTTTTAAAACTTGCTTGTGTCTGTCAATTTTCGTTTCATACTATACGATGATTGCAAACATGTTCTCTGTACAGAAAAAGTTTCATATGAGTGTATTGCACCATTATTAACATTGTTAACATACCATAGATAAAAAAAACTCTAGGAATATGAAGTTTCGAATCAAGAAGTAGTTTGCTTCATACCTCAAGAGGTTTTCCTTTGGATTCAACGTAAGTATAGAAAGTTTACACTTTCACTTTTCAAATTATGATTAAGAAGACGTGTTCAAGTCAGTCCAGGCATGAACAAAAGGCTCTATAAGTTCTATAGTAGTTCTTTTTTATTACATCCTACAATTCTAAACTACATCTATATTTATAATTCTGTCTGAGTAGTAAGTACTTAGAAGTTTTCAGAAACTGACACGATACCAGAATACTTAGCGTTTGCTTCGATTATATTTTAAAATACAAACAAGTTTTACACATTCGCAAAATGCATATAAATACCGAGCTTTTTCTAGCAAAAGTATGTTTTCGGAAATCTTAGCCTAAAGCCGGTTGCTTCTTTTATATATTCGCAATTGAGTAATGTATAACTCAAGTGTGAAGATTTCAGTTATGTAACATTTTAAAATCAATATACAGTTACCGCCAAATGTTATAGGCACCCCTATTAAATTGATATTTTAAATTACCATTAGTAATTTCTAAGAAAATAGTCTTAAAGATTTATATATTATCTCCTCACAATTATGCACAAAACCACCATATGTATTTTATTTTAATTGTAGTTGGTCAGTTTTAATGCAACGCTAAAATATGTAACCTGCCTATAACATTTGGCGGTACCTGTACATACAGACAATTTTGTTTATATTTCTGAAAATTTTAAATCAATTTGAAGACCAGAGGGAATGACCCATCATGCCAAATTAACAAGTAGCAGTCTCAATATTTTCACCACACTCCATTCTTCAGTTTTCCACAAAACAAATATCATCAAGCTTTTAGGAAATGAAAAGAGTTGAGGCCAGTTGTTGATTCGCCGTGGTTGATACCCAAGGAACTGAATAAACTATATAACTAAAAGAACCGGATATTTGTATCACCGGCATATCTTTGATGCTGTTGCGAGTAGACCGTTATATCAATTATCTTTAAATTAGAGATCCTATGCTATTAAGGAGATAATTCAATGCAAAGAGAGCTTATTGATTAGAGGAATGGTTTGCTTGGCATATGATGTATTAAACCAGATATTTGCTACTGCTTACAGCTGAAGTTCATACAGATCTAGAATTTTAAAAAGAAATTTAACAAACCAGATAGGAAAACACAATCACAACTCACAAGACAGTAATTTGCATCTCAAAAACTCAACTTGTAGAACATAAAAGAAAAGTCAATGCTGCCCCAAGCATTCAACTTTCTAGTTACTAACTAAGAATACAGAGGAAATGAGACACCAGATGTACTGTAACGTATTCTTTCTTCAATCTATCCGTTCCTTCTGCATTCAGTTCACAATAAGTAAACAAAACTTCAGACGCGACTAATGAATTTTCACTAGTTAGCTGATTTCTTTTAAAAGACCTACTGGAGATCCGTTTTGTAGAGGCCTGGAACTGGAATGCCATTTATGATGCCTTCGGTAGGTCATCACATTGAAGTATCCTACAGTGAAGTAGGTATAGAAATTCTACAAATTCCTATTTGAAGTTTTCTCAGACAATATTCCATTGTACGTTGAGTGCAATGGCATGATTGAGAAAAGAATCCAAACAGTGTAAAGGTTATTTATTGAGGCATATCAGATTAACAAAGATTCTTTTATAGCTAACCTATATTATAATTCCACATTCAAGTGAAATTTGGTTACACTTTCTTTCTTACTAATGGATGGAAAATTCAACATCTGTCAAAACTGAAGTCCTTTAGCTAAATTATTGCTATTCAGCGTGTCGAAACTGCATTGAAATTGAATCAAAATAAAATGAACAAGAAATCCCACAACACAGAAGATGCTAGAACTAGAAGTTGGATCTCCTGTACTACTACGAGAGAGAGAGAGAGAGAGAAGAAATGGAAGAAAGAAGTAGTTTCAAAAAGAAATGGTCGAAAGATTACATTGTGCTAATAAAATCGATACACAATATTGTCGGAACAGAATCTTTTTGCGACTACAAACTTACAAGCTTGTCCACAAAAAAATTAATGCTCCCGAATCGAAACTTGAAACTAGAGAAGAAATCAAAAACGAAGGAATAGTAAAAATACCTGATAGAGTTAACCTGTAAGTATATTTTTGCTAAGTATATCTTCATTTTTACTAAAATAGAATATTGCAAAGATTTTTTGTAGCAACTATCTAGTAGCAGAAGGACAAAAAATCTAATTCTTATTATAAGTAAAAAGGACCTTAGACAGATATGAGGAACAGGAACAAGTAGTCGTTCATATCACTGAGACTTTAAGAAATAAAGCTTTACCACCTGATTGGCACACGAGTGGTTTATAAAGCTATCCTACGATACTGATCTTCTATTTTCATAAATTATCACAATTATTGTCTCTGACAAAGTTATAGATGAATTTCTTATTAATGAAAAGCCATGAGTTCCTTAGATGTCTTTCCAATCGCAAAAAATGTTTGCATTATGTGTTTTCTAAAACATAACTTTTGATCTATAGTACTACAGTACATAAAACATAAGAACACATATACGAGGGAGCGTTTTTATATTCGCGCAATGGGGGATAAGTGGTGGAAATAAAAGAACTAAATTATTTTTCTTTTTCAATATATTCACCTGCAAGACGGATACATTTTTCACATCTTTCAATTAATTTATTTATACCCTCATAAAAAAATGATTTCTCTTTATCTGCAAAATACGCCGAAACTGCCTCCTCGACTTCATCATCTGCAGTAAATTTTTTACCCCGCAGCTCTTTTTTCGTTTTCGGAAACGGTCTGGGCTGTAGGGTGGGTGATTCACAATTTCGAAGCCCACCTTATGCAGGGCAGCTAACGCAACGCGGCTCTTGTGGACGGGCGCGTTGTCGTGCGAAAGCAGCACACCTTTCGTCAATTTTCCCCGTCTTTTCTTTTTTAATGGCTTTTTTTTAGTCGCTCTAATATTGAAGCGTAATATTCTCCGGTTATAGAAACACCTTTATCTTTATAATCAATCAATAATATTCCTTCCGAGTCCCAAAATACCCTTGCCATGAGTTTCCCAGCTGATTGTGACACTTTAAATTTCTTGGGAGTGGCTGTGCCCTTTTTATGCCACTGCATGGAGTCTTGTTTGGACTCAGGTTTATAATGATGAACCCAAGTTTCGTCTCCAGTAACAATTCGACTCAATACACCATCCTTGTCTTCATTACAGAGGTCCAAAAATGCACGCAAACACTCTACGCGCAGTTGTTACTTGGTTGGTTACTTGGTTTATGTTACTTGGTTGACGATAGCTCAAAGACTAACTGTCTAATAACAATGAAACTTCGTATTTATACTAATTATGAGTCGCTGCACAGGCCACGCCCCTAATGTGCCTAATCATCCCCCTACAACCCGCTCATTCCGCGAATATAAAAACGCTCCCTCGTAGGTATATACCTGTATAACATAACAGTTAGAAATCTTCCCTTCGAATATGTGTTAATTATGAATTGCCACCGCTTCAATTCAATGTTAACTGCTAATGCGGTAATTCCAGTAACGAACATCAGTCGGAAGCTATACCACAGAAATCAGTTTGAATTCAAATTGAAGCGTCAGTGTCATTTTCACCGACGCGCTACGCTTGTGAATTCTAGACATTATGCCTGTTTACAGATGTGTCTATCGGTAGAACACACGCAAAACGATATTCTACAGTTGAATTGCCGCATATATGCGCACATGCACTTGCAAAAGTTTAATTAATTTTACTACGAATGCATAATAGTTTAACGGATATTTGAGCGATATTATGATGATGACACGTTATAGTAAAACGTTACTCTGAATTATAAAATATTCGGTGAACGGTTGGGAAAAAAGGGGAGCAATAAATTCGGCGACCGAAACGAAATTACCCTATTCTGCTCGGTTTAAATATAATTTTGTATTCGTTCGACGTCAACTTGTTGGTGGTAGTTATGTTGACCGTGATGCGCCGCAAAATCACAGAAACACGTACCGGCTAATTGCTCGGTGATGGGGACGTGCTCGCCTGTCTCCCCATATTACCGTTATTCAGCTGTTCCTGAACGGTACAAGGGAGACTTGGAAATTTTGTATTACCGATTTATTCTCTTCACCGGTGGTATTTCAATTTATTCATTTCAGTTTTTACGCGACGAATTTGCTGAAATGCATGTCAATCTTTAAAATTGTTCAATTTATGGCTTACAATTGTAATATTGCAGGAAAAAAATGTTATAACGCACATATCCTCGGGGTTAAATTTTTTAAACATCATTTTACTTGTGAATTGAACTATATTAATAAAATGATACCACTACTATTTCTGCTGAGTATGTTAATTTTATCTTTAAAAAATGTTTATAGGAGAACTGCAAAATTATGTCGAACTACTATGTTTTAAACGAACGCATTCGATCTGCTTAGATTTGGTTACGCTTAATTATATTACAGCCTGTACATTTACGTTTTTATCATTTGCTCTCCCATCCTGAATACTTTGCATCATGAATAAATGGTACCCGAAAAATTTCAATTAAAATCGCAAACGAAGCGATAAAGAAATAATATTTTCTCGGACTATAAAATTATTATAAATGGTGAAATTTTCACTCTGCTATTATGGGTTTTATCTCTCGAAAAAGCTGCTGAAGTATAAGTGAGGAGGAGGGTGATATAATTACGCTGGCCTAGTATAACTTTGCGGTGCACCTCAACAACGCGAGGGGGCTTTCATTAATGCTTTCACCTTTTTAAGAGAGACTTCCAAACCGGCAGTATTGCAACGTTTTCTTTAACTACGCCGGTTATCACTTTCTTTTTTCATTATTACGGGCCAGCACAAACGAGTCGTAGCCGAAGAATGCACAGCGCTATTTAGATGACGCGTAATATGCCATTAAGATTGCGTAATATTAAAAGATTTGATTAAGGGACGTTGAGCACAAGAAATGAATATAATCTCACTCACTTTTGAACGAATTTATGTAAGGAAAATGTTCGTTATTTATTTAAATGTAATGTAGCAAACACCATTTTCTCGGTTAAATTAATTAAATAGTTTACCGATGGTAACTAAATCGTCTTTATCTCCAACTCCTTCTCGATCAGTATACATATATTTTTGCATATAAAATTCATACTTTAAATATTATTGTATAGAGTAAATAGGGGAGGCTCAATATGCATCCTTTAAGTAACACTACACAGGTTCGCTTTATTTAAGAAATTGTACCTAATAGTATGGTCAATAGAGTGCGCTGTTTGATAAAGTAACAATAAATTGTCAGTACATTGTTATGATTTCTATTTCTGTGGCAATCTGTAAGGATAATCACTACGATTGTGATAATGTCTGAAACAAAATGTTCTTCTCTACAGTTGGAATCTGTCTAAAAGAAAATTTAAAACGTTTAGACAACACAATGTGGGACCTTAGCGTAACATAAAATATAAAGCATGGCAACAAGTTATCGTGAGTGCCTCGGCCGAGACGGTTTCTTCCATAGCTTGTTTATTTTACAGTTTAGAGAGAAGAGTTTCAAATAAAAGATGTCCCTATTTAGATGACGTATAAGTACAACATATGTATGTTGCGATTATACAGAAACGTAAATAATTGAAATAGAGCACTGAATATATTATATTTATTATATAATTTATTTATTATATTTTTTCTTGAATTTAAAATGCCATTGAATCGAGAGGAAACTACTGATTAAGTATTTTGTAATATAAGCGACGTAGGCTTTCGTGAAACACAGTGTTTGAATTGCTGGTACAAAGATGACGAAATTTCCGTCAATATTCCCTACAGAAAACTAACTAGATTTTTCTAAAACAAACATTACAGTTTGTAAGCAATGGTAGCTGGACAGTTTTATTTCCTCCGAAATATCACAATACTTTGGCAGAAAAACGGGGACAATTTTGCCAGCAAACCATTCAATACCTCTGTGGTCTTCAATTTTTGCTAAGGTTAGACTAAGAGTCTATATGTGCCTTTAATAGTAAAATATGATGTGACTCGTCTACCCACAAAGTTTCCTGTCTGAGGACTGTTCGCGGCATATGAATATTATGTGAATGCGTCGAATTACTATCAGGATTCAGCTCTCCGATATGCTGGATTAACATTCTAGTGTTCTCTCACGGAGGGAATGCCTATACTTTCTGAATCGGTAGTGAACTAAAACAGAACACCTTACACCCATGCTCATATGTATGCAACACCTTTTTGTAGTCAACAAAATTTATAGAAGTTAAATAAAAATCAGAAAGTAAATTGATTGTGTATTCTAATTGATAATACTATATTTTCAGTATTCTGTTACTCTCTGTTTAGCGCGAATTACAGCAGATAGTCGCCTATTCATACTATAAACAAGTTTTGCACATGTATAGTGTTTGATATTTTTTGCCAATCTTGTTTGCGTTTCATTTTTAGGTCTGGTGTTGATTTTACATTCTGTTTTGCAACATTTTTCTTCAAGACTAGTCACAAGTGTTCAATAGAATTCAAATCTGGTGATTGTGGTGGCCAGTCTAAAAGGGAAACTCCGTAGTTTTCGAACCATGCCTTAGAAGCTGTTGAAGTATGACATGGAGTATTATCCTGTTGGAATAAAAATATCGGTCGAACCTTTTCAATATATAATTTATTAACAGTTGGCCTCAAAATGGATATAGCATATCCGTATAGGTCATCGAATTCATTCTACTCTCGGAAATAAACATTTTACCGACGCCTGTCGCTGGCATGTTGCATTGTAGGGACTATGCATTCAGTATTATATTCTTCGCAGGGTCGTTGTCTGAAGTAGCCTGTGCCCGGGAAAACAGCGAGGAAAAACTCCTAGATCCTTGGGACGAGTTAGGGAAAAACAACAAATTTTAATCACGTTGTAACGAACTAATTTTGTGATAGGACATTATAAATGATAAACAAATCTTCTTATTCTATTTTGACCATGTTGATAGGAAACTTTTCTCGTTATCACTTTCATCTGACTGTAGTTCGTTAGCCCAAAAGGACGCAGTCCAATTTCTGTGATCCTTCGCCCACTAAATTCTTTTTTTCTGTTCCGCTATATTAGGCTTGTTTTTTTACGAGCTTTACACCTCACAACGGTTAAGTTTTTATCTGACAGTTTGTGGTGAAATTTAAACATTTGCGATAGAATTAAAGTCAGGCGGTAACACTGAAGATGTTTTCCTTTCTATGTTCTGTTGTTTTTCGTTTTCGGCCTGATTTTGGTCTCGAGATCCGGTCTCGAGAAAACGTTTCAAAGTTTGGAATTCATATTTAGACGTTGCGCCTCATGCAAATATTGTTATTATTTGTCATTTCAGTAACACACACGAATACTAACTAAGCTAAAACGAATGATTAAAACATTTTTCGTTTTACACCAGTTTAAACCGGTAAATGTTGGGTTAATTCCAATAATAAAACAGCAATTAAGTCAAATCAATTTATTCGAAAACATTAATTATTACGTTTTCGTTTAAAAACTTGAGAGTTAAGAAATTAAAATATTGTGTTAGTTATTGTTTTTTTTTGTATTTATATACATATATAGATCGATAAATCTGCCACAAAAATAAAAATTCAGTAAGAAAATCCATAATTTAATATATTCTCGACGTTTTAAAATCCTTTAAATCTGTTTATGTAAGGACTCCAGCTGTTGATGCCTCGTCGCCTTTTCACCCTACTTCATTCATACATACAACATACATACATACGTCCCATCCCTTGAGAAATCAATTTACATTTTATTGTTATTATATTTACTAGAAAGATGCGTCTTTATAACTGAGTTCGTTTTATTCCGTCAACTTGCCGTATGCTTATTGAGGTGTAAATGTTCGAAAACGGTAGTGAGAAGTCCCTTGTAAAACTGGTATTACGTTTAAATTTGATTTTAAGATGGAATGGAAAGGCATATACATCCAAAAACAAAAGAAGATGCCGTGTTTTAGATTCTGGTAGTACGTATAAAATTGTTTATGTGGAGATCGTATGTTCATTTATAGGTTTAATTCAAATTTGAAGCCATAGTTCCATCTAGACAAAAAACTATTTTAATATGTAATTATATAGTAGTAATTATATAGTAAAATACTGCATACTGAAAATAACTATCATAGACAATGAAAGGAAGTAAGTGAGCTACTTGTAACTAGGGCTGGGCGAAGTATCGGTACATCGTCTAGTATTCGATACCATCACTGGTATCGATTCGCCGATACATTGGATAACATCGGTATCGATACCTTGAAATCGATACCTGGGTACCGATACCTTGCAATCGATACCTAGATATCGATACCAATACAACGATACCTAGGTATCGATACCAACAAATTACGGTAACAACTACAGTATTGTAAAAATCATTTTTAGACAAATATTTATGGAACTAGTTTTTATATATTGACTCAAATATTAATGGATAAGGGTAGATGTAATTATTCGCTTTATTATAAAAAGCCACAGTATTATAATATTGTACATTTGATACCGTCGATATGTTATTGAATATAATTATTGAAATCAACCTGAAAAGATCTATACCAACCAGTCGTAGATATCGATATCAAGATATCGGTTCCCAAGTATCGATACTTAACCGATTCCAGTATTCGGAATCGATACCATGCACGGAATCGATACATCGGTAAGTATCGATACCTCGATACCTGTTGATATCGCCCAGCCCTACTTGTAACTACCACTAGTATAAAGCTTGAAAATCTGTCGACAAAAAATGGAAACCATTACAAAAGCCTTTATAAAGTGCCAAATTTTTCACCGTATGTGTGAGATTAGGGGTATTAGGGGGGCTAGTGGAGAGTGACGCGAAATTCTCTCCACATATGGCAATGGTAAATTTTTCTGACATTTCGATGCAGGATTCTTATAAATTACAAAAATAAGTGATAAAGGAAATTACAATAGAAACTGTCATCTTGTTGCCGAGTTACTATTTATTACTTATTTTTAATTTAGAAAAAGGAATAAAAGGTTCTAGAAAGAAAATCTTTCACTTTTTTTAAATTTCAAATAGGTGCTTACGTTGGTAACATCATTACAGTTGCTATAGTAACTTTTTTTAACAATAGTTTCTGTAACATTTAAGAAATCTTGCGTTGAATTTGGAAAAAAACATTGCTGTATATAGAACTCTACACTGGCCGTGCAACCTGAATGAAAAACAACAATAATTCACCAATTACCATTATACAGGGTGTAAGGAGTTTGACTGCCAAAATTCTCTCAGCATACAGAGCAAGTAAATAGGATTTAAAAAGTTTATTATGAAGTAAGCGTTAAAAGAAATAGTTTTCCAGAAAAACTAAAGAAAGGTTCCAACTTTTAAATCGCGCTATCTCAGGCAGTTACAAGTATTTTAAAGTGTGAATTTTACAATAGACTCATCACGTAAATACAAAGAAAAATTGTTATAAGAGTTTGTTCTTCAATCTAAGATAAGGTTAAAAAAACTAGAAATTGAAGTACAGTTCTCGCAGGAAAAGTCGGGACACCAGCAATCGAGAATTATTAAAATTTTTGGGTGTAAGTGAAGATTTCAGAGCACGTATTTACACTTCAACAGGATGAATTGATTCAAAATTTAAACTGAAACATAAATAGAGAGATAAAAAGTTTTGTACATAAATAACTTATGTGTATTATTGCTTTCAAAGGTAAAGGCTTGCCATTTAAACAGAAATATAACTATATAAAACACAAAAAAAGGTTTATACACAGAATAAACACATTGTAGTTTCATGCAAAATGTTAACATTTGTCAAAATATAAAAAGTAAGTACGGCGCGTTGAAGTGTTGACAGATTGTCAATTATATAAACGAAACTCGTGTTTTACTTAAAAGAAACAGTTTAGTCCACAACAAACGGCTTCATTTAGTTATATCTGCTCTGAAAGCTTCATTTACACCAAAAATTTTTAAAATTCTTGATTGCTTGTGTCCCGATTTTTCCTGTCTATAGTAGGCCAGTTGCTCGAAACCGGGTACCCGACACAGATACCCGGGTACTCGATATTGTTAACAACAGTTCTGCCCGGTTCTACTCGATTTCGGGTACCTGGTTCTACTCGATTTCGGGTATTCGGTTTCAGATACCACATTTCGGGTAACCGGATTTCAAGCATACGTTTTCAAATTTACGTCTTAATTACTTAAATACCGATCACTACCCATTATTGCTCCATTGTTACCTAACTCTGTAACAACAATGGGTGGTGATTGGTATTTATGTGGTACCTAAGATGTAACTCAAAAGCGGATGTCCGAAATCCGACCACCCGAAATTGCGTATTAACCGAAACCGGGTATTACCCGAAACCGGATACTCGATTGTGCAACCGAGTAATTGAGTAACCCGGAACCGGGTAGTGCGCTGGACGGGTACCCGGTTTCTGAAAACGACTGGTTTCGACAGCTCTAGTCTATAGCTTTGGCAACGCTGATACATGACCTACCATAACTTTATACAAACAGATGTGTTGCACAGCAGCTGACGGCTACGGCGTCGATAAGAAAATTGCAAAGGTTGCACTTTTAAAGAATAAACTGCTTCATACAATTAAGTCGTATGATTCTTGTCGTTTATTTCGTTTTAGTATGAATACAACTACTCTAGGCTACATCAAACGATATTTTAGTGAATTTTTTAACAAAGTACTTTCAAACATTAGTAGTACTGTATAAAATGTTGATGTTAGCACGATGGAGGGCTATTGTAATCGCGATAAGTCCTCCGTCTACGGACATTTAACTTTTTTAAGCGCGGCGTTGCCAACTTCTGGTAACTAAGTATTTACTTATTTTGGAAACCGTAGGTGGCAGGCTAAAACTTTATCAAGGTATTCTGTTCTGCTTTATTCAGTCTACATTACATTATAATTATGGCTCTCAAACCACTTACACTCTGTATACATATTGTGCATGTATACAGTTTGTGCACATAATCCGTCAACGGTCCATGACATTGCAGGAAACTCATATTACATCAGAATAAAGTGTCCGCATACGTCAATCAACTCACACAAGAACATACGTTTAAATATAAAAATGATGGATTTTTTCAAGCAAGGTAAAATAATTTTAAATATCTCCGGAATTACGCTGAGTAGTTATAAGAAATACTAGATTAAAAAATGTGCAATAAGACGAAGAATCCTAAAATGCCATAATATACAGAGGGTTCCATTTTAAACAAAGTTATATTACGTTGCGCCAAAAATGAATAGTCTGTATGATTGAGTAAAATTTTACATTGTGCATCAAGCACAGCAAGTTTTCAATATAATTTTTTTCGTCACAGGTCATGCATGTTCTATCGAGACACTAAACGAATACATACATACATGCATATGTATAAATTTTCCTCTTTTGTAACATTTTCACTACTTTCCAGTCTTTGGTAACTCTTTCTCAGTTACGTTTGTTTTTTACTCTATTGTGTGTTATACTTGCTTCACTGAATAACTATGTCGTTAATTCTCACTAAGTATTCTCTTTATTCCAATTTCCATTGTTCTATGAACTTATTTATTTCTTATGTTGTCACTCATCTTTCAGGTCTTCCATCAAAATTCATTCACTAGTAATTGAATTTTTCTGTTTATTCTTTTGGTTATTGCTAATGTATCACATCCGTAGCAACCGTGTAGCAAGTTAGGCGATTTGGCAAAAATGAATAAAATCGAATTTCGTGCGGTGCTAAACACATTGGCCATGGAAATTCAAAATATTTTGCTAGAGGTTCATGGCGGATCTACTCCATAATTTTCGACCATCAGCTTCTAGGTGAGCGAGTTCAAACATGGCCGCACAAGCACAAGTGACGAATCACGCAGTGGGCGTCCAAAAACCGCTATCAACGATGAAATGGCCGTCCAGATTCATGATGCCGTGTTAGCCGATTGGCGATTGAAGCTGAAAGAGATAGCAGAGACAACAGGCATCTCAGAGGAACGCGTTGGCCATATCCTGCACGAAATTTTGGACATGAAAAAGCTTTCGGCGCGATGGGTTCCGCGAATCGGGTGAACCTTTCGGAGGAGTGTTGGCCAGGATTTAACGCAATCCAAGAGATTTCTTCATGCGTTTTGTAATCGTGGATGAGACTTGGATCCACCACTACATACCGGAGACCAAGGAACAGTCGTACTTTTCCGGGCGAATCAGCTCCGAAGAAAGCAAAGATCGTGGCGACAATTTTGTGGGATTCTGAAGGTATGATCCTCATCGATTATTTGCAGAAAGGAAGGACGATCACGGGGCAATACTACAGCGATTGATTGACCCGATTCGACGTGGTATTGAAGGAGAGACGGTCTCTCAGTGATATCATCACTAAATTCGAAAAGATGCAAATATGGTCATCCATTACTTTGAAAATTAACTTTCCTGTAGTACCTAACTAATATATCCTTAAAAATAGTCTGTTGCAGTCTACTACTTAGATAAATTGGTGATAATAAATACATCATGTTAAAAAGTTCTTATAATGTATTATAGTACATACATATAACTACAAATTGTAAGAAAATTTCATGAAGAAGGCAAATCAATCTCTATAGCACATCATAACAAAAGAAGGTTTTCTTAACATTTTTTATAAGTAGGTATATGAGTAACATTTTTGCGGTAGTTTTCATAAAAGTTTTAAGGGATATATTTTACGCACATTTGTTTATTTGAAATATTCCTATAATTACTGCTAAGGTAACAAGAACTATTTTTAGTTTTAAGAGGATATTAGCTCTAAATGGCAACAAAAAAATGGTAATTCACTACTTTTATTTTATACTTTTTAGCATTTAGTTTAACGGCGTTTATTCAAAGATGGCCTGCAATAACAGGTTTACAATATACATAAATAGGTTGATAATGTCTTTGTCACGATCTTGTTTTATTTTCCTTATAAATGTAAATGATGAAATATGGCATGTGCAAGATATATACATATACATATACATACAGTAAATTATAAGCGGGAAAAATCAAAACTCATAACTTACAAATTTCCTTTATAACTTCAATTAATACGCATTTCATATTGTTTGGTAACAATATGATACAATACATCTTATAACAATAACTGGAACTGTTTCAAATGACTTAATTTTTTGCTCCCATCAACCAGAAAAAATGAAATTTATTATCTTCGGAACTCAGTCCTCTATTAGGCATAGACTACCTACTAGTTAGGCATGTTTATTCGTATATGCCGACGGATACAATAATATAATCGCTACTATGAGTCTGACTTTCGGACACCTGCTTTCCGGTCCAATAAACTAAACAGCTATTTAGCGAAGTACGGGCAATAGTGTGAGATGGCCGCACAGTAGAGAGAGGAACTAGGAAAGGGAGTCCTCAACGTACACGACAGGGTAACTTGCTCCTAAATTATAACAATAACCTTTTCACTATAGACACCAATGGGGTCGATTATTAACTTTAAAACTTTATTGTAATCCGTTAATGTGTATGTTTAGGTACCCGTTTCCCCCTTGAAGAATCGTGTATGAACGTTCGGATAACTGTCTCATTTGTAAGTACCTGAAAAGTGTAACTCGTATATGTAATCTGTAATTAATTGCAGAGCTTAAATATTTAACAATTGTCAAGTTCGCTATATGTACAGTGTGATTTATAGAATCGCATTGAATCTACGTATATTCTGAAGATGAAATGATAAAAATTGAGGTAAATACATAAATGCAGTTTTCATAGCTTAACAGATTTCAGTTCAATAAAATTCAATAATTATTAAACTGAATATTATACTGAAAATAGTCCGTAATTGAAATTAAAAATGATGATTTGAACATACATACATCCTTATAGAAGATATTCTTATGGCTACAAAGTAGTGATTGATTGTATAGATGTTTAATAATTGTTGGTCACCATCAAAATATATACGTTAAGAACTATTATTTACATTTAACTGTAAAATACGTAACACATATCTACTATAAAGTTGTTTATAAAACGTTACTCGTGTGGGTACAATATACCGCAACTCCTTAGATAAATGCTAAACAGTGCATAATTCTAGAAGCTTCTTAAATTTACAATTTAAAACCAAATTTCGTTGTTTTATTGCGGGTATATGTATACACAGGTATGTACATACTTTCATATTCGCTCTTGAAAGCAGGCAGAAACAGCGGCAACCACTTTTGTTTGCAAATCGAATGCGTGTGCGGTTATGAATTTGGCAGCAAAATTGCATCCGTTCGGTATATGAGCAAAATAAATACGAAGGTAAACATATATGTCATCAAGTTAGCAAAGTACAGACAGATAAATGGTTTGAATAAATCCTACTATTGGACAGGCAGGAATGAGTGACGGGTCAAACGCAAGCTGGGAGGGTATTGTGTATGAAGAAAAGAATCCTTTGGAGTAGAAGCGCGTTTGACTGGAAAATGCGTATGGATATACAGTAGTGTTCATAATTATGTAACTTATGGTATATAAAAATATTAGAATCGTAACGTTACAGCGACCAAATGAATAATGTATAAACTCAAAACTTTACTATTTTACTATCATTCGAATAATTACAAAAGTTCCACTTTCTAGCTAATAAATTTCCTTATTTTCTGAATTTCTGGATGACTAATACGTCAACTGTCATCTTAATGTTTTATAAGTAACAAACATATGTAAGTAGTGTCTGTATTAAAACGAATGCACATGAACTAAACTTAATTGGAGTTTGGTATTTTATAATAATGTTTTAACGAATTTGTGAATTTTCTATATTTTAGTAAGAAATGTTATTGTATTATTCATAAAGATACTCCCCTACACCCTTACAAAATGTAGTTGTAGAAAGGGTATACTAATACTGTTGAGATAACAAACTTAGCTGCTGCTTTTTATGTAAAATGGAAGGGATATTAACTTTTTAGAGGCTCGTCTTTTCTTCTGAAAAAAACGTTCCTGGTTATTGCATTATCTCGATTAAGATTTGAATCTATTTTATTCAGAGCTAATCGACACCAGGCCAGGCCTTCTTTTTAGTATCGATAGACAAAACTAGTGTTGAAACGGTACACATTCCAAATTCAAGTACAATTTGTGTAGCATAGCCATAAAGGAGACATTAATTATAGAACTGTGTGTACATTTACACAATATCGGTACAAAAACATGTTAATCCAAAAAATACTAATTGTGGCCTGATTTTACGACTATTTAGAGAAATTCCGTGGTGTACCTACAATTTTCTTGAAATCGACTAACAGTAAGTTGCATCTCACTTATAGTTTGTCTATCAATGGACCCATTCAACAGAAGCAAACAGTCATCGATGGATTGATAGCACTGCAATGTGATTGGTCACAGTTTAGATTTTAACCAATCATCAGAGTGCTATCAATCCCTGGGTAAGCCCTTGGGCTTACCCAGCTGAATGAAGCTTCCGCTGAATGAAGCTAATGACAAATAAATACATCGTATCTAATTGTAAGTGAATCAGGTCGGCAATATAATAAAAATAGTTCACTTTTATTATTGTAAGTTGTACAGGTTTAAGTTATTTCTTCTTCTCAGCTGCTGCTATAATAAGTTTTCACCGTCATTTGACATTTACTCTATACACGTTTTGGTTACTGTTTTTCTCTGTCTTTACATTTAATTCTTTAATCTGTTGCTTGTTGTCGTTGTACAAACAGCCTTTTTAAAAATAATGCGGTTCACATTATATCAAGATACCCTTATTGTAATGGCGCATTTTCGAAGTGCTACGTTAACTGAAAATGAAGATTGGTATAATTAATTATCCTTGTGCTTCCAATAGTTCTATAATGAGTATCCTGATGATTCTGATGTGATCATGCTTTATGAAACATTTAGATGTCATCTGAATGCATTAGTACAGAGATTGGTGGAGGAATTGGTGGCGTTACAAAACCGAATTCTAATCAAGCAATATCTGTGGTAACGGAAGATTCTGTGGAGGATACAAGGACATTAAATTACTGCGAGTCCTCATAAATTCGTGTGAAAACTCATCCATATAAAATTACAAAAAGTTTATCGTTTTAAGATTCTGAGAAACAACAACAAAATATTGTTTAATGGAAGTCTGAAGAAAATTTGGTTCGCAGCTTCTTTTCTGACGAAACCTAGTTTTAATTTTAGCAGTATACGTCGAATCCTAGAATTAGCGTACGTGGTCAACAACGAATCCACATGTTTCGTTGAAATCTAGTCTCCATCCTATTCAAGCAGGCAAATTATGGAACCACTATGGGACTAATTTTGTTCTACGACACAATAAACCCAACGCCATATAGAGAAATGCTACTGGAACATTTTATAATTAGCTTAGATGACGTACAATTATTGTTATGGTTCGGTTATCTGAAAAATAAAATTTGTAGCAACCAACTTCACAATTCAGATAAACTACAAGCTGCGGTTATAAATGAAGTGCAAAATATTACAGAAGAAATACTGCAGAATATGTTTCTTATAAATATGAATATTCGTGTTCTCATATTATTATGAAAAAACAAATAAATTTATTACAACAAAATGGTGGACGTTTTGAAAATATTTTATGAAGTGAGATTTTTCTAAAAAAAGATTATCAATTCAGCGATATAAAATTACACAATATAAATTGTGTTAGCATAATCTTTACCTGTCTATTTTGGACAACTAAACATAATAATGAAGTTATGTAGTCAATTTAGGCAACATTAGAGGCTTACCAAGTCCAATCTAGCGTTGCCAACCTGATGCACTTGAACATCTTGTATATCTACTCAGGGCTAGATTTTGAATTTATTTCAATTGAACTGACGTCATCAGGCTGGTTATAGAGGTCATAAATTTCTACCGCGCTTCTAATTTGTTTTGGAAATAGCCTTTTATCAAATTAGAATAAAAATTTATCAAAAAAAGTTCATCAGTTAAATCAATGCTTTGGAGATGTGTTAGATAGAAACTTTAAGCACGATTTTAACGAACTGAAGACAAAGGAAATTTGTGAATGGTTAGTAGAAAGATTACCTCGCACATCTGGTTTAATAAAATATTTGAAGTTGAGAATTAGACTTAACCTTTGCTATAATAATGAAAATAATTTATAATTAATTATATTTTATAAAAACGATAATCAGGACAAATAAATAACTATAAAGTATGCGTTTAGTTGACTTGAGATGTTATAGTTTCATTCTTTTCCTATGTATGCATGCATGTTCAACAAAGTATACACAGAGATGGGTGGAATTCAACATTGATGACAGAGTGATAGGGTAATAACCAAAGCAGGCGATATTTAAATACATGAATTATGTAGATGCGTACTTATTCGATTGGACATATTGATACTCCACCAGTTGTTATTAATAGTCTCAATTTACACACAATGCCGATACCAAAAGTTCTGCAGTATTATGCGCGACCAACTTCTTTCTACGTTTGAATACAATTTATATTGAAATGAATGTTTCTGTAATTACGCTAACAGAACCATTGGAATAAATTTCATACTAAAATGCATAAATAACGTGCTCGTTTCGTATTTTTTCTTTCGAGTACCGCACTTTTACACACAAAACACCTGTATTATAATGTTTGAATATGTTTCTACAGAATGCGATTATATTCTTTTTTTCCTTCTACGTTTTACGTTTCTGTCGACGTCATCCGAACAGGTTTTAATTTTTACTGTCCCATATATGGTTATAGTAGGCATACGCTTTCGAAATAGATTTATTAGCTTCCAGTTGAAATAATATAAGTTTTACGTAATGCTTGTTGTTTTCTTAACATGATAAAATATGCTGCTACTGTTAATATATTATGGAGTATTTCTCCACACTAATGTTACTTTAATAAGAGGTTGGACAACATTATTATATTGCTGTAGTATGTCACGAATGTGAAGAATATATTGATTATATTTTGTGTAAAAGTTAAGTCACAATACCGTAAACGTCTTCTATTTATAACTCTTATTGACATGTTAATTTCTCTTTTCGTTAGATGTGAAGCCCATCTAATCCTCTGAGCTTTCATTTGCATTTTTACCAAAATACTTTTGATCAACTCAAGTTTATCCAAGCCCATATATCCATGGTTTCGTAATTTCGTTTCTACATGATGTATGACCATCTCTTGGCTTAGAGAAATAATTTACGGCATTGCTCTGCACTGTGCTTTCATTGCGATGGCACACTTCGTCATTGGAGGACTAACGTGAAAAAATAATGGCATGAGATGTTTTCAATAGGCTACAAGACAAAGCCACCGTTTTCCCTTGATTTTAATAATAAAGACATCAAAAGGTTGTTATTATTTCTGATTCAAGGTTTTTAACTATAAGAATGACTATTGATTTTGTCCTATAGCTACCATATTTCCTATTTTAACAAAGGACAGTGAAAAACTTGACGACATTAATATGATTTTCACCAAAGATTTTATCATAACCATAGTGCTTTCTGGTTCCAGTTCACTCTCATTTTTTAACATTTTTGTCTACCTTTTCTTCCTTGGTACGTGTTCTAATTTGCATGTCTGTTTTCAATAATTTGTAATATAGTTTTTATGTTTAGTTAACATGGTACACATAAATCTTTTTCTGTAATTCTGTTGTCAGAAGCCATAACTGATATACATTAAAATTGGTACTATTACTAATTGTAAGTACAGTCTGTCTAACTAAAGCGTCCCGTTGATAGCATAGAAACAATCTGTCTTGATAGTCAGGACTTATCGTTAGCATAACAAACACAATCTGTAGTAATACGCGTTATAGTAAATAGTTTAATGTAACTCAAATAACTTAAGATACACACTTATGTCGCAATGAGTGCAACGCTGTCTTCCTCTGTCACTATCCAAAAGGTTTGAAAATGACGTATGTATGTATACAGAAGCTATGTGTATATATAAATGGTATGAACAAACTAATAATGTCGATAATTTGCCTAATAGTGGTTCTCATCAAATAAATACGCGGCATTATTGTTGAGATGTTCGAAGTCTTTGTTTGAGTAAAACACATTTTTTTTTAGATATAAAGGAAATTAGAGTAATATAAATCTGATGACTAAAAAGAATGACTAGATGAACAAGATATCAGATACCGGAGTACTGTGTTAAAACCCTTCTTAACACAAAAACAACTGCAAAAGCGTTTAGCTTGTGCGCACGTGAATCATGATCGCGATTGGAGCAATGATATCTTTACTGATAGATCCTCATTCTGGATATGGATTCATATTAAGAAGACTTGGTCAACTACTAATCGCACATTACAACGAACCATAACACATCCTTTAAAGCTTCACGTGTCGGAATGCTTTAATTTGCGCGGTTTTGGAGCTTTGTGTATATTTAACAACAACTTAAACGCCACAATAATCATTAAACTGGGATCCTGAGATCGGTAAAAAAAGTGGTTTGGAAGCATAAATGAAGCTTAGATACTGGTAGAAGATAAAGACTGAAAACATCGTAGCAGTTCTTGCACTGACTTGAAACATGAAAATGGTGTCGTCACCATGAATTGGTCACCTCAGTCCTCAGACCCGCATCCTATAGGAAATGAATGGTCCATCATGCCACGTAAGCTTCAAGAAAAACATATACCTTCGGCGAAACAGCTATGGCAAAGCGCAAAATATTGTATGGCGCTTTCTTCCAAGATACGCAGAAAAAATAATGAAAAGCGTGCCCGAACGGTGTCAGGCAATTATCACCAACAGTGGCAACTGGGCCCCTTACCAATACAGTACATAATAATATTTTTTATGTAGTTTCTATCAGTGTATAAATTCTTAGTTTTCGATTTACTGGTTTTAATGTTCTGTATAGTGATGTAGTTTTATTTACTGTGTCCAACACCATATTATCTGTGTAGATCAATTTATGTTAAAATAAAGGTTTTGCCTTCCTATATTCTAGGTATGCTCTCTTGCTATCCTTAGTTTCTTGTTTTACTATCTCTTGCATAAATATAATAATAAGTAATGACAGCTCCTCTGATCTAACTCTAGTTGTTTAAAGATCTTAGAGATATGCCCAGTACCTAGAACTACATTCGCAGTATCTTTATAAAAACTCTCAGCTATCTATATTACATTTTCAATTATTCACATTCCTTTTACTCCATATTTTGTCTGCTTGCAGGCCTTTCAATGCCTTTCTCAAATCTATTACATCGATGAATCTTTGAATCTTCAAGGTTATACATAAATGATAGATTTTATAACCATCTTTTCCTTTTCCTGATTCTGATATTTCTTACAGTCCAATTTTGATTTTTATCAAGGCACTTGGTGACCACTCCGTGTTTCATATTTTCTCGTAGCTCTTATGACATCTATTTTTCTCAATGAGAAGTAGGTCGGTTATTGATCTTTTATTAAGCATTCCCCTGGTATGGCTCTGGATGTTTTTATGTAGGGAAAAAATGTTAGGTCCTAAAAGCATATTTGACCTATGAACTAACACACATACAAATCCAGCTATCATACTCGGTTTTTATTTATTTCGTCGTGTTTGCTATTAGAACCTGTCGGCTTCGTAAGGAGTGTTTGATGTTTCATGGGTGAAATAGGAGAACAACTTCATACTTTGTACATATTAGATATTTTTTATGAGTTTCTCAAAATTTTGAGAACCGTAATTATACTGTATTATTTAATTTTAGTTTTATATAATTTTCCTTTACATATAACGAACATTTTATAATATATTATGAAAAAACTATGTTATTAGATAAGAAAATAATGAAAATATCTATTTCAATTTTTTTATTTACTAAAGATGTATTTCAATGGTGGTACGAATACATCTTGATAGAACCGAAAAGGATTAGCCGAAAACTATAAAGATTAATGCAGTTAAAACTAACTGCTTACAAGACCTTGAACATAAACGTTTACTGATATAAATTTGATAATTCGTATTAACTATACAAACTTTTCCCTATTACCTCATGTAAGGCTCCGAAAATATCAGTTGGACATTTCACAGCGAGCATTTAATTTTTATAGTAGGTACTTTTTTTTAATTACAGGTAAGAAAATTATTTGAGTGAATTTTATATGAAAGAGCAAACTTTTAATTCAACAGCTAAATACTAAAACTAAGCACGACAGGAAACTTGAATAGGAGAAAAAGGGCATAACTAACTCTTAAAGTTAAACGGGGCTTATTTTTCAAATTACCGACTTACATCAACGCAAAAAAAAATTACGTTTAAAAGAAGAAAAAGAGGCGAACAGATCGCTAGAGGAAACAAGCAAAGAGAAAAAAACACATCGAGGAGTGAGAACAAAATAGGAAAAATAAACAGCAGCACCAGTAGAAGCGGAGTAGAAACTTCTGCAGCTCCCGGCGTAGTAGTGTTTATATAATCCGTTTGCGATTTATGTGCCGAGTAGGTACGGTGGATTCGCGGTTTCGTGACTAAACAAGATACCGTAAAATCGTTTGAATCGTTTTTAGAATTCCCCACGTACAGTTTTGCTGCCGTTGCGACTATAGCACCATGGCATAGCCGCGGATGATTCCATTCTACTCTCAACCTACAGTAGTGGGAAATCGTCGGCATTTTGAAAACAATTCAAACATAAATAAGTTGTCTACAGGTTTTCGGGCCGGGGAATGTGGCGAGATGCACGCCGCTTGTTTGTACATGTGAAGAACAACGACCACTCGAAGTGTATGCGTGTATAGTAGTTTTATGAATATGAGAATAAATTATCGACATTCGTTGAGTTTTGTTGCATTGAAAACTATGGAAATGTGAGCCTATATTGGGATAAGAATTGGCCTGACATAATACTGAATTAAATATTGTATAGAGACAATAGTTTTTGAAATGTTGCTTTCATAAAACGACGAGGATGCATCTGAGTATCATAATGAAAGCTTATTTATTAATCTGACACAAAGCTGGTGACTTTGAGAATGGAAGCAATATTGTTGTATGAAAAATAAGTGATTAAAAATGTGTCTTATTCTTAGTTACGATGAACTGGCGGACTAGTCGACAATGGGTACTTCCGCCTTCCTATTTCCAATTTTTTAATCATCGGATTCAACGACGAAGAAGAAGTCTGGAAGTTTGAGATTAGTGCCAACTCCTGAAATCATCAATTGTGTAACAGTTGTGATCAGATGAATCCTGCATCTTGACATCGCAACATATTTGATCTTTCTATTTTACACACTTATGGATGACTAATGAGGCCCTAATGTAATATGTCAGCAAATAAAAAATCCCATCGTGGTAACTTTAACCATTGACAACACCACCAGGAGCATATATACGAAAAATTATTTTGCGGTGTCTTTATCGGGCATCATCAGGTTGTAAATAAACACTGCCTACACTTACCACATCCAATGCAGGAGATATTTCGAGCTTCATCGAGTTTGCGTACGGCCAAAGAATAACAATCTTGAATTACAAATTAGTATGCAGTCGTGTCGTTTATTAATATGCTAAGATCGGAGAGCTCACTTAACTGTCCAATGGTGAATAAAGTGCGTACATTTTTTCTTATAATTTAAATTAAATGCAAAATTGTATGCGTAGGCCACTGGTATGTGTAGCAAATTGGCCAAGTTCGGTTATAAGTTTCTAGAATCTATATGTTGGCAGCAATTACTTTGTTCTGTGACTTGCTCAGTACAAGTAAGTCATTAGTTTGTTTCTAAATCCAGGCTTCACAACTTGTAATTCTTCTGTCTTTTTTTAAATTTTTTAGAAATATAATATTCAACATCCAGTATCAGGCTTTCAATCAACAAATGAAGTAGTTCAAATCTCTCCGGAAATATTACGTAATGTGAAGTCGAACTCCCTACCTTGAACATTTTTTTGTATAAATGTCACCTTTCAAATACAAATTTTAAAAAGTAAATTACAAAAATTTATTTTTGTTTAACTCTATACGTGAACCCCCGTTTTCGATCTTTTAGACACCAGCGAAAACTTTTCATTAAAAAATATTACTAAATTAGACCACTACATAAGATAAACTTATTTTTAATTATAAAGGACGTTCTAATGTGTTTTATGTGGTCCTGTGACATCCTTCTAGGTGAAATGACGCCAACAGCCAGCCTTGCCAAATTCATTCATTTTTGAGGCTCATTCTGAACATCTAAAATTCTTTGTCAATAATATTTTATAAATCAATAGAATTAGAAGTCTGTTCATTTGCTCTTAAAATTTCTGAAACGATCCTAATATAAAAACAAAAGAAACTGTTATGAGGGTTTCCGGGTTTTGAAAGAAGAGGAAAGATTGTTTTGGCATAGCAGGTTACAACCTAATATCAATACTAAGCAGGTTCTCAAAGGTATTGTACGATGTTGTAGAAGATAAGTTCAAAATTTACTGAAACAGCGTTAGTATTATGTTTACAATACGTACTTGTATGTCATCAACTTGATAAGGGAATTTTTTCTATTTATCCAAAACTTTTGACAACCTGTAAGCAATCACACATATCGTATTGAAAAAACAATGTTTGCTTAGATAGCGGTAATATGCTCTAACAATAGAAAGATATGTTTATTGTCATATGACCATTTGTCCTGTTACCTGTGTCATTAGTAGTAATTTTGCGGTGCACCGTCTCATGTTTAGTTTAATTTAACCTCAATTCAAATTTCTAATTTTAATAGTTTCTGACATATTAAAGATCAAAATTTAAGTTTAAGATATGTGGCAATAAATTTAACAAGTATAGAAAATCTACTTTTTAGTCATTGCAGAATTACATATCTGTTATTCGATTATTATTCTTATTTAAATAAGAAATAACGCCTTACCTTACCTAGTTTTAGAAAAAGAAGTAAAAACAGTTTGGAGCCATTAAATCTAGCGAACGTTCTGACCAATCTAATTTATAAGCAATTTATGTTTTATCCACATATGGTATTATAGAAATTATTTAAAATATGTGGTTAATAAAAGTGTATAAGTTATCAGTTGCTTGCTTAGGCAAATAGATTCAAATGCTGATAATCAGTATGATACAATAGCTATTCTTTTTTAAAGGTTCACAAATTAATTCGAATGCTATTTTAAGTCATATATGAACGAATAATAAATAAAGAATATTTATATCCAGGTAGTATACGCATATCTCGTGAAACGAATCTTGTAGCCTACAAGATAAAAACACGTAACCTGTTACGATGCAACTCTGTAGAAACGAATCATCAATAACCTTCAGGTTACGCATCAAACAAATAACTCCAATTCATTAGTAATTGCAGATAACGGCAGCTCTTCTTAAATTGGTATCCGTTGAAATACCACTATACCAGCCTGACGAAGAATATCTTATTTGTCAATCATGAGTCGTAAGTTAATTTGTCGTAGGTTATATATTTAGTAGTAATTACCGATTGCATACTGAAAATCATGTAAATAGATATTTAATGCCGACAGTTAATTGAAGTATGACTTTATGCAAATGGTGTTTAACTTCTTCTCGGTGAATAATGGTATATACAAATGTGACACCGAAATACCTTTCCAATACGAGGTTCATAAAAATATTGAACGAGTTATATAAGATATTACTTGATGATTATATAAATATATATTATTAGTAATATTTGTGTATATACCGATTTTAGCAAAAATTGGTTGCTGAAGCTGTTGAGATTGTTCAATTATTACATGTTATACTATTACATGTTTGAAATTAAAATAATTCTTTTAGTTTCGTTTGCGCTTGTGGACGGAAGATTCATGAATATTTTAATTATGCCATACAATATCTACGTATATACAGTTTTAAACCAAAATTCGATTAATATGTAGGGAAGAGCAACACATGATACTCAGTGTTGTACAACCTTTGAAAAATGTAATACAACATTTAGAGCTACTGTCCACTGAGGCGTCATTTTATGAATTCATGCAAACTACAAATAACGACAGGCGTAATGTGAATCCATTATCACAAGCAAATAGTTTCTTAAAAAAACTAACTTTATAGCTTGAGGCTATAGGCACACAAATAAAAATTGGAAAATACATACTTTACAAAAATATTTACTCAATCAGCTGTGTTTGCAATATGGCGGCAATAATATTGGCAAATTTGAGCAGTGTAAAAATGACTGGCAACTAACCAATCATAAGCCTATATTTTGACGGGCGATTTTAAATTTTGTCCCTCTTATTAAAAAAATAAGGATTAAACACCTTCATATTGTTGTTATAATCGGCTCCTGAAAATAAGGACAAGAGAACTACGAGAAAATGCCGAGACACGTCAAGTTTTGTTTGAAGGAGAAAACTTTTCCCCCTGCGCCCTCCAGCATCGAACATTTAAATGGCTACATACTATTTACAACTACTTTTATGTAGAACAGCCTGTATCTATCCTTAACACTTTAGAAGATATCTTCTAAAGTTTCAAGGGTTTTTTTCTATTTCAATTGTCATTTGGAGTAATGCATGTTGACGTAGCGGAGTACGTACAACACAGAGCGTAATTAGCCGTGTATGGTGACGTTAACCCCAGAGAGCAACATCTTGGAAGAAGATGTACCACCAGTGCTATTCAGAATCGATATATGATTCTTCATGCTTGACAGCAGAGTTCAGTAACTGCATTTCAGTTAAGCATTCCCTAGAAGTGCACAATTACGCTGGGTAGGAAAACTGATCTCATTATTCTGGATGGATTCTTAAATGCTGAGCAATATATCAAGAATATTCTTGAACCTATTGTTCACCCATTCGCAGCAAGAATTGAAGTTTTGCCAACTCAGTCTATTGAGTACGTATGGGAAATGCTTCAGGGAAGATGCCTACTACATATGGCCGCTATACAAAATCGAAGACGTAAGAACGGCTTTTACAACAGTGGAATCTTCTTCTATAAGAAGACTTGAATAATATTTGTTATTTTGACAATGTCGGCGATTTTACACTATAGAGGAGGTCCATCTCTTTATTAATCCTTTAATCTTCACAATTATCAATTAAATATATCAATTTTTAAATTTTGTGTAGTTTTTTAGAATTTCTGTAAATTAGTATTAAACTTGTTTAAAATATTATTTTCAGTTAATTAGCATGTATTAAAAGATTCAAAAGTTCGTTTTTTTAAAGGAGGTAAAACTTTTTTTATGTTGATGTATGTATCTTAGATAATCATTATATATTTTCTATTATAGTAATACGGTTAAATAAATAATAGATTTTGGTTTTTTACATTTTCAATTTAATTTGTATGACATTTCCATTCTTTTATCTTGAAACATCTTACACATTGTGGTGACTTAATTTTTTTCATGCCTAATCTTTTAACTTTTGTACTTTTATATATTTATTTTAACATATATTTGTAAATAACGTAATACATATTTTGTACAACTAATAAAAATGTACCTAAATCTGGATGTACTAACCCTGAAAGTAGAGATTTTTAGTTTAGCGGTATTAATTCTGGAGCAAATACTAATGCAGATATAATTTTAGTACTATACACTGCTATTAAATTAATTTGTACTGAAGTGTATGTCTTCTATTTTTTCGTAGCTTTTGCAAATATGTCTTCTAACAGTATTTTCCGTAAAAACGACAACAAAAAAGCTTAAATTTGAATCACAATTCCTCTTTTCCTTTCTTTTTTAAAGTATACATTGTCGGAAAAGATTAATAGCGACAAGAAAAAAGTTTTAAATTGTTTTAATATCTTGCTTTTATCTTTCTTCACGGCGAGACAGCTTAGCCCCTAGTTCCTTTTGTTCTTTTTACGGTAGCCGTCCAATTTCCTGTTTTACATACAAGAGAAGAAAAGTCCTCCTGATACGATGTTCGGCTGCTTGTGCTGTTTACTGCGCGCCGTGTGACGCGGCATTCGGTCACGACAGAACGAACAGAAGGGACCGGTCCGATGGACCTTTAATAGATTTATAGTAACGAATTGTGTGATTTGTCGTCAACCTCCGCTTCAGTACATTCGTTCTAAACAGAAGAAAACTGGATGACACTGATCTTAGCATCTTGATAAAATTATAAAGATAACAATAGAGAGTTTGTCTTCCTCTTTCATCGGTCTAGGTAGAACTGATTTTGTCTTGTATTTAGCGCTACGTTTTAAGAAATTTAGGAATTTTGGGAGTAATATCAATAAATACGTAAAAAGTTTCTTTATATATATACCATATATTTCTTAAATACATGGTCCATTTTGTTCTACATACATTGTATGTGCATTTTAAATAATTCAGAACAAATATAAATATGTAGCTGACTCAAACTAAATTGTTCTTGATCATCAGTAAATTAGTTCTTCATCACTATCCAAATATTTAAAATTGAAATTGGTTTATTTCAAACATTTTAATACTGTCTATACTCTCAAACCTTTAATCATGTGTTGGGGAACATATTTGTGAACCCACAAATATTTCTTCTTTAAGTTTTGAATAACTAACTTTAGGAAACTTCTTTTTTTAGTATATGAAGCCATAGCTTTAATGACATTTTTTATTAATACTAATCGGATATGTAACGGAGATTGATTTGTATTTTGAAATGTATTCGCGAAAACGGATTGAACGCAATACAAGAAATTCGGTTTTGAACGACAGCAAATTTATTGCTAATGACCCACTTTTTCAGAGTTCAGAACAGAACGGACAGATTTTTTTGTGCAACTGATGATGATTGTCTCGCTACATTCTCATGATGTTAATTTTCACACACTCTTCGCCATAATTCAGGAACACGTTCTGAAAGAGTACTAAGTACTGAACCAGTGTAGCTAATAATAACGATGCAGCTCGTATTACAGCAACACGACGAGGCATGGAATCCACTAGACGCTGTATGGTGCGTGGAAGGATGGTCAACCATTGCAATTCAACTCGCCTCCGTAGATTTTTAGCATTTGCCGGTAGAACAACATCGACCTGATCGATAATGTACCTACCATACATGTTCGATTGCATAATTGGCCGTGTTATGGTGGATCATCTGAGATTACTATAATCAGTTGTTGATTTTTATCATTTTGATTGTTTCTACGATCAATTAAATATTTCTACAAACTTTTTTAATGTTAACATCTTGTACTGACTTATTTTATCAAAGTAACAAAAATATTATAATAAATAGTTTAAATAATTTTTGTTCACTACCAGCTGTGCATAGTTGTCGGTCTTAATATAGGTATAGCGTAATGTATGAATTTTTACTGAAGACGTACATATATATAAAAAGCAATTTTAATAGGCGGAAATTCGTTAACGCTCGACTTGCTTTAATATCAAATATATAGCTTTCGAGATCGCGGAATAAGCAGCCGCACATGCTTAATATATGCTTATGTGCATTGGCTGGAAAGCAGGGATTATGGTGTGGTTTCGTGATATTGTATAAACATATTCCTTTGTTGCAGTAGGTCCTCTGTTTGGGGAGGATTCGCTAGCGGCGCCTACGCATTGACTGTGCCCGGATTGTCTTCGGCCGCTCACGAAATCTCCAAAAGTAGCTTCCTCTTCGATCACGGTAATTATAACCTATACTTATCTGTGTTTTTCTATATGACGGTAACTGTGTACAAATATAAAATGTATAATATAGAACGATGTATGAAACTTATATAAAAAATTGTAGTGTTCAAAGATTCAGTATCATTTTTTCTGATATTGATATTAATGATATATGTGATATAGGATGTGATATACACACCACAAATTTTAAGATTAGCATTTACTGATATTGGTTTATTTGACACATCGAATAGCACATACAGAGGTCCGATTTTGATGGGCTTTACATCAAAGCATAATTTGTACCTACATCAATTATTATTACAATTAGAGAAAACTACTAGACCTAAGGTTAACTCTTATTGTATTTATGTATATCTGCGGAGTACAAAATGAAAGATTAGCTTTGCATTTATGAATAGAAGATGCATTAGATAACAAACATGTCTAATTTTGTATTATTTACTAGTCTATAGCTACCTAAGCTGGTTTTTCGTTAAAAGATGTGCTTCGAAAATATAGAACAAATGAAAACATAACAAAAACCAACTTGACATAAAATAATAGAAAGCAATATCGTGATAATAGCTTAATTAAACATAGTGCTGTTCTCATTTTCCATATATTAAACTTTGGAATTTGGCGACCAGATTAACATTAATCGCGATACGTTCAAAAGTTTAACCATATCATCGATTATGCTCGCTTTGTGCTGATTTATGGCATAGAAAACCCACTCTCTGCTATTTTCAAAATATCTGACTGAAATTTTCATAAAATTCACGGTAGCCGCCAAATTTACACTTTAAATTTTGTCAACTAGTCTTTAAAATATTTATTACAGTATTGCGCAGTATCTCAGTTGTATAAACTTTTCAACAAGAAGGAAGGGGCAGTTACGATGCGGCAAGAGTACGATATGTAGTAGGTATAACGTGTCAATATATGTGGTATCCCACTCTTGCTGTGTGTATCTAGTAATGTCCCATTTCTAATTTCGTTGTGTGTACCTAACTAGTTTTTCAAATTGTTGTCGAAATAGGCAATCAATGTTGCAAGTAACTAATTAATAATTATAATAATAAATGATCTTTATTTTCTGCACTTAATATACATTTATCGGTTATTGAGTTATACAAAATCATCATTAAAAAGTACACAGAAAAAAGGCGAAATTAAGTTAAAACTGTTTTTCAATTTAACCTTAAATAAATATGTAGATACATAATGAATAGCGAACATAAACATAGGCAACAAGCGAATACAGAGTTAATTTGACAGAAATTATCAATAAGGTAGAGGTAGATGATTCACATAACATCGTTTTAATTTTGCGGTTCAAGAACGTTCTATTGCTGTAAACAAGCCTAAGGCTGCTGTAGGCCTTTTGCATACACTTGTTGATGTGTTCATTAAATTTAAGAATTTCATCAATTAACAGGTCAAGACTTTTAATTGAATTTGTAAATCGAAATTGCATACCATCAAGCTTTATATCTAAATATCTATTCATATTCGCGGCAAGCCGTTCTCTCTGATTGGTTGAAGCAAAAAGCATCATTTCAGTTTTGCCAGGGTTGATGTTAAGCGTGTGTCGTCGTGCCATATCGGTAATATTTTGAAGATCCTCATTAGTACCTACGTTTACAAGCCTCATCAGCTTCGTTAGGAGCAAATGAAAAATATAATTGTATGTCATCCGCATAGAAGTGAGTTCTACAGTACTTAATGCTGCTATTCAAGTTGCTAGTATATAAACTATACAAGAGAGGATCGAGAACCGAACCCTGCGGAACACCGGATGTCAGGACAAGAGATTCTGATATATGCTCGTCTATAATAACCGATTGTGTTCTATTTGTTACATAGGAATATAATAACTTTGTGGAAAGTGCGTCAAGACCACAGAAATGTAAAATTGATGCTAGAAGTTCATAGTTAATGGTATCAAATGCCTTCGAAAAATCTAAGAAACATAGAACTGAAGCTCTTCCCCCGTCCAATGCAGCGACAATATCATCCACAATTATTAGTAACGCAGTTACACAACTAAATCCTGCGCGAAACCCCGATTGAGTAGTAGGTATAATGTTATTGTTATAAATATAGCCTTGCAACTGTTCAATGAGTACCTTCTCGGCCACTTTAGATAATATTGGAAGAATACTAATAGGTCTTAAATCAGAGAATGTCGCGGGGTTGTTCTTCTTTGGTAATGGTTTTACTAGAGCACGTTTCCATGCGCTTGGAAAAATACCAGTCGTAATGGATCTATTAATTATATTTCTTAAATATGGAATGATATATGGACAAGCAAGTTTAACAAGTTGAATATTTAAACCATCGATGTCAGTGGATCTGCTCTTAATGCTACTGAGAGCACTCAGCACATCCTCGTCAGTGACTGGCGCAAAACTAAAAGTTAAGTTAGTAATCCTGTTTATACTATCAAATGGTAAAGTTAAAATGGAGTTAATGAAATGGATATTTATGTCATTCGGTTTACGTAAATGTACTGGAATATCAGTTTTGTTCTTACTGCACGTACCCACTGACTTTAAAACATCCCAAACATTTCCACTCCTATTTCTTATTCTGAACTCTACGAAAGCTTTTTTCTCTCTGGCTATAGCAGTATTGGTAACATTTCTTAATTCTTTATAGTAATTCCATTTTGCGGCACTTTTAATGCGTTTAAAACGTTTAAGGGCTTGATCACGTAAACTTTGCATTTGTTTAATGGTATCGGTTAGCCATGGTGCTGGCGAATTCATGAATCTGCAACGCTTAAGGGGAGCGTGAGCATTAATTAAGTTCAACAGATTAGCAGTAAGAAATTCTACACCGTCATCTACATCAGCGCAGTCAAATAAAAGGAAAAATGGTAGAGATCTGACACGAAAGACTCGTAATTGAAATATTTGAAAGAACGGATAGTCTTGTAGATAATTTGAAGGCGAAGGAAAATTCAACTGGCAAAACACTAAATCATGATCAGAGATTCCATGTGCACTGACAGTACCTTTGTCAATGATATCGCTTACTTCAGAAACACATACGGGGCGCGCGCGCACGAGCTGCTGATACATTTAGTGTAAGATGAAAGAGAACAGCGAAGAGACGTCCCTTAGTTAACACAGGAAACGTATATCGGTACTGGTTGCTTGGACGAATGCATTCATTTTATCTCTTTATCTAAGATATTAAAATCTTATGCCTGCTGTAACACATGGAAGATCCTATCAACAGATCGAAGTGCTCAAACACGACAGAATGCATTTGAGATAGCAACAGACTCGCGCCTGCGTACATGCACATTAGACTCAGCTATCAAGGTGATGCGAAGAAATTGATAATACACCGAGAGTGTCAGACAGAGCATAACATAGCGCTTCCCAGTTACAGCCGCCCACACATTGCTAATGCATCTATCAGCAGGTCGAACGCGCGCATACTGTATAACATCGGTTAAGGTGGCCGTTGTGCTCGTACTTCTAGTAGGAAATTGAATGACTTGTGAAAATCCTATCCATATCTTGAAAATAAATCTTATCATAAGAACTATTTAACATATTAATGTTAACATCACCTACAAAAAGTATTCTATCGTATGAAGGAATAATTTCAGATAGAGTGTTTTCGAGTTCATTGACAAAGGAAGAATAATTATATGATGATGGCCTATATATAACACCAACAGCTAGATTTACCTTACCAATGTGAAATAAGATCCATAATTGCTCGATGGCACTGGACACATCAATGAATTTGAAGGAAATGTTATAATTAATGTAAAACGCCACTCCACCACCCCTACAAGGACGATCTTTACGAATTAATGAATAATTGTTAATATTAAGATAATTACTAGCAACGTTAGAGGATAGCCATGTTTCACTTAAACCTATAATATCATAATTAGAGTCTTGAATTAGTATTTTAAAGCGGTCAAACTTAGAAAACAAGGATCGGATGTTGAGATGGGATACTTTTAACCTGGAAGCCATAACCCCTACCAATATCTGCCCAGTTTCATTACCCTTCCGTACCAAAAAAAAGAAAAAAACACTACAAAAGTGAAACAATTAACTGAAAGTCAGCTACGCCGTATTCCAACAGTTGAACATAAGGTACTATAAGTAATATTTTGATAAAAAACAGACACATTAGCACTATTGGTATGCACTTAATAAGTATTACCAGTATTAAAAAAAATAATAATAAAGAAGAAAAATTACTGTTACGATATTGAAATAATAATAGTAATATGCGATAATTTCCTAAGCACAAAATCACTATTTGTGCACAGAAACACGAAGTAAACAGTTTTAAATTAAAAAACTGATAAATTTTGAGTATATTACCTATACCTACCTAAGCCTATATAAATATATTAATGATATATGTATGTCTATTTATATGTGAAATAAGGTAAGAAGAAATATAAGCAAATGAAAACTAATTCACAAACTAAAATCCCCTTGAGTAGTTGGTGGACGTGCAATTTTACAAGAAAATGCTAGTTGCGATAGCTTTAAGAAATTGATACTAGTAGATTAATTACTATGAGTAGAAGGTACGCTCGGTACGACTTAGTCTTCGAACGATTTTAATGAGGTAACTCACTAAAATCATTTGAAGACTAAGTCGTACCGAGTGTACGTAAACCTTAGTGATAAGTTTACCCATTAATTCGGTAGCGTATAGAGGAATTTGTACCTTAATTAGAATTTAATAAATTAACCTAATTGTCTTTAGTCCCTTCATTTTCTTGTTAATATGTGACTTGGCATTACATACCAACCACTACAAAAGTTTTATAGATAATAATTAAAAAATTGACAATATTTTTGATAACCTTACTTTTCACATTTTATCTTCAGCGCCCATACGTCACCTGGTGCAACAATTTCATTTCATAATAATATGTGCCTTTTCAAATTTATAAATATAAACCTCTGGCTGATACTGTGAATTTTGCTTGCTATCATTAGCAAGCAAAATTAATAATTATTAATTATTATAATTATAATCCTTTTCCGATGTGTTAGAGATTGGTAAAATACGTCTATGTTTTATGAAAGAATTTTTTTAAGTTTGAATAATAATCACTGCTTTCTTCGATTTGGGCAAAAACTTTGGATCATTCTCTTCTATGTAGAAAAATTAAAAGTTTTGGCATTTGTGCTCTTGATTTATTTAAGTCGTAGAAGTCTAATAGATTTCGCACCGTATGACTTGTAGATAGTCCAAAATCAACTAGAGGAAATCTTATCCCGAACTTATCCAAATTATCCAATTACATAAACGACTTCAGCATTTTCCGATTTATTACTACATCAAAATCTTGAGGTACGAAACTTAAGTCAGCTTTATATGGAATGAATGTGTTGGAAAAGTGTGTGGAATATTTTCCTGAAGACCTTATTACTTTCCTCATGTTGAATTATGTTTGCACAACACAATTATGTTTTGAACATCTTGTATTCATTTGAAAAATATTTTTGTTAATAATGTATTTTGAGTTGGATATTTTGCTATACTCTATCGTCCTCTTCGCCTACATTCTGGCATTAGGATTAACATTGGTGGTTTGTCAGCAGTTTTCCTATTTCTGGTCCTCTTTCTACCATACTCAATTCGGGTGAGTTACAATATCGTTCCTTTTCACTTTGGACTTGTTAATATGATCTGTCCCTTTACTGCCCAATTCAAAGTTGTTTCGTCTCACATTCCCCTTTACTTGATATATGTAAATGCATTTCTCTGGGCAGAGAGGAACAGAAACGAATTTAGTGCCATAGCTTTACGGTTAAGTTAGCATTCGCATTACGCTAAGTATGTTGCCCTTATTTGAGAATAGTATATTACAGGTTATTCTTCTATCTTCGGATTGATTGCCGTCTAATATTTAACATTTTCTGAAAGCATTCTGGTATATGTGTTGTATGCTTTGTTTGACATACTCACCCTATCCTGCTAGTTCTTTGTCCAAGCCTGTTAGTAATTTTTTTTCGTAAGTATATACTTCTTTATTAAAGCCTTCTTATTAGATTCATTGAATGATTAAAAGTGACATCTGATTCATAACAAATTTACTGATACCCAGGTATCGACAACTAGTAATAAATGATAGTTTTATGTTAATTAGAAAGTAATTTTATTTTTAATAAGATTTCAAACATAGCGACCCAACCAAAAATATTGTTTCAAGAAATGTAGAATCACATCTTTAGAAATGACATTAAAGTTTATCTAGTTATCTTTTTTAAATTCGAAAACACTAAATGCGTAATTTGAAGCACTTGATTTTTGTCGAAAATTAACGTGAAATTCTCAATTGAAGTCGTTCGTATTATATGCTTCACCCTCCGAATATCCGACCCTCAGCAATTCACTCTGTATCTTATTTTTAAAATCGCAGTTTCTTTCGACTTATCTTTTTAATTGCTCATTCTACGCCCTCGCGGAACCTTGCCTCTAAGTTTTCAGATTGCGAAAACGGACTACTTACTCCGGCATAAGGTAAAAAGGTAACATTGTCAAATGGCCCTGATACTATGTCAACACTGTTCCGAAAACGAACGGCAAAGATAGGGCAGAAGAGAAAGGGTGTGCATATCGGGTCGACATCCGTGCGTTAAAAACGGTTAAAAGAAGGCAGAGCACGGAAGGAGGTGGCATAACCTCAGAGGCACGAGGCTGTTGAAATCGACTGCTAATGCCGTCGTTGCGCTACTGTTGCGCTTTGAGCGACACCTTTTGATCGTTCACGCGATGTGATCCGCTCTCTCAGAACCCGATGGTGTAACCGGGAAATTGAGGAGGCCCCTGAAGAGAAAACAGGCGAAGGGACACGGTAACTGAAGAGACGGAGGACACCATCCGTAGTAAAAAGTCTGATACTAACATAATTAAAGTACAAGCAGTGTAATTTTACTTAATTAAATTCCCTTCTTTGCCGTGATGCCTTCTGTATAGGAGGGTAGTAGGGGGTAGAGGTATGAGGGCGTACGGCGATCCGTCGACACCGTGCTGGGGTCGACAACGACTACGACGACGATATGAACTTTTTCCAGCCAATGAACATTAAAACTCGGCATTTAATTTCATCAGAGATCTAAGAGAAGATTTTTGACCATAAAAAGAGGAGACAGCTACTTTCGTTCTGTTCTGTTGCGACGTAGGAGATTGAGGAGGGTGACGACAACGTGGGTGTATTGCTCCTGATAGTTGGACACTTATGTTATCGCTATAATGGAAACAGTGCCGGTAAAAACACTACAAAAGGAAAATTGACTGGATACGAAAAGACAGACGGAAATGGAGAAGCGGTTTTTATATTTGGTATCTCTTCGTAGATGTTACTTGATTTAATATGTGAATTGAACGGTCGATATGTTTGAAATAATCAACTATATTTATTCTTTATTTAATTAATTACACCACAAATTTAGGCGAAGGAAATACGAAGACATTTTACTGAATCAAAGACAACAGAATGAATATGTTTCCATATTTTTTAAAAGATTGTTGAATCTTATATATGATCTAGGAAAACAGTTCACCTCCGAATTTGTACGTCACTCTGAGTAACTAAAAATTTATGCAAGCTATTTACGCAGGTTTCCGTGATTTTTGTTTGATTATACTAGTTTCTGCGTTTAGAAGCAACTTGGATATTTACAAAGGAAACGGAGTGTGTCTTGGAAATTTTAAAGTAAGTAAACATTTTACGCACAATGACATTTAAGAAGAACATCAAAGAACAGCACTTATCTTACGATGTATTCAACTATCTATCGCTGGGGAAATTTGAAAGTGATATACGCAGAATAGCAACTGCTGTTTACAGAAGATCATGATATACAAAACACTAAGTGGAGATAACTTCATATTAAAATTTTCTTTGTTCAACAAAAGAAGTTTCAAGAATAACATCATTATTATATTTTACGAGCTCGCCAATCTAAACACATCTACTTAACTTGTTCAGCTTGGGTGTTGCACTATTTTGAAAATACTCGTGCTAGTAGTTTTTTTTAATACATCAAACAAAATTTGCTGCTGAAATGTAGGTTAAAGTTATCTACAAATCATTTTTGATTTTCTTATATTCTTATTATGTATAAAAATATTATATAAGGTTTATCATCCAAAATAAACAAGCGTATCCGATAATTACATCTTACGTAATAAATATTTTTGGTTTATTTTTCTTGATTTTTGGGTTTCTTTCAATTTAAATACAGTTAAGCATTTTTGCAATAATTATCATTCTATAAAATATCTTTTATTTAAGAGCCGATAAAGATTTCCTCTTTAAATGTTGCAATTTCTAGTATCGAAAATTTCTTTTCAAGATGCATAAAGCAGACAGACAAATCTTAACAACATTTTATATTAATTTCAGTTGATTCTAAAGACATGGAAATTATATTTTGTCTAAATATAACATAACTGCTCGAACACTGTTTCGATGCTGCTCGTAGATTGTTAGTTTAAACCAGTTTCATTTTACATAACGATCGAAAATGCCACCACTATTATCAGCAGTAATAGTAACCTTTGCTCGTAAACTAATCAAAATCCAAATTTTGTTGATAATTAACTGTTTCCAATAGTACATCAATGTTATCATATGTTTGTTTTGACAAAAGCGAGTGAGATATAGCAATTGATCCTGTTCTATCACTGCTTTCGACAAGAATTGCTTTTAAATTTCTTTTTGACAGATCATTGAAAAATCCACGTTTGAAATCTAAGAATTATAATTACTATAATACATGAACTTTGGATCAAAAGGACTGTTACAAAATTAAGTTGTGTACTGCTGCAAACAGTCTAATAAACGGTTTAAAGCAATGTTTCAACAATATTTTTGTAATTTTCGGCAATTATCTTCTCCATAAAGTGTCTAATAACGTGTAGTGATTTTTATTTTACAAAATTAAATATCGCTATTTTTTATTCTTAGAGCAATTATATGCCGAATGATACGAATTCTTGCTTAGAGCGTCATAACATTTAGTGCCATTTTCTCTAATTGAGGGCTATGTTTATCTTTATTCTTTATACCTACATACAGCAGCGAACTAAAGTAATATGACAGCAATATGAATTGAGAGGTCGCAGTCTTTCGTCTACATTCAAAGTCGTACGATCTCCAGATCCATCCCCCAAACGTGCGACGTCATAACTTGCCTTGACCGTCTTGGCTAGGTCCCTTTAAAGGAGAAGATTATGTAGGTATGTTTGCCAAATCTAGTTAGAAACCAGCCTGTTTGGATTTGAAATCCGGGTACCTGTTTTGGAAACTATGATACTTGTTTTAGCGAACAGGATGGTCTAGTCAAAAGGGGCGCAAATAGGCTATAAGATCACGCCTGATGAGTCTAGTAGACCTCGAATTAACAGTTTCTTCTAATAGATCTAAATCTCTAACTAATCTCTAATTAAATCGTTAACCTTTTCTTAATGCGATTAGTTTTCTTTATCAATATCAAATTCCACATTTTGTTCATATTAAGACATGTTTGCCATGTCGTTTTTGTTTTCACTGAAGTTGTTCAAAAAAGATTTATCGGCACTACTTTATTCCTAGCTATTGTTTTTGTTAAAGCTAAAAAATTAAAAAAGGCACAAATGTTGACCTTTATGAATCCCATGTCACATCTTTTGCCGTAAATTTTTTCCGCTTGAGCTGAAACCTGAGATCCAAATCTTGATCACAAAGTTAAAAAAAAAGAGGTTAAGAAAACTAACTATTGCATTGTACATTGTGGCATGGTGCGTGTGGTAGCTGAAAGCTTTGCTTAAATATTCGTGGCCTGTGGCGTCCAAACTTTTACCCTAAATCTTCGAACGTCTCGTTTTACTTTCTCCTACCGATGATGATTTTTACAAGTCCTTAAATTGGAACCCTTTGACCTATTTAAAACTTACTTAGTTTTACTGTACCAATCATCTACTTGCGCTAGTCCTTTGTTTTTATTCTTAACTAATATTTGTTCTTGCCTTGTTACTATCTTTGTTTCTTTTCTCCTCGTTAAAATATAACTATCCTAGATATTATGTTTTGATTTTGCCTTTGTAGTGATAATGGTTTCGCAGATTAAATAACTGTCAAAGAAGGTTGTTGCTATTTTTACGAGTCATTTAATTATTTGGTAGTTTCAGTCATTTCAACACTTCATATCGTTTTGCTTTTTTATTTTGTCATATAGTTGCTTAAAATCCGTAAAGAGTAATACGTTAACTGAATCTGCTTCGTGGTAAAAGTTGAGTCTGTCTCCAATACTTGCTTCATGTTCTCTCAAGAAAGCATACGTATTTAATCTAACTCTTATACTTTTGTGCGCCACTTCAATTTTCTTTGGCTGTTGATGGAGTTATTGCTATTATCTATTGTAGAGGACTTAGACATGTGTATGTGAAATTAAATATCCATATTCTTATGCCAAGTTGTACATATAATAACATAATCCTTCAGGACCATAATGTAATTTTATATTTATGTATGTTCCAAAGTTTCCAGTTCTTTCGTTCAAAGACTGATATAATGTGTATTTAATGTTCAAGGACTTAAATTAGTATATACGTATTACGTATGCATATATGTATGTGAAAATTATTTGACAATATTTTGATAAAGTTCATGTGTTCATATTTGACTTTGCCTATAAAAAGGCAACAATAATGTAAATCTAATTGCTTATTAATTAGTAATAAGATGTAAACGACGACTTACCCACGATACATGCTAATTTTAACAGCCACTACATATTAGAACATGTAAGTACATAAGCATTACATCCAATGAATATACACAACACAACAGCAATTGCAATTGTAATTAGCAAGTCAATGAAGAAACATGGAAGTCGTGGAAACTAACCCCGTTTCCTCTGTGGTGGAGTGACCTGTGCTAAACAGGTAATTTCGCAAAGTAAATATGTCTTGGTACTTAGACTCGCCTATGATATGGAGTAACTGTCTGCGATAAACTAACTGGTTATTATTACACCAGTTAGAATATGTATGGTAAACAAGGTGAAACGACGACTAAGTATTATAAAAAGGTTAGAAATCACGTTATTAAAATCGTTACGATTAACTGAACGTTTTTATTTACGGATAACAATTTTCTTTGCACAATATATTGTACTAAATGCGCAAGGATAACATTCGAAGCAATTGAGTTGTAATAACCGTAATTGTAGTGCATTAGAGTAGGGTTTTCATGATGGACATCTGGACAAAGCACTTTTACAATTAGATATTACTAACAGTAGAATGAAAAACTCATATGCACAGGGGACCATCGGTTGTCAAAAACTGTGTTCTGAAATTGTCACTCCCTATATTTGCACCCCATACACGTCATGTATGGACTCTTATAAATTCAATTACATCTCATGTTTTTGTTGCAGTTGCAAATTTAATAACAGAAATCAGATAATGTCTCGATTCATTTTATCTTATGCATAGAGCACAAGTTAATTGAAAGTAAAAGCATCAACTAATATGGTTTGTTCATTTTGTATTATTTGTTGTACAACGTATACCTGTTATTAATGCAAAAACCACTGTGTTAAATCAATAATACACTTTATCACAAAAAACAAGAAAATTTTGCAAAAAAAAAACATAAAAATTTACTTTTATGAAAATGCCTCTACATTATTACATATTTCTGACATTTTTCTGTGGAGATTATGCAGTCCAACTGGAATTTATTTCATCTTCTTCGCACCCCTTTTTGACCTAATCTTTTAACCTAATCTAATAGAATCACCTCTACAAATCTATCTGCTAGATTTAACAGATATGTAACTTCGTGAGCATGATGAGCTAGTAGCATCTTTATGAAGCCACAATTACATTGTTATTGCAAGAAGTTAGTCATCCAATAATTCTCGAAAGTAATTTCGAGGAAAATGTAAATCTAGTGCCTGCCAGGTTACTTTTAACAACTGTGGACTCAGAAATCACTTTTCAACAATATCTCTGCATACATAAATTGACCGTCTATTAGTGGTCTACAGGTATTGCCATAAGGAGGTTAACTGTACCATCATAATTAAAATTAGGACGGATAACATTTTTCTGGAAAGTAATCTCATCAATATATAAAACGTTACTAAAGAAACCAAATTGTTGCCGTTCTTTTGTTAGTGTCCCCTGACAAATTTTTAGTCTTTGAACAAAATTACGTTGCAGCAAATGATAATAATATGAATAAAATGTATATTTCTTCATACTGCAATAAACAGATGTCAGTGAAATAACTGCTATGCGATCGATAGTTCACAAGGTGTTTTGACTACACTGCTTAATACTAAAAATTCATTCTCTTCGTTGATTGTAATTTTAGAGCTTTTCTTATTTTCATTTTCCACTTCGCCAGTTCTTTCCAACCTCTTTAGTAATTTTCTGAAGAAAGCCATAGTATATGTAGATTTCCTTTCGGCGTTTGGAAATATTTACCCATGTCACCATGATATCTACACTCGACAAGGAGTGGCAAGTTTCAGTGCAGCGCGGAGAACAATATGGAGAGGCTGAGGGGTCGTATCAAGGCCACCTGCTGGTATACGTCAAATAGTTGTTGTAGCTTACACGTCGTACCTATTACGTTTTCTAGTTTCTTCGAAATACGCCAGTATACCTATGTATACTCGAACACTAAACACTTCGACCTACTAAACACCAAAAACTTTTAATTAAACACCGACGCGTTTCGACAGCAACGCTGTCATTATCAAAGCGATAATAAAACTTAAAGAAAAATAAATTAGTTGAAAGTTTTAGTGTTTAGTGGGTTGAAGTGTTTAGTGTTCTACTTCTGCACCAAGAGATCCAGTGCAGAACTTCCCTATGTGTATACTGATAAGCACTATCAGTGGAATAATACTGAACAAGTGCGCTTTGATACGGACGCTCGAGTTTCCATTCCACGCGCTCAGCTCCTCCCCCTCTCCCCTACGTAGTTCTCCGTACTGCACTGAAACTTGCTTCTCTTTGCCGACTCTAATGATATCTGTCAAAATTATAGCCTACAGGGTAGTTCGATATGTATGTATGTAATGATAGAATTTAATAAAAACCAAAATAACTTAGAGAGTACAGAAGATAAACGTAACGTTTTATTTTAAAGAACTAAGATTTGAATGTGTCAGTTGGTGTGAACTAAAACATTTAAAACTTTTGTTTATTTGTTTGTTAAGATGATAAAAATACCATCGAACTGTGTAACTGTCAATATTTTTAGAAAACCAAAAATTATTCGCATATTCATCACTTTTCGGTTAGAGTTTTTTTATATCTTTTGTTGAAAATTAAACATCTACGGCATTATTTTTGCTGATTTATATCAATAGAGGAAAGATGTCCTTATATACAGCATGTAACCGTTCTTCATCTACTGACATAATGTTCAAAATTATTTAACGAACTTGTGCACGCACCTTCACTAATTTGTCTTACTGGTAAAATTTTCTAAAACATTCGAAGGCGGTTTATTACAAATAGTACGTATACTTTGCACAGTTGTATACAGGGTGCCCTGATTTTGTAGGGACAACATAGGTAACTTTTTTATTTGAAGACATAGAGAGACGGTTAAATTAGCAAAAAGGTGTAGATTCAAAAGCTCACTAAGAATCCATTTTCAAATTTTACTTGTCATGCTTCATTTTTTAATATTGAAGAAAAACTGAAATCTAATTTCTTTTATTTGCCGTAACTTTTTTGTTACTTGACATATTAAGATGCGGTTTGAAGCAATTCAAATTGTATTTTTATTGACGCCTAATAAAACAAATTTCTTTTGCGCAAACTTTTAGTAATCTCACCTAACCTCAATTTTTTTTTTGTTTATCGAAAAATTTCTTTTTAAAAGAACCACAAAAATTACATGGTTCTAATTTAAAATTTTGAGGTTAGGTGAGATTACTAAAAATTTGTGCAAAAGAAATTTGTTTTATTAGGCGCCAATAAAAGTATTTAAATTACAATTTGAATTGCTTCAAACCGCATCTTACTATCTCAAGTAACAAAAAAGTTACGACAAATAAAATAAATTAGAAGATTTCAGTTTTTCTTCAATATTAAGAAAATGATGCATGACAAGTAAAATTTGAAAATGAATCTTAGTGAGCTTTTGAATCTACACCTTTTTGCTAATTTAACCGTCTCTCTATATCTTCAAATAAAAAAGTTACGTATGTTGTCCCTACGAAATCCGAACAGCCTGTATGTATATTCTAAGTATATAAATTAAACAAGTAGCCGTTTTTTATTATTACTTACATTCAACATAATTAATTAGTAACGTAAAAATATTAGTATTTAACTGCACGGTACGCCACTAACAGATGTTTAGTAACTGCTGTGAGTGGATGCTCTAATTTAGTACTTGTCGTGGTATATATTCTTAACGAGAAATCCAGCAGCTTTAACAATAACTATGTTATATCTAAACACTTTAACCCACTGAACACCAAACAAGTTTCAGTGGGTTAAAGTGTTTAGTGTTCTACTTCTGCACCAAGAGATCCAGTGAAGAACTATGTTATATCTTTCAATCAAAATGTTTAAAATTAAGTTTTTAAATTAGGAAGACACTAAGTAATTCCACTGATGTAACACCCTGTAGATTTCAACTTTAGCATTAAGTCGCTTCACCATTCAAATAAAAGAGGGCTCTCTCATTTAATTAGGCAAGATAAGTGAGTTGTAATATCACGAAGAGCGTGCGTGCTGAAACGTAAACGACAATATTTAGCACCTAACGTAAATCGTAAACCGGCTTTTAGGAGTATCAACGAAGGGCGGGCAGGAATACTGTCTCTCAAATGCTACACCTGTTCAAACCAGTGGCAATTCGAGGCGCTATGGCACCCATAAAGTAGTTAAACCGAACATTATACGTTTTCTCCGTCTCATTTTGGATGCAAGAATTTGATTACCGAAACACGTACATAACATAAATACTTTGAAAGGAATTCATTTTGAATAATATATCCCTTCGATATGATGTCGGTTTTAATTTTTTTAATCTTTTAGAGATATGTACTCGATTTAACATTAGTATGTTGATAAATCATGTATACTTAGTAAACATACTTAGTTTTGTTTAAATATTAATCAAGTTGGAATTATTCATATACATATACTAATTAACTATTAAAATATAAGAATATTAAGAAAATATAAAGAAATTACAAATCAAAGAACCTTAATTCTAGCATTTTTAAAGCAAGTGTGATACTGATATTTTTCCTAACTCTAATTCCAACTATGCGAATGTATGTTTTTGATTCATGGTTCCTTCAGGCATTACTTTCCCAAATTTTTTTCTATATATATACAGGATGTGTCACTGATAGCGGGACGATCGTTTATGTTTAAACTGTACTTTTGTTTAAATGTTTTTAAAGCAACGTTGTGTAGACCAATAGTGGCTATTAATTAAAAGTATATCTTAATATACAGGAGATCCAACAGTATTATAAACCAAAGCTATGTTTTGTCTTATATGTATGTAGCTGTTATAGTTTTTGGGGTATCTGGATTTTTTTTCATGTGCGGTTGCTTGTTTGATTATCACAGCATTTATCACCAGATGGTAGATCGATCAGAATCCAATTCTCCGAGAAAAATGTCACCGTCCTTTGGGAGTGTTGAAACCCGGCCCCTATCGTTGCGCCACAACGATAATCACCCGCCTAACCACTGAGGCTATCGACCCGTTTATAAATGTGATATTTTAGAAAAAGTTGTTCCATATAAATTAATTTAAAAATGTTCTTGTAATCTGAAATAGTGGAAAACTTCCTGAATTGATTATTAAATTTAGTATTCTTGAATGATTGAGAATATTGTTTTTATGAGTCCAGGAAAAGTAATGAAAGCAATAATCTGCCGTTCTTTAGAAATTAAAAAGATTTAATTAATGCTGTATCCTAGATTTAATAACTCATATAGATAAAAGTACGTTATAACACCAAAAGGCTATGTCGTTCAAAAGTTTGCCGAACTGCTTAAACATTACTGGAATTATTCCCTTAATTCTTCTAAATTAGCAAGTTTCGTTGGTCGTTCAATCATCTTCTATCAATTCGATCAAAGTTTAAAGTCTGAGGCGTTCTCTTGAAATATCCTTATCATTATTGTTGAACATTTTGAGAAATTAGTTCATAATTGTAATAAATTTGCAACAAATTGTATAAATTTTATCTAAATTAATATCAATATTATTAGGTTGTCTTCCAATATTTTGGGCATTTATTTAGAAAGGAATTTAACGTAACATAATGCGAAAATAGGAAACCTGTTATTATGACTATGCTATATCGAAAAAATTAGCATAATGGTTCTTTAGTTCTCAATCTTCCGGCTTAAAGTAGCTTCAATAAACGTAACCGATAGTCACATTTCCATTTGTAATAAATCAAATTAGAAGTAAACTGGGTGCACGTTAAAAATTGAACAATAAGTATTATCCTGTTCTCTTGCTGACGATGTTTTCGCGAGCTCGTATTAGGTAATATAATGGCATGAAAGCGCACATAGAAGATCCCCTTTCATCTTCATCGTAAATGCGATGCATGCGAAAGATACGTAAAAGAGTGTTTGTTTATAAGTCTCCATATGTAGTCATCTGTCAGGGTAGCGGATAGTGTTATCGGGCCGTACTTTGTGGCAAATTGCGACATCCTCAACGATCTCGACAAAACGGCGATGGGAGCTCTAGGGTGAAGGATGCGGGACGAGAAGAGGATAATGATATTACGCTGTGCGGGAGGAGTGAACCGGAGCGACGTGGAAATTGCTTTCTGGAATTTTCACACTTTTCAGCGCTTATGGTGGTTCAAAGGTTCTAGTACGGATCTCATCCTTTAATGTCATAAGAAATGTGGTTTTCTCGCTACTGATATATCTTGTGTGTATACAGCCGTCTGGATATAGTACGTCGGGATCAATGATGCTTTAATTAATAATAAAAGACGAAAACTAATAATAATTTATTAATAACACTAATTTACTTACATTAAACGAATAGTTTAATGAAGAATGCAGAGTAGCAATTTTTCTAGTGGGTGCAGCTGTAGTGGCTGTCTAATCAGTATTCCTTGTCAAAACTGCGGCTAGAGTTCTTACTATTTAAATTTGGGGTATATAAAGTGTTTCATGATTTTATTACTGCATCACCTTAGTAAAAGTAATCTAATTGTTAATTGTTTCCCAACAGTGAATGGTAGCTTGAGGCACTACAAACCTGTGCAACGCAACTATTACTAACTGTCTCCGACTATGTTCGCATATTTGCTTGGCGATCCCGCCCAGCGACAGACAATCGACTTTACCACTAGAATTATCGAATCATTTATTAAAAAGGAAAATAAAATATAGTTTAAATATGTAGATAATTACACGTTTATAACAAAACATACATACATAGATAGTTGTCAGGAAATAAGAAAATGGAATATAAGATTAATACAAAAAAAGAACAACTAAAAAAAGGAAAAAGAAAAAATTCATGAAAAAAAATGAGGTTTCGAAGAAGAATGCTATAGAGTAATAGAGAGATTCTAGAATTCTGGAGAATACCTGTTGTAAAGAATTTAAACTTTAATGAATGTCATACGTATGTGGGTTGCATGTTTCTCAATCTTAGCTATAAGGTACTGAAAACAGTGTTGTTAAAAAAAATATCAGAAAAGAGAATACCAGAACTTATTTAGTATATGTAGGTAGGTTCACTATAGACACAATACTCTCTCTAATGAGACGCATTTCATTTTCATGGACTTTAAACAATTTTTTGACGCTTAAAAACATTTTTGTGCACTCACACAAATTGACATAGAGGGAGTCTTGAGACAAGCAAATGAACTAGCCTATGTGGTAATAGTCTCCTCTCCGTTTTTTGTCTGAAGTTGTACGAGATTGTTCTAGCTGTTCTGAACACTGTTCCAAAAATTTAGTCTTCTACCACTGAAGTTTTCTGAAGTTCGAAATTATGTTGAATTATTCCAAATTCTTCTAGGTTTGTTCTATAATGTTCCAAAGTCAGCTTTATATAATACATATTTTGTGAAATAATTCAGAAAAGCGAAATTCCACCTTTTTTTTTCGACATTTTAAAAGTTGTTTCAGTTTCAAAAGTTTAGCATTTTATCTTGTTTAGGCTAAAATTTTGCAATAATATAAAACCATTCGAGTTGCGGAAAACGAAATTCCGCTTTTCTCATTTATTTGACGAAGTAACGGGTCGATGGCCGCAGTGGTTAGGCGGCTGACTATTGTTGTGAGAGGACGATAGGTGCCAGGGTTCAATTCTCTGGAGGGACGGTGACATTTTTTCAGAGAGTTTAATCTCGGATCGACTTGCCATTCGCTGTTGGGAGCAAAGTGATTAACAGGGCGGCATCATAAAAGGCGATATGATGCTGTCACACAGCCATTTAAAACACAACTTACACACACTAAACTACACCGCAAGAGTTGCAGTGATAGCCAGACAAGTAATACAGCTTACGGAGTCACTGCAACTAAGCACCCACCCCACATTAAAACAAAAAGTATGCACAATATTAAGCTACAACTTTGGAATAATAAAGAAGAAGCTAAAACACTTATAAGAAATTTGATTTTCAATAGATGGGATAGTGATCTTTTGATTTTCTTAATTATTTAATGTAGAAAGGTAGAACCTTCGAACAATATTCAGAATAACTGAAACAACTTTCAAGATTTCGGATTTCTCAATTAATTCCACAGTACGTGATTTAGAACAACTAAAACAACTTTAAACAACATTGTATGCATTGCTTATAAAAATGTTTAACGAAAGCTTAATAAGGCTCAAACATTGGAACAATATAAAAGAAACCTACCACAAGTTGAATAAACTTTCAAAATTTTGAATTTCAAAAAAGAGGAGTTTCCGAAATGTTGTTCCTTTTTTTCAATTATCCCATGAACTACATTTGACAGGAGACTAGAGTATTGAAAGAAATTTTGAGTGAAAAACAACAGAAAGTAAATTAGCAGCAGAGGTAGTATCTTAAACATAAGTTAAGCAGATGGTGTACACAGATTGAAGGACTCTGAAAAATATAGAATCATTACGAATAACAAGAAAATAATCATAAAGCAACAATAAAAAGTATACAAATAGGAGTTAGACCTCGAAATGCTGTTGCTGCCAGTCATACCCAACAACACTGCAGTAGTCCGTTTCTAACGTCTACTGACATCTAGGACTGAAATCTCAGACTAATTCTAAGGTTCATCAAAAGCCTCCAACTAGTCTAACAACCAGAAGGACAAGATTACAATAGATCCATGCAGGTCGTGGTAACTAAATGCAGCAGTGCCACTGTCCTCATATTTAATATCTAATATCTAGATCTAGAAAAGAAAAGATAGATTTTTAAAAAGAAAAATTATCGTGGCAGCATGCAGCCTTGTAACTAATTAGAGAAGAAGAATATACAAAATTAAGGTAGTTTGGATATAATTACTGACTACTTCATATTTTCATTTTGCCTTCAGCATTTGATAACCAACTTTATTACTATAGTTAGCCCCAATATCTATACTTATTTCCTGATTCTTATCGTTGTACAAGCAACTAT